>JAEQBH010002361.1:0-429353 GCA_016808115.1 Tetrastigma voinierianum | reverse complement strand
GCCATAATTGAAGTCGAGGTGTATTTAACAATATAAATAATCAGAGAGTTCACCTTAATCTACAGGTAAGTTCCAATCCCCGTGTTAGCTTAGATCTAATCAAGGGAAAGGGATGAACCCATAGATCTGAAGGTTGAGCCACCAATTGAGTAGTAGAAATTTTGCGAAAATCCTTAGAAGGTAAAGCAAAAGTTCTGCTGTCAACAGAAATGGGGCGTGGAAGTATCGAAAGAAAAACACCTGTGATCTTGCAAGAAAATTTGAATACGAAATGGGTTAGATCTTGTCTTCGAGAGAAGAAAGGATATCTAATTAGTGAATATGGAGAAATCCAATTCCAATAATTGGGAAATCTTTGACAAAATTAGATCCATACATAAAACAGAGCAATGGATTTTAGTGCTGGAATCGAATTGGGCTCATTGTATTTCATCATGGTTTTCAAGCTTTCACAAAGTAACTCCATTCAATCCATTCCTATAGACAATTTATTTTTATTCATTTACTTTTGTTTTAGCTAATGTGAGTATATTCAATAAAGATAGGAATTTTAATTTGTGTTGTTTAGATAATACCTTTGATTATGAGTTTTGAGTCCAAATAGTATGAAATTTTAGTAGTTTGGGTAGTTGGATCCTGTAACGCTTAATAATCTCTCGTGGGAATGATACCTGAACTTACATTCAGATTTTACTACTTGTATAACCTGTGCACTTGCAAAGTGTCATAGACTTGACCCTTATTTTTAAATCATGAACAATTAAGAGAAAACTATTTTATCAAGCAAAATTATCCAAGTAACATGTATGCAAGAGAAGTGTAAGGCTCTTGTAATTATGTTAATTTGAGGGGTTTTAGTCTATATAGAAAAAGGCAAACAAGTTTTTATGGCGCCGTTGCCGGGGATTGGAAGAATTAAATAGATCAATATTCTGACAAAAGAAGGAAATACTAATTTGGACATTTTATGAACGAAAAGAACAAAAATAGCTTTGCAAGCAGTGGCTATTTTAGCCACTAATTCAATGTCATATATTGAAAATATTTGTTTGGTTTGACTAATCCTATTAATTTGAGTGTGTTTTAATTTCGTGAAAACTTTTAATGCATAGGAAACAGGATCACCGATTCCAAGAGACATCGAATCGAGAAACACCAGAGCTGAAAGACAAAAAGAGTTAAAACGCAGCCTATGGCGTATGAGAGACATGACTCGCACAGTAAGGAATGTAGGACAAGAGCCGAAGGCCTCCCATTACTGATACAATGGAGGATTTCTAGAGGCCTATTACTTAGGAAGAATATTCCGCAATCGACAAAGCAGTCCCGATGCAAATAATTTTAAACTAAAGCCACCTCGACATAATGGTTCAACAACATCACTTAATGTCATCCTAATCGAAGACCCAAACGAGCACTGGGAAGATTTCTCGTGGATGGCGAACATGTTGAAGTCAATGGGGTGAGGCTGTAGGTGATAAAATTGCATCTCTTCCCATTTTCTTTGAGAGATATAGCAAACACATGGTACGACCATTAATACATGGTCTTGGCTGATACTGGGAAGAGTTGGTAGAAGCCTACTTGGGCAAATTCTTTCCCCCATCTCTCACTTCAGAGAGAAGAAGAGAGATAATAGTATTCCAATAGGGGGAAGATGAGAGCCTATATGTAGCTTGGGAAAGATTCAAAAGGTTGCTGAAGAGATGCCCGATGCATGGCATAGATTTGAAGACCCAGATGGACATAGTGTATCATGCTTTAAATGATACATCTGGTGGTATTATCGATGCTTCATGCCGCGGAGC
Source organism: Tetrastigma voinierianum (assembly GCA_016808115.1). Lineage (NCBI taxonomy): Eukaryota > Viridiplantae > Streptophyta > Magnoliopsida > Vitales > Vitaceae > Tetrastigma > Tetrastigma voinierianum. Next base: position 427,545 of record JAEQBH010002361.1, on the reverse strand, counting down.
ATTCAAACGAAAAGTGTCAAGAGGCAGAGATCCGACAAGACTCCGGGCAAATGCAATATGAAAGCTCCATCTGAGTTTTCAAGAGGAAATAATGAGGAAAAGCGGGTCATGAGCCGAGCAAGATGACACGGCCGAGGCAAAGTTGGATGCTCATAATGCATAGGATGGACAAACAAGAGAGGAGATGCACACCCGCTTCATGAAATAGGAGCAGTAGAAAGAGAACTTATGAGAAGAAGTGTTGATGTGCAAACAGAAGAAGATTCTTATGGTGCTGAGGAGGTTAAGTACGTGAGCGAGCCAAGAAGTTATCATTTCAAGCCAAATCCTAACCTACCTACACACTACAATCCAGCACTAAGGAACCATGAGAATTTCTCATATGGTGGAGGGGCACTACAAGGCCCATGGCATGATAGAATCCTCGCCATGATATCACAGCCCACCAAGGTTCCAAAGAACAACAATACAGGTCAAAGTGCAGAATGAATATCAGGTCGAGGAGGACCCAACCATTCAAGAACAAATGCAAATAGCCTGTACGGGTGGGACAACAAGAGGCTATTACAATTCCATGAACAGAAACTATCAGACTTGGAAGCTTTCAAGTCTGATACTCAAATGTTTCAGAAGAATGCTAGTGCCTCGCTGAAAAATTTGGAGACACAAGTAGAATCATTCCGACATGCTAAATCGTGAGCAAGGGTACATTCCTAAAGGATACTCGTAAGAACCCAAAAGACGCATGGCAATTCAATTAAGAAGTGGGAAGGATTGAGCAAAGAATAAAAAGAACATAAAGAAAGAAGAGACTGAGGCAACAAAAGAGACCGAAAAGGAAGGAGAGAAGAAATGCCGATTGAATGTAAATAAAGAAAGTAATACGACCAAAAAAGAAAGTGAAGGAGTATCAAATTTCTATACACCTTCAAGTATTTCCACGTAGACTTCGTAAGTCAAGAAGAGAAGAACAATTTAAATTCTTGGATATTTTCAAGAAAATAGAAATAAATATCCCATTTCCAGTGAGGTGATTAGCCAAATGCCTTTATGCAAAATTTCGAAGGAACACGAGCAAGAAAAGAAAGATAGCCGAGGAGGGTATAGTTAACCTGATCACAAGGTAGTGCCATTATCCAAAGAAAAGCTCCCAAGCAAAGATGAAGGACCCTCGCGCCCACCATTCCCCGCTCCATAGGGAAATATGAATTAAAGAAAAGCTTTCTGTGTGATTCTAGAGCAAGTATAAATTTGATGCCTCTACCGCCTGTACAGACTTAATTGGGGGAACTTAATTTACCGAAGCAATTATATCGCAGATGGTCGATAGATCTATGGCACAAACTGTATGGCATTCTTGAAGATGTACTTGTCAAGGTTGGGAAATTCATCTTCCTGCTGGATTTTGTTATCATGCAGATGGAGGAATATACAAGTTCCTTCTCATATTGGAAGACCTTTCTTAGCAACCTGAGTCACTTGATAGACGTATTAAAGGTGAATTGACACTGTGGTTGGAAATGAAGCAAAGGTATTTTAATATTAAAAGGAGTCCGGAACATCCTACTCAGAGGAAGACAGCTTGTATGGTCGTAGAAACATTAGTCTTCTCAATGATGAATTGAATTCGAACAGATCCCTTCAACACTCTATCAATGAAATTGAGATGAATTTTCAGTATCTTGAGAGTCTTGATTGTGAAGTACTGCCTTCAAATTTGTTTAACAAGGAAATAGTCTCTAGTATAAATGAAAATAGTCAAGATGAAGTGCTGAGTTTAAAATGAAATAAATCATGAGCAAGAAACTAGTGCGCATGGGCCGACATTGAAAGAATTGCCTACTATTTAAAATATGAGTTTTTAGAACTGGTAAAAGAGAAAACCGGGGCCATCATATCAACCGCATTGACTGCCGAAGAACAAGTTGCCACCCCGAAAATACAAGGAAGCAATTGCTTGGTCAATCGAGGATCCAAGGGTATCAGCCCTCCATTTGCATGCACAAATATTGCCGAGGATAATGCAAAACTTCATTTGAGCATCAAAGAAGGCTGAACCCAGTGATGAAAGAAGGTCGGCAGTCTTCAAATGGTTAAATGCGTTTTATATATGCTATCGTATAGTTATCGGGTAAGCCTAAAGGCATGTGGTTCCTACAAAGGTGTGTGGATTCACCGCGGATCGTAAATGAAAAGAATGAACTGATTCTATAAGAACTTTGATGATGGAGGGTGTGTATTGACTACGTAAAATTGAATATCGTGAACTGTAAATGATCATTTTCCCCTCGCCTTTCATCGGGTCGACAGTCGGATAATGGCATGACACCTCATTTTGCTTTCACGATGGATACCGATATAAACTAAATTGCAATCAGACTCAAGATCAGAGAAAACCACTTTACATGGAGCATTTGGTACTTTGTTTTTAGGAGAATGCCATTTGCTCAGGTAATGCTCCCTGTACCTTCCAAAGATGCATGATGTCTATATTTTCCGATTCCAGCGTGACGGCTATGGAGATCTTCTGCGGATGATTTTACAAAGTTGTATGGATTCATGAATAAAGGCTCAGATAACCCGGGGATGCGATTTTTAAAGCAGTAAAGACAAGAATCTAGCTCGAATTGGGAAAAATGTCATTTTATGGTTAAGCAAAGGAATTTGTCTGGGGGCACATGATTTCTCGTGAAAGGTGGCTTCGAGGTAGACCAAGCAAAAGTTTCAATTATAAGAAATCTAATGCCAACCACTACAGTCAAGGGAATCATAAGTTTCTTAGGACATGCTGGATTTTATAGAAGATTTATCATAAATTTCTCAAAAATTGCTAGACCACTATGCAGATTGGGTCGAAAAAGATAATGCTCTATTTTGATGAATCCTGAAGAAGAGCGATTAGTGCCCAAAAAGTGCAATTTCAACCCTATATTAGATAGGTTTTGGAGTGCTTTTGTGCACTAATCATGGTTATTTATGCCAATTGAAGTGTTCTAGTCTTCTTAGTAACACTTATACCATTTAGAGGGTATTTTGGTTGTTTCAGAGGCTTTTGCACACTTTCGAGTTCAATTCCTCAATACAGTGATGAATCACAGTTGGAATTCAAGTCTCAAATATCAACTTCACCCCAAGAATCAATGAGAAACAAAGGCAAACGGCGAAAATCTGGATGCAGCTTGAAGGCAAGATGAAAAGAGCGAAGGATCATCGTGTGAATAAGAAAGCCATGGTACTTTCGCTACACTGCGAAATTGCGAACCTTAGCGAAAAATTTCGCAACCTGGGCTTAAAATGCCAAATTTCGCTAGACCACCCAAATTTCGCTTAGCACTGCCTCAGCTAAAATAATTGATTTCATTACAAGAATTTCACTAGCTTAGCGAATTTCGCTAGCTAAATGAAATTGCCCACCCTTAGCGAATTAAGTTCATGAACTCGTTGATTTCGCTAATTAGCGAAATTCTTCAGCCTAGCGAAAATTGATGCCTCGTCATGCTTTGTAATTAATGCCAAAACCGCCTCCAAACTTGGTGTATTACTTAATTGTCCAATAATCCTAGCTAATTTCATAGGTTTTGGTATTTTCATGCCTGAGGTGGCCTATATAAGCCCCTCTTGTTTTGCAAACTAAGAACAATTGAGGAACAATTTGGAGGTGAGAAGATATTTTGTAAGTTTTCATTTTTGTAACAAAGTCTTTTATTTTTATTTAGGTTTTGCTTTCCTCTCTTCTCTCCTCTTCTTCTTACTTTCGCCGCCAAACACCCCCTCTCGAGGATGACAACTCAAGAGATGCTTGGCTGCCTCCTTTTCTTGAAGAGAAGGAATAGCTTGGCAGGGGGCATATGCATGTTGTCCTCTGTACTAAAAGCTACAGGTAGTGTATTTATGGCCCTTATATTCTCAAAATACGGTTGCATAACATCAATGTCATTAATTTGGCTAATACTTCCATGCTTTAGAATCCAAAGGCATATCTGAGAGAGGTAATCAAGATCTTTAGATGGTCTTTACGAGCCTCTAAAATGATATTTATATGTTAGATTTCTCGAATTAGGGTTGCATAGCATTTAATGTTATTGATTTAGCCAATACTCTCCATGCTTTAGGACTGTGATTCTTTAGATGGTCTTTACGAGCCTCTGAGATGATATTAAATGTTAGGTTTTAAACAAAGAAGGGGCCATAACCGCATGCTACTCAGGATTACTCAAATAGAAGTTGTTTCCATAAGTGAGGTTTGTTAGTTAAATATAGATCTCTACAGGTGCCAGGACTATAGGTTGCTTGTCATAACTTATGATAAAACCCGAGGATTATTTTGTTCATTCTAACTTGCTAAGTTAGTGACCCACTCCTTCCCAAAGTTAACTTTTCACCCTTTAACTTTCAGTTTTTACACTATTAGTTTTCAAACCATTCCCATCGCTTTTGAAACACAATCTAAAGAGTCCAAACAGAAAGCCTTACCTTCATGCAATCGATGCAACCATTTCAGGATGAAAAACTATCCTCAGAAATTGTTCTTTAGACCACTTATCACGAAGGAGCTTGACTACGCGTATAGGAACTTAGGTGTATATAAATTTTGTTGATTTTAGTTCACCTCATCGTGGCACTAATCAAATGGCGCCATGTTTGGACGGTGCCAAACTACAAATGGTAAAAGTTGAGTACTGTGATCCATAACACAAGTGAAGGTAACTCTTTTACTTCTTTTGCCACTCGCCGTGAACTCCGCCAGCTTTTGCAATTAGCAAGAATCGTATCGCTTCGCTTTTGATTCAGCCATTTTTCATTCAATGTTTTTTTATTTTAGTTAATTTTAATCTTTTTGCAAGTTGTTTGTTGCTCATTGCTCTAAATTTTTGTGAATGTGTGTTTATGCAACAAAGGATAGAGACACATCGTAGACTGACAGGCAGTACACAACTCACCCAATGGTGAAGTAGTACCAACTCGATACCATGGATCCCATGCACCGAAGAACAACAGAAGTCAACCGAACCCCTATGAATCCAAATGCCTTTAGAACCATGAGGGATCAAGATCCAATTCCTCCTAGAGTGCCACGGCTCCCATCCTCGTATCATCTCCTCCCGTCAAGATAGCAAAGGAGGCCTTATTTGGTACCCCTACTCCCTACATATCATGGTATGGAAATGAAAATCCATACACCTGCTATTAGGGATTTTGAGGAGGTTTGCACTACCTTCAAGGAAGGCATGATCGACATGGATTTGCTGCTTAAAGGCATTTATTGACCCTTAAGGACAAGGCCAAGATTTGGTTGAATCTACTCGAGGCCTAGAACCATTAGAAATTGGGCCGAGCCGCAAGCCGAATCTTCAAGAAGTTTTCGCTCATAAGACCAATAATTTGAAAAAGACAAATTTATACCTTTTGCAAACAGATGGTGAAAAGTTTTACCAAAGGTTGGGAAAGATTTATGGAGACTATCGCTTGCATGCCCACATCATGGGGTTTGATACTTGATGTTGGTAAACCACTCTATGGTGGTATGTCCCCTGCCATGAGGCAACTTTTGGAAACTATGTGTGGGGGAGACTTTCTGGCAAGCATCCTGGATGAGTCAAGGATTTTAAATTATGTGGCTGAAACTCTAAGGCCGGATGAGCCTAACTCCTAGAGAAAGCCGGATGTGGATGAAACCACCAAATAACCTAAGGGTGGATGTGGCGCACTACCTGAAGAAATAGGAGATGAGAGCCAGGATTTCACCCTAGCTAGGAAGGTAGAGGAGCTTGAAGGCAACAAATTAAGATAGTATGCAGCTGACCGAAAATCTCGCCTCACCCAATCCCCACCACCTAATCCCCGTGCATCCAAAGAGAATCCATGTGCTATGGCCCCTACAAAGAAGGATTTGATGTTAGAATGTGCAAACATCAGAGACAATTCAAGTCGCCAACAATCCAATGTTCCATATGGTAATACTTACAACTCCAATTGAGAACTACCCTAACCTCCTGAGACTCCAACCCCCCCGCTATGTACCCTGTGGCCAAACCTCGCCTTGGCACTCCTCACAATCACAACAATCACCATCCTCTTCTCCAGTAGAACAAGCCATATTGAATTTGAGTAAGGTGGTTGGCAACTTTGTTGAGGAACAAAAAGGAATCAATGTGCAACTGGCACAAAGAATTGATACTGTAGAGAGTACATTGAACAAGAGAATAGATGGGCTTGAGAGCAATCTCAACTAGAAAATTGATAACCTAAAAAAGAGTTCAATCACCAAGATTAAATAAGTCATTTCTGAGGTACAAGAAAGAGGGAGGTTCCCTTCACAAACAGTTCCAAACCCTAAGGGAATTCATGAGGTAGGGTCATCCAACAATTCGGGAATGGATGAGGTTAAGGCCATAATCACCCTGAGAAGTGGAAAAGAGGTTGATCAACCTATGCCAAAACCTGTTGAACAACTAAACAGGAGAAGAATTGCACCGAAAGCATTACTCTCCTAAAGGAGGATTCAATGAAATACCGCATACCACCTCCATTTCCACTACAAGCACTTAGAGGTAAGAAGGCATCTCAACAAGCAAAGATTCTCGAGGTTTTAAGGCAAGTGAAGGTTAACATACCTTTACTGACCTAATCAACAAGTCCCCGCTATGCAAAATTTTTTGAAAGATCTTTGGACAATCAAAAGGGATTAGGCATTGAGAAGAAAGTATTTCACGAACATATCGCCATAATTCAAAGTAAATATCCCGTTAAATACAAAGATCCCGGATCTCCCACAATTTCGCCAATATCGTGGAATCGTGACAGAAAAGTCCTTGCTTGATTTAGGAGCCAGTGTGAACCTAATGCCGTATTCAATATACAAGCAGTTAGGTCTAGGTGAACTTAAACCTACCAACATCACACTATCATTGGCTGATAGATCAGTGAAAATCCCTAAGGGGATAGTTGAGGATGTCTTAGTGAAAATGCATAAATTCCTACTACCCAGATTTTCAGGGGTACTATTAATCGAACCAATTGCTAAAGGGAACCCAATCATGTACCAATCATCTTAGGAAGACCATTTCTAGCCAACGCTAATGCAATAATAAATTATCGGAATGGAGTCATGCAATTAACCTTTGGTAACATGACCATGGAGTTGAACATCTTCATTTGAACAAACATGAGTCGCTAGAAACTCGAAAAATCAAATTTCGGGCGGGTTGTTTCCAATTCGATTGCAGTGTGAAAACAAAGTACCCAAGAAGTGCAAGGAGTGATCAGCCAAGCAAATGAAGAAATTTTGTCTTGCTAACAATACTCAACCGTAAGTCAATTGATCAATTCCAAAGCCATCAGCAAGGACTACATCAACAATTGGTCACCCAAACTACGGCTACCCATTTAATGTACGGGTCGAGGGAGATCATTCTTGATCCCCTTGAGTAATTCTAAAATTGAACTGGTTCGTGTTTTCAAAAAATCGAATTGCGCTCCATTACATTTTATTTTCTGTTTTAAGTTAATTAATTTGTTAGTTTTAGTTTTCAAAATTTTTAACTTAGCTTCATTTTCTCGATAGCTTAGTTTATATATTATAGTACTTTATTTTGAATTTTAATATTAGCATCATATAGTAAATTTTCTAACAATAATTTTTATTTCATAATTTTATTAATTAATTTAAAATTTTCATACTGTGAAGTCCAAGAGGGGCCACCCGCTAAGTATAGCGAAATTTGACAGGGAGACTGCTCGGCTCTCCATGTCTGCCTTATATAAACCCGAGGGTGTCCAAATTGCCACTTCACATTTCTCCTCCCAAATGGGGCCTAAGCTCCTAGTATCACTGCCGTCCCTGCAGTCTCTTTGCTTCACACAAGGGTCACCGCCCGCACGCTGCTGGGCTACGCCCGATCGAGCCTCCACCACGCAAGACGAGCCCCGATTGTTCCACCGCTCGCCCAGCCTTCACCGCTGTGGATACCCGTGTCCCTGCTCAAACTTCGTGCCCCGTCCCAACAGTGGATCGCATCGAGCCTTGTTTGGTTAGCTCAGGCCATTTCCAGCATAGCCGTGAGCCCCGGTCTGGGCTTTGCTTCGCCTGGTGGTGGTTCAAGAGCCTCCGCAGAGAGCTCCGTTCAAAAGTTACAGTTGGTAGCGCTATATTTTCCGTGGGATTTCAGCCTTTAGAGTCATGAATATATTCGAAAGTATGGTTCAGACTGAGGCGGGTCCCTCCGTCTTCGTCCTGGGTGTGATCTGAAGACGCCCGAGAGAAAGGGTCTCACTTCCTGCCCCAGCCTCCCGTACTCCATCACAGTCCCAGAGCAAGATCCGAGGAGCCTTAGGATTCGGGACGTTATCATTACCATGGGACCCTGCTCCCATCAATTGGTCCCTCGAGGAGAGTCTCTGAGGCCCAGTTCTTCCGCGGCCCGCACATCTGCCAAGAAGCAGTCATCTTCCTCCGTGCTCCCACCATCTCCGCATTCACGCAGAGGCGAGCATCAATACCTCGCCTATCACCCGCCGAGGATTAGACGACCTATATTCACTGGGACCCCGATTCCGGGGAATGTACGACTCCACCGCAGAGTTTCATCGAGGTAATCTACGACATCCTCGCACGAGGGTCGACCTCAGACATCTTGGGAGTCTCGAGATTGATCGGTGATATCTACTCCTACCCTTCATGACTCCGACGCTTATTACCTAAGAGTGGTACCAGCCTACCACTCCATGACATCCAGTGGAGGAGATAAATTCCGCATGAGCTTCGGGCCGCATCGATGACCGCCCGTACTGCACTTTCAAACCCGATATTTCAAGAAGATCGATCGCGTATACCGCCACAAGAACTCGTAGGGTTACGTGAGTCAGCTCACCCACCGCACAGGAGATGGTCCGAGCACCGCCGTATTACCACCGCTGGTCCAAAGATTCACAGAGTGTGTCCCGCCTCAGATGCTGCTCATCGACCATCTTCTACGTACCAGCTTGTTCCCTCTGTAGCATTATGTGCAGAGGAGGGGAGCCATATTGGAGGCTCTTTACCGGATCTCCGAGGGATTTTGCCCAAATTCTCTCGAAATGCGATGGCCTTCCCGCAGCTTGGAGGAGAAGGTCCACTGGTGACCTGACCGAATGAAAGCATCCCATTACTTATGCCGAGACTCCTATGCTATGTTCTCGAGCATATGGGATTCCCAGAGGAGCCTGAAGCAGATGAGAGCCTAGATGCTTACGTAGTGTCGAGACCAAGTTATGACTATGCCCGTCTCATTCCATATACGACTACAGGACTGAGGAGGTAACGGTCGTGGAGGTCGAGGACCACCACGTAGATGATATACCTGCCCCTGAGCCCGAGGTACAGAGGACTCCCATGTCAGATCGTTCACCTCCATCTCCTCCACACACTACATCAGCAGCTGCAGCAGATACTCCCGGGCCTTCTTATTCATCACATCATTCACCGAAGTACATCCATGTTAGCTCGAGAGAGATAGCTGGTGTGATGGATGCCATCTGCTCACTTGCCCACAGCCGCCCAGATTGGGAGGTCGCTCCACGCCATTCTATGCTGACTCATTATGACCTATCCGGGTCTTCCTCGTGATCCCCGCCTCGCAGAGGAGCCCACCACTGATGAAGCTTCATTGATGTTCGCTAAAGAAGATGAAGTAGCTTGCATCTACCACCACCACAAAGAATGAGGTGGTTGGGGTTTCTTTACAATTTCAGATATTTACCAAATTTTATCAATCGTCTACTAATTTTGTTTAGGATTTATGTATTAGCCATAGTAGGCAAAGGATACTTCTTTATGCTTAGCTTTGTATTCATGTATTAGCCACTTTGGCTATATCAAAGTTATTCAAAGATATATATACAAATTTTTGTATATCATGTTTTTGCTTGCCATGTGTAATGTTTTCTTTCAATCGACAATTGAATTGCTAAGCAATTGACAATTGAATTGCTTTGTTGGATACTGAATCATTGTTTGTCACTTACATGCTAGACAAATTCCATGCTTGAGATAAAATTATGGTCGGGCTTAAAGTTCCGAAGATGTCTAACTTGAAAATTTCCCCCTAGATGCTAATTCACACATTGCACTCCAGATTGTTCCATTAGGCTGTGAAATTGTGTGCCTTCTTTCGCTTGTTAGCCGCCTAGGTATGCTGGGCAACTAGGCTAGGTTTGTGTTACTCCATACTTGAAGACCAATGTTGTCTTCCCCAAAAAAAAAAAAAAAAAAAGAAAAGAAAAGCAAAAAGAAAAAGAAAAGAAAAGAAGAAAAGAAAAATAAAAGCCAAGAAGCTTTGTCTTGAAACCCGAGCACGGTCCGAGGGGTATATGGCGAAAAGCTCAGCCCGATGCCCTAAGCCTTAATCGTCGAGTCATCGACGAAGTGTTCGCTATAATGGGCATAGGTGAAGTTTAACACTCTGTAAGTTTTAATTTTCAAGCCACTGAGTCCAGAAGCCTTGGAGTTAGTGGTCAAGGGATCCTTTTGGCTTGATGCCCTAAACCTTAATTGGTTGGGAGTCATCTGTGGACCCTCAAGCATAATTTGACGGTGAAGTCGAATTTTAAGCATTGCATCCTACATTATACTGAAAAGGAAAAGCGTAACTAGCCCATTCAGGTTGTTCAACAACCGTACATGTCGCATAGGTCGGGGAGGTGGCAATTTTGCGCCATTAGCTTAACTGTTACATAAAGAATCATTAGACTAGTGGAAATTCAAGCTGAGAATTATGGATCCAATATTGACCTAGAATTGTTCTAAGTGGTTTGATGTCATATCGGCTTACAACTTTGATTTCACTTCACTTTAAGGTAATGTTTATATGTATATAAACCCTTTGAATCATAACCTTTATAAATCACTACAAAGATCTCCTTTTTCTTTATTTCATCGCTAAGGGACTAGCAACGCTGTTGGGTGATTGAGCTCAAAAGTGCAATTTTGAACCCTATATTAGATAGGTTTTGAGTGCTTTTGTGCACTAATCATGCCATTTATGCCAATTGAAGTGTTCTATCTTCTTAGTAACACTTATACCATTTCAGAGGGTATTTTGGTTGTTTCAGAAGCAGACACTGGAGTTCACCCCCAATACAAAGGATGAATCATGTAGTTGAATTAGCTTCAGCCATCAACTGCCTCTAAGAATCAATGAGAAAACAAAGGCAAAATGAAGAAAATTCATGCAAACTTGAAGGCAAGATGGTGCAAAGGAAGGATCACCAATGCGTATCTCGCTTGCTTGCGAAAAATTTTCAAGATCAAGGGAAATTTTCGCCAAGATTGCGAAATTTCAACCCAGCGAAAAATTTCCTGGCAACCTGGGTTTAAAATGCCAAATTTCCGTTAGACTACTCCAAATTCTCTACAGACTGCTCCAGCGAAACAATGCTGATTTCGCTTCATTAAGAATTTCATACTAATGAATTTCATGAAGAATAAAATTGTCACCCTACGAATTTCTTTGTTTCTAGACCTCGCTTGGATTTCGCTTAATTAGCAAAATTCTTCAGCCTAGCTGGGAAACGATGCCTCATCATGTTTTTAGGTTCACGCCAAACCGCTCCAAAATTGGTGTGTATTACTTTAATTGTCCAACTTAGCCAATTTCAGGTTTTTTGGTATTTTCGCCTCGAGGTAGCCTATAAGCCCTCTGTTTTTGTAACTAGAAGAATAAATTGGAGGAACAAATTTGAGTATAAAGATATTTTGTAAGTTTTCATTTTTGTAAATAAAGTCTTATTTTTATTTAGGTTTTCTTCTCTCTCCTCTTTCTCTTACTTTCTCGGTTGCCAAACACCCCCTCTCTGAGGATGACAACCCTAAGAGATAAAGCCACAGTTCTCTTTGAAGAGGAAGGAAGCTAGCTTCTGGTGGTGGGGCATATGCATGTTGTCCTCTCTTGTACTAAAAGCTACAGGTAGTATTTATGGCCCTTATATTCTCAAACATGGTTGCATAACATTGAATGTCATCAATTTGGCTAATACTCTCCATGCTTTAGAATCCAAAGTATATTCAAGGAGAGAGGTAATTGATTCTTTAGATGGTCTTACGAGCCTCTAAAATGATATTTATGTTGAAGTTTCTCAATTGTGTGGTTGCATAGCATTTAATGTTACTGATTAGCCAATACTTCCATGCTTTAGGACCAGATTTTTTAGATAGTCTTACGAGCCTCTCGAGATGATATTAAATGTTAGGGTTTTAAATAAAGAAGGCCATAACTCCGTGACAAGTACCGTATTGACTCAAATAGGAATTGTTTCATGGGTGAGGTTTGCTAGTTAAATATGCAGATCCCGTTATGCCAGTGGACTAGGTTGCTTGTCATAACGAGATAAAACCCGAGGACACTTGTTTGCCCTGTCTCACAAGAAGTGAATAATTCTTCAGCACTTTTTTCACCTTTAACTTTCAGTTTTTACAATTATTAGTTTCAAACCATTCCCACTGTTTTTGAAACACAATTCCAAAGAGTCCAAATAGAAAGCCTTACCTTCATGCACTGATGCAAACCATTTCTTAGATGAAAACCCATCCCCGTGTTCGACTTAGACCACTATAATTGTAGTGAGCTTGACTAATAGCAGTGAGGTAGAACCTTAGGTGTATATAAATTTTGTTGATTTTTAGCCAGCCTACCGTGGCACGACCGAAAGCATTCAAGAAATCAAATCCAGACTAGTTGAAGCTCCCATCATGGCAAAACCAGATTGGAACAGAGAATTTGAAATCATGTGTGATGCCAATGATTTTGCAATGGGAGCTGTATTGGGATAGAAAGATGAAAAAGTGTTCAAGGCCATATTCTATGCTAGCAAAACCTTTAATGAAGCATAAGAAAATTACTCTACTATTAAAAAGGAGATGCTGGCAATAATATTTGCATGTGAAAAATTTGGGCCATACATTTTGGGGTCCCATGTTGTTATACACACTGATCATGCAGCAATTAAATATCTAATGGAAAAGAAAGAAGCAAAGCCAAGATTGATCAGGTGGGTACTATTATTATAGGAATTTGATTTAGAAATAAAAGACAAGAAGGGTAGTGACAATGTGATAACTGATCACTTGTCGTATAGAGAAACCCACTCGCATAAGAAGAAAGAAGAGAAACAGCGCAAATTTCCAGATGAGCGCTATTTCATCACACCCAATCACCCCGGTATGATGATATTGTGAACTTTAACCAGGAATTATGCCACCAGACCAAATTTACCAATAGAGAAAGAAGCTAAGGACTGACAAAAAGTACTACATCTGGGATGACCCATTATTGTTTAAAAGAGAAGTTTATATGATTATAAGGGAGATAAAATGTAAGGTAAGAAGCAAGATTTTACAAGAACGCTATGCATCACCATATGGAGGACACTTTGCAGGAGATAAAACAGCCTACAAAATTCTCCAAATTTCAGGATTTTATCAGCCTACTATTTTTAAGGACTCCGCTTTGAATGGTGAAGTTATGTGATCAATGCCAAAGAATGGGAATTTTTAGCAAAGGCATGAGGATGCCCCCGCAAGGTATCTCTGTGGTGCAATTGCTCGATGTAATGGGAATGGATTTTATGGGGCCTTGTCCAGTTTCATTTGGAAATATATACATACTCCTAGCTGTGGATTATGTATCAAACGCGAGAGGCAGCAAATTTCTGTCCAAAGAATGATGCCAATACAAATAGGGATTTTACAAAGAAATATTCTCGTGATTTGGAACACCTAACTATAATTAGTGATGGAGGAAGCCATTTTGAAAATAAGTGTTTGATAAACTCAAGGAGCAGATATGGACAACACATTATGAGCCCGCTTATCATCCTCAAACAAATGGGCAAGTCGAAATTTCCAATGTGGAAATAAAGAAAATTTCGGTGCATCAAGTTCCAGTGAGAAGAGATCGGTCTTCGCTTGATGATGCACTCGCATACAGAACCGCTCTCGGGCAACCCCATTGGAATGTCCCCATACAGGTTTGTCTTTGGAAAACCTTGTCACCTACCTCTTGAGCTAGAATATAAGGCTATGTGGGCCATCAAGAAGCTTAATTTTGATTTTAAAGCTGCTAAGGAAGATAGGCTACTCCAGTTAAATGAATTAGAAGAGTTGAGGAATGAAGCCTGCGTATAGTGCCGAATTTATAAGGATAAAAAACAAAAAATGGCATGAACAACGAATTTTGAGGAGGGAATTCAAGGAAGGATCAGTCTTGTTATTCAACCTGCATTCAAGACTCTTTCCAGAAAGCTAAAGTTCAAATGCAGTGGACCATTTATAAAGCAGGATCAAGCACACGCTTGGGGCAAAGTGATAATTTAGAACCAAAGAATCATGAGGAGTTCAGTTAATGGTCGAGATTAAAGCACTATCTTGGGGCGAAAGCACTAGAAGAGTAACCCTTCTTTCTGAACAAAGGAAATTGAAGAAACAAAACAATGGCAGCAGAAAGTCCAGCTAAAGACTAAAAATTGAGCAGCTTTGTGGAAGGCAATCCACACCAGTTTGATTTTAAATTTTTGTTTTTCTTGTTATAGTTTACAAATTTCTGTGTTTAAATTTCTAATAGCTTAATTTGATTTTATTCATTATCAATTGAAGAGTAGGTAAAGAATTTTTTTTTAGTTTTACAGGACAATGAAGATTGTGCAAAAGGAGTGCATCTGCAATCAAACTTCAATCAGCATAAGAGACCAAAAAAGGGGCAGTATACTCTTCTTAATTTGATTTTAAAGTTTGTCTTTGATATAGCATGATTGAAAGTTTGGGGGAATTTTTATCTTGTTTTGGTGCTTAAGTTTTGAATGTGATGCATAGTGGAAGTTATTGAATTTTGTGCATGATGAAGATGAGTTGAGTTGTAGTTGTTTTGATTGGAATTAAATAACTTGAAAATTGTTGTGAATTTTAGTGTTTATGTTTGGGTCGCTGATTCCTGCCACGGTAGGGTGATCCGGAATCAACAAAATTTGTTTCTATTTCCTCCCATCGGGCCGTAAATAAGCTACTCGGGCAGTGATAGCGTCTAGGCCGAACACGGACGGGTTTTCATTCCACAAATGATTCGTATCATGATTCAAAATGGTGAGACTTTTTATTTCGATTTTCAGATTTGCATTGAAAAAGTGGGAGTTGGGTGCCACTGGCAATCAAATAGCTTAAAATGACAGTGAAATGCAGGACCTGAAGGCTCGGGTCACTAGGCTTGGTAAAATGGGGGTTAGCGAAGGTGTCCCTGCTATTTCCTCACATTAGGCAATGCATATAGTCATGGCCAAAACCGGATCTTTGTTTAGCTTTAAAACTAACCCTTAAAACACTCCTATTTGAGTTTCCAAACATATACGCGCGATTTAATGTTCTAATCGCTTGAAAACATAGCATTTAACCTCATTTCAATGGCTTTTGTAAATGACATTCAGAAGAATGCCGCTGCATCTACCATTAAGAATGCAATCGCTTCTAAAGCATGACAAGTATTGACCAAAGGAAAGACATTAAATAGCATTAAACCCTAGTTTGGAAAGTTTGGAACCATAAATGCAGTACCTGTTTCATTTAAAACTGAGGACCACCTGCAGTACCCCATTAACCAACCTAGCAACCCTCCTCTTCAAGGTTTTGAGGCTTAGCCAAACATCCCTTGAGTTGTCATCCTCAAAGGTGGTGTTTGGCAGCCAAGAAAATGAGAGAAAGAAGAGAGAGAAGAGAGAAAATCAGAACCTAAAATAAAACCATGGGTCAGAAGCTTGAATGAAAGTTAGGGTTACAAAAGCTATAAGGTGGCTTATATAGCCAAACAAAATGTGTGAAATACCAAAAATACCTAAAATATATGATTACAATAGGGACAAAATGGGAATTATACAAAACGAGGTCGTTTGGAACCAAAACACAGGGGGAGGAATTTCGCTATGCTGAATTTCTCTATCATAGTGAAAATTCGGTTATGATAGCAAACGCTTATCATAATAAATTTCGCTATCATAAGAAATACAAGGCACAGCGAAAATTCAAATTTTCGCTATACGTGAATCTCGCTATGGTAGGAAAATGTGCATAGCGAAAATTTCGCTAGGATTACAAATTTTCGCAATCTCATAAATTTTGCAATGCATAGCGAAATCTCGTAATCCCCGTGACGCTTCTTCAGATCTGTACCTCAAATTCTCCATTTCATCAATGCCACTTTAACATTTCTTCATTTCGCTTGATGAAATCAATGAGAATTCTCAACATTCAAAGACTAATACGACACTAAACTTGAAATTATGGACTGAGGCTCGCAAACCCGCAAATTACCAAAACAAACTCGGAACAAAATCAGAGGTACTATGGACCCCGCATACGTCAATTGGCTTAATTCACATGATTAGTACGCAAAGCACCTCAAACCTATCTTAAATAGGACTCAAAATAGAATTTTTGGTACTAATCACACCCCCCCAACCGACACGTTAAGTTAGTCCCCTTAGCAATGCTAAACAACCAAGGTATGCATGCTGCGGCTTTTGCAAAAGTGGATGTCATTCAAAAAAGTGTGTGTACAAATAAGCTTTACCTTTAGTATGAACAATTTGTAATTCCGCGTACGAAAAACCATCATGAGATAAATTCCATATAAGAACAAGTTTTAGGGCAACACGGCCTCCAAGGAGGTCAACTCGAACTTCCACCAAATCAATTGTTCTAAGGTAAATCCGCTTGCACCAATAAGTCGCAAAGCTATTCCCCTCCCCAACCAAACTACGCCGTGGCCTTAGACCGTTGACCAACCTAAATAGAATCGCCTACACTCTCGCTTTCTTTCTTTGATCAGAGGTAGGGTGCAATGCTAAAAACTCGACTTCATCAAAGTCCGTGTAACTGGGGTCCACCGATGACTCCCAACCAATTAAGGTTTAGGGCATCAAGCCAAAAGGATCAACTGACCACAAACTCTACAGGCTTCACCCCGGACTTCGAATGACTTTGAGAATTAAGCACCTATAACTCGCTAAACTCCACCCATCCACCAGTATAGCGAACACTAAGTCGATGACTCCCAACCAATCAAGGTTTGTGGCATTTGGGCTTTAAAGGCTTTCACCATATAAATTTCTGACCGTGTTCGGGTTTCAAGGGCAAAGCGTCACGACTTTTATTTTTCTTTTTCTTCTCTTTTCTTTTTTTTTTTTTTTTGGAAGACTTCATTGGTCTTCTTTTACGGGTAACTCAAACCTATTATAGGTCATCAACAAATCTAAGACCGGCTTTGCAAAGTGAAAAGAGGTAAATAGTTTCTCAACCTATTGATAAAAACAGATGTGCAAAGAGGTGAATTTTTAGCCAGTGATGTACAAGGTTGAATATGCTGGAACTTCAATCGACCAAAAACTAAATCATGCATGGAATTGTTCTAAAATTAAGGTAGCATACAGGGCTTCAATTCTTCAACTAAAGGCAAGAGTAGAAACACAAAATATAGGCACAAAAAAAATGATTTGCCAAAGTGTAGTAAAATGTAAATAATGCTATAAAGCTTTTGATATAACCAAAGTGGTTAATACATGCTTAAAACAAATTGAACATGATAAAGTATCACCGCTACTATCAAGCAATACACGAATCCTATACAATCCTATACAAAATGAGTAGGCAGTTGATAAAGCTAAAAACAAGACAAAACATAATAGAAGATACTCCCAACTCTAACTTTTCTGCCCAAACAAAGTAATAACAAGTCTCTACTAGTAGGGATCGGAAAGCTAAAGAAGAGAGTGCGACCACCTCACTCTCGCGGTGGTGGAGATGCCGATGGATCCGCCCGCGCATACGCTAGCATGTCTCAGGAGGCCGCCATCAGACCGATTCGAAAGTGGGTCAGCATTGTGCTCGCTGAGACCGAGGTGACCTATGATCCGAAGAAGCATGGCGTGACTATACGCTGAGTAGCCACTGCCATCTCTGTAGTAGAAGCAAATACAAGAACAACATCTATAACAAAGAATAGCTCCTTCGTGAATCGATATGGACGTGCTCGAGACTGCCGCAAGGCTGGAAGGGCCAAGAGTGCTGGCGTGGGCTTGGGCAAGCAGGGGTGGGAGATGGAGGAGATGAATCTCGAACTGCCTCTCAACCTCCACCTCCATCTCAGAACAGATCTCTTTCCTCACGTCTCGTCAGATCATCTGGCCGCCTCTCGCCAAGTGGAGGATAATGGAGATCGGCATGTACAGGGACCACTCTATGGATAAAACTTGCGTACATCTAATCCTCCGTCGATGTGGCCCCTGTGTGGAACCCTATAAATGCTCTAGACCTGCTCGGGCTAATCTCGCATCAAACTAACCCTATGATGTCCTCACTCACTTCACTGATGAGGAGTTACATGATTTAAGGTTCACTAGTTCTTCGCTTAATGCTTATACTACAAACTCAAAATATATTTTGCTCCTTCAATTGTATGACTTTCCTTTATCTTCAGACTCACGTCTACATTCAAGTCAATTATGCACTCAGGTTTCAATTCAATTATATGTCATTCTGCCCTTTATTCGCAATTATTTGTGTGCTTTTGCCATTCTAGTCAAACTACTCAACTAGTTCAGATTATGATATGTCAAAAGATTTCATTCTTAAACTAAATCCTAATTTTATTCTCCTAACAATGCAAGCAAAGGTAACAATACAATCTAACTCGCGAAGCAACATCAAACATTTCTTTAACAAATTTTCTTATTTTATTCATGATATGATGCAAAGTTGAGAATAACAACGAAGAGAGGAAGAGAAGGATAAATCAATGGGAAGATTTATTTTTTTCTTTGGGGGAGGAGCAAAGATGTCGAGGAACCAGACAAGAGTAGCCAAATTAGGAGAGAATTTTTGGAAACTTCATTTCCGCCTCTCTTCTTCTTCTCTTGTCATTCTCCCTCTCTATTTGTTCTTTAAGGATCAATTCAAGCAGAGATCAACTTGCTCAGATCATCTTGTCTTTCCCAATGTGTTCATCGTGTTCTCCATTTCAATCATGACTTCTAAAATTCGAAAGATTATTGTCGATCAAATCTAAATTTTCTTCGCCGTGACTTTTCTTCCGGGCGCATCTTGTCATCAAGATCTTTATCTCTTTCCTTCATCCTCTTCTAAGTCCTTGAACATTAACATGTAGGAACTGAATCCCTGATCTCGCTCCATATAGTTTCTCGCTTCGATCTCGAGTCCCTTTTCTTTATGATTTAGAGCCGAGAATCACGATCATATCATTGTTGTAAATGACTCATGGCTCAGCCTGCAACTTCTTCAAGATCGTGATCTCTTTCCTCTACTTCTTGAATTTTTCCTCTTTATGCTCCGTGATCTCCTTCATCCGCTTCCTTTCGTTCATTTCTTCTTCCCATTGTCGATCTTTTTCCTTTTCAAATTTCGCTTCATATACTTCTTTCTCTCGAATTTTTGTTAGATGCTCCCATTCCTTCCCTTTCTTCCATTATCTTCCAATGAACCGAGCATCTCCATTATTTGATTATTCCCCTAAATTCTCCCTGTAGCTTTCACCGTGTTCTCGTAAATCTCTGTCTCGAGCAGGGGAGAGCCGCTGCTGGGCTGAGAAATCTACAGGCTTCCATCTTTTTCTCTGGTCCCTCCAAACATAAAGGTGTTCTCTCTTCTAGGATGTGCTTCGGGATCTTCTTCTCTTGATCTCCGCAACCGTAAGGGTGTCCTTCTGCCTTGCATTCTCATTTCTTCTTCTCTTGAATCGCTTCATTATAATCCCCTTTTCTTTCGATTCCAGTTCTTCGCTTACTCCTATCGTAGTTAAGCAGAACTTTGGGGCATTCTTCTTCCCAAGTCTTTCACACTAGCCTCAAACATAGCCCCGTGATAGCTTGCCGGGTGAGGGATCAAACCCTTTTATTCCCTTCATGGTATCTCATTATCTAGCCAATGATCGCTCCCGCATTAATCTTGCACCCTTCAAGATAGCATAAAGAATGATTGTTTACTGGCGCTTGTCGCAACTTAAATTTCGTGCTCGCAATTTTTAGCCGCCATTAAATAAAGGGCAGATTTAAAAGTTGCCCTACTGGCACACTTTTCTCTTATGTCGCGACTTATTATTGTTCACGCTACATAAGTAAGTCAGGAGGACAATATATCACGTCACATCCGAATTTCTACCCCTTTGTCAACAAGTAATTTCATGACATATTTGAGCTGTCGCAATTCTTCAATATCTTTCAAGAATATTCTTGTCGCACCCAAATGTTTAGTCGCGAATTGAAATGTCTCTTTGCCGCTTACATAACTTTTCCGTCGCGACCAGGTTTCATGGTTTCCTCCCCAAGATTTACTAAGTTGCAACTGTCGCGACTTAGTCTCTGTGATTTCGCTCTAAATTTGATGATCGCGACAGCCTTTGCACTCCTTATTAATTTTGGTAAATTCTAACATCCAATAAAGTACTCCCAAACAACAATTCAAACATGCATTCTATTTATTTTCCATGTAATTTGTTTGGGGAGAAAATACTCCCCTTTTTCAAGTCGCCATCTCCGTGGAAGTGTCGAGCCATCCTGTAGTTGGTTCTTTCTCACCCGAAGCCCTACGATTCTCAGAGATAAAGTACATCAGAATACCTCAAAAAAGGGTTTAATTGATCAAACACTAACTTAGCAAGTCATAACAAATCATTACAAGAAAAAAATCAAAACGAGTAATAAAAAAAAAATCAAAATCTATATAAAGAAGCAAAAATCTATATGGTCAGCTTCCCAGAGTCGCTTCCGTTTGAGTCCTTAGTCGAGACTAGTTGCTTTAAGCCTTTTTCTCTCTCAATTCACCACTGAGTCCCTTATTTTTCTTTTCCCGCTGAGTAGCTGTTTCCTGGGTTTCACCACAACCTTGAATTCTTCCCTGAAAGATCACCTGAAAAGTTACGCCTCCAAAGGTAGACTTGACACCACTGTATATGGTCCACTCCATTTTGATTTCAACTTCCCCAGAAATAATCTTAATCTGGAGTTAAATAGCAGAACCCGATCCCCTCGCTCCGAACTCTTTCTCATAATCCTGATCATGCCATTTCTTTGTCTTGTCCTCAGATATTCTGGAAGATTATCATAGACTTCTGCTTTCGGGGCTTTTCTAGTTCATTCAATTGGAGCAGCTTCTTCAAGAATTTTGAATGTTAGTCACTACATGGCCCACATGGCTTTGTATTCCGGCCAAGAGGAGTGACATGGTTTGCCAAAGACCACTCTGTATGGGGACATCCCAATGGGAGTTTTGAATGCCGTCCTGTAAGCCCAAAGTGCATCATCAAGTTTGGAAGACCAATCTTTCCTGCTTGAACTTACAGTCTTTTCCAAGATCCTTTTAATCTCCCTACTGAAATTTCGTCATTCATTAGTCCGGGGGTGATAATCTAGGCTCATTATATGTTTGATCCCATATCAAGCCATGATCTTTGCAAATATTTTGTTTGCAAAGTGGCTTCCTCGCATCGATGATAGTCCCGGTGTTCCGACCGTCAAATGTCTTTTGCAAGAAACTCACTATCGTTAGCGCCATTCCTTGGACAAGCTATTGCTTCCACCACTTGGACACATAATCCACTCGGCCAAAGAAGATGTACAAGTTTCCAAATGATGGTGGAAGGGTCCCAAAATCTATTCCCATACATCAAAAATTTGCACCACCAATATGCCTCAGAGGGGTATTTCGCTTCGTCGATATTTCCAATCCTTTGGCATCTATCACATAGTTTGACCCATTCAGCACAGTCTCTAAAGATAGTGGGCCAATAAAATCCAGATTGGAGTATCTTATGAGCCGTTTTTTCTCCGGAAAATGTCCTCATATATGATGCATGGCATTCATTCAAAATTTTGCATTGTTCACTTTCCGCACACATCTTCTTATAATCATGTCGCTTGACTCTTTAAATAGAAATGGGTCATCCTGCATAATACCCGCCGTCGCTTTGAGCTTTCTTTTCTGTTGGTAGCTGAATCTCGAGGCACTACTCCACAAGCCAAGTAATTCACGATATCAAGATACCATAGAAACCGTAGAACACCCACACCTCCTAAAACAAATTTCTGCTCATCCGGACTCTCTGCTAATTCCGCCTCCTCCTCTTCTACTTTGTTTGTTTCTACCCGACAAGTGATCGCCTATCACATTGTCACAACCTTCTTATCTTTTAATTTGATTCAAACTCTCAGAGTAACAACACCCACCTTATCGCCTGCTCTGGCTTCCTTTTCGACATCGACATTTGATTGCCGCATGGTCATGGTGAACGATAATATGGGATCCCAAAATGTATGGCCTGACTTCACAAGCAAAAACTATGGCTAGCATCTCCTTTTCGCAGTTGAATAGTTTTCGGGGCTTCATTGCCCCGCTAGCATAAGATATGGCTCAATATCTTCTTTATTTGCCCCAATACAGCTCCCATTGCTAAATCACTGCATCACATTATTCTCTAATCCCCAGATCCCATTCTCGTGCAAACAAGCGATAGGGTGCTTCAACTAACTGGATTCGATTTCTTCAAAGGTCAGCCAGGAGTCATCAAATTAAACCTTGTGTCTTTCTCCGCACCGTGATAATGGTCTTGCTATTTTGAGAAGTCTTTGATGAATCTCCTATAGAATCCAAAGATGTCCCAAGAAAACTCCTTTATCCCTTTGATCATTGGTGGGCTAAGAGTCTCGGAGAATCAAACCTTTGATCGGGTCTACTGGTCTCTGAGGCAATTCTCTACACCAAGAATTAATTGGTTCTTCTGCACAAGGAAATGGCAGGTCTTTCCCGCTTTGACGCAGCATTGCTGTCCAGACCAAGCACTATTTCCGTGTCAAGCGACAATGCTCAAAACTGATCCATATACCGTGAAGTCATCCATAAAAATCTCCCATGACCCTTAACCAAATCTAAGAACATGGACACATCACACACCTTAAAAGTAGCAAGAGTATCAGATGTCCTTAAACGGCATCCTTCTAAAGGCAAAGGTTATGAAAGGGTATGAATGGTTTTCTCCCCACCAAAGAATGTAACTGGTTATAACGGAATATTCAGGGAAACAAGTCGAGTGTCCTCGCTAACCCATTCCAACATCCGACACGAAGGGCAACGGAAATGATCCTTCCTGTCACGTTTAGTTTTAATCGATACATACTTCCATCCCGCTAAATCAGTTTTATCTGAATTAACTCATTTTTTCATTTCGATCACAAGGAACCCACCTTTCGTGAACCACATGGACTGGGCTAACCTAAGGACTCACCTACTGTAAGTATATATAAACCAGTGATTCAACATTATAAGACTTTCTGATTACTTTTCATGACTGGGTTCACTTTTGATGTTCAATGTGATGGTTTCGTGATTTTCCTCCAAAGCAAAGATTTTGTGCATGCATATCGACGAACTGATACCCTTTAATTCATCTATGGACTACAATCGACTTCGATAATTCTTCAAATTTTCGCAGCCTGCTCTTCAAATTTCACCGAGTCTAGAATAGATAACACCGCTTGTTCTTCGTAGCCCGCAAGCATACTTCGATGACTGGCAATCCTTTAAAACTAGCTTTTCCGTGACGAGTGTCTGATGAAATTCCTTCCTCTCATTATATTCCATGTCCATGTCTGTTTAAGACTCAACACCTCTTTTCTTTTTGGGAGAGCAACCGATGTAAGAAATCGTAATTAACACCTTCAAGATAATCGAAATTCATCTCATTTTCATCGATGTGAAGTCGAGTGCATTGGCAATCATAATAACAATCAGGATTTGTTGAGATAGACATCATCTACTAACTTGTAATCTTCCTATCTCGTGTGTTCAAATTCTTCAAACTTTGGAGTAGATTGAAGTCACCAGCTTTTCCAACCCCGAGAGGAGAACTCCTCTTCGCATATCTATTAGCAAATTCAGGCCATGTGAATGGCCTTCCTAGCAAAGCAGTAGGACTTGTGAATCTTCTTCAATGTCCAAGATGAAGTCGACAGGAAAACAAATTTCCTGCACCTTAACAAGCACATCTTTAGGTTTCTCGCCATTGTTCTATCTCTCGCCATTCGAGAGTAACAAGACGGAGTAAGCTCCCCAAACTTAATTTCGCAGAACGTATAATGGCATTATGTTAATACTTCAGACCGAGTCACATAGAGCCTTTGAATTTCAAATCCTCCAATGGTGCAAGGAATGGTGAAACTTCCTGGGTCTTTCATCTTCTCTAGTAAATTCTTCTTTATCACTGCAATGCAAGTAGCAGTCAGATTCACTACTCCTTCCTCTGCAAATCTTCTCTTCTTGCTTAAAATTTCTTTCAAGAATTCCGCATAAGTGGCATTTGAGTTACTACTTTGAATGGCGTTTATCTCTAACTTCGAAAGTTTTCAAAACTTTGCGAATCGCTTCCCTCTATCCTTGACTTTTGCAATTTCGTGGAACGGAACGTGGTGAGGAATTCCGGGTTTTTCATTTTTCTTTCTTCGGGCTGCTCCTTCTTCCTTTCTTTCCCCAGTGACTCAAAGATTTTCCAGATCCCTTCTCCCTTGTTACTTTCATCTTTCTCGACTTTTCCTTCTCTAATTCTCTTTCCACTTCTAAGTCGCATGCCCATGCAAATTCTTCGGATTTTTCTTCGTGTCACCGGGAAAAGCACTTTAATTTGATTTCAGAAGTTACAGGCGCTGCCCTATTTGCGTTCTCTGCAGTTCTCGAGAGAGGCATTGGTGGTTGTCCGAAAATTTGAGAATTGGTTCTTGAAGCTCCACCCCGTAAACCTTTGTTCATGGAAGTTTACTAGCCTATTTTCCCCATCAATCTGCAGATCCTGTCTTCTGCAAGGTCCGAGTCCTTGACTCCCGATATCTACTTCGCCTCTCCTCGTTAAGGCGCTGGAACCTGGTGGAGCATACCCTTCTCAAAGTTTTGCCCATGTCTTGGGACGGTTGTGCTTCTCCACCATATAAGAGAAACTCTGTTCCTTAATGTCAGTATACCGAGTCAGGTCAAGCTTAGGGCTTCAAATGATTTATGCCTGCGCTCGCTCAAATAGCTAGCCTCCTCCACGCAGGAACCCTCTTCGCCCGCTCCCTCAAGATTATTACCTTTCCTTCTTTCCACGTCCTCATTCATTTGCAAGAGTGCATTCTTTTATCCAACCGATGCATCAATGCATCCAGCTTGGCCTCCATGGCGCATCTTGCCTGCTCTCACCATTCCATTTTTAGCTCTACCGCCAAGTTCCTAAGGATCTCGTATGAGGTCTCATGTTGCACCTAGCAAGATCCCCTCGACACTGGCCTTAGTTTTTTTTCTCGTCTTCTTCTTTAATGCTCCGCCGCAAGTCGATCTATTATACCTCAGGTATAATTCAGGATAGCCAAAGAGAAGATGTCCATCTGCGGTCTTCGCCCATCCTGCGGTATGGGACATCTCTTCACAGCCTCAGATTCTCCTGAAGGTACGCACTCTCATCTTCCCCTTGTTTGAAAGTAGTAATTTCCCTCTGCTCGTATGAGGATAGAGGAAAGAATCTCGCCTGCAAGCTTCCATCACTTCTTCCATGTATTAACATCCATACGGTAGTGAGTCAAACCATGACGCAGTTTATATCTCTTAAAGAAAATGGAAACAATCGCAGCTTTAATAATCTCCCGGTCTCATACCATTCACTCAATCAGACGCCATTCTCGAAACCGTCCCAAGTGTTCATCGATCTTGTGAGGGGTGACTCGTGGAATCGGGTTCTCACAACCATGGCAGATCGGGTGGCCGGGCTTGAGCTCAAAATTGTTAGCATCTATCGATGGTCGCCTCACCGCTGAGTACCATCTTGGATAACTGGCTCCCGTGTCCCCTCCATAGCCCCTCGCTCTTAAGGTACTTCACGCGACCTGTCAGATCGCCCCGCCAATCTTTCGTCCGCCATCTCTCGCTATTTCCTGCACTCTTAACCTTTCTTAGCCCTCTAAGCGTTCTTTCGATCTCAAAGTGTTCAATGGCAACACCCGCCTCCCGCTTCCCGTGCATGAATTAACTCTCGAAATTATAATATACCGAGATCAAATGGAGCCGCATACCAAAATTACTAATATGAAAAGCTCTACAAATATTTCTCAAAGAGCTTGCCAAAATATCACGTCGAATCATATTTTTTAGTAAATTTTCTATTTTCTCTCGTTTATAAATTATGTCCAACTAGTATTTCGCTTTTTGGTCTCAATATTGATTCACCAAATTCTTCGATTCCCAAGAACTATGCCAAAAAACTTGTTCACCTTCAGTGACGGACCAAATACCTATACAAATTTATACAGCAGCATCGCTGACTATTATCTAATCCTCAAAGAATAATGCCATGAAACTTGTTTGTTGTGTCTCTTATCTATTGTATCGATTAAGTTTGATTTTCTTAACAAGAATCATTTTCTTTCCGGTTTTGATCCAGATGCCGCAAGTGTGCAAAATGAACAAGTAGTAAATCGGATTTGTCCGTATATCGCTCCCATAGAGATCTCAAGAATTCTCAATCAACTACCCCGACTACCTTTAACCTATATTATTTGGACTTTGATAGGGCAATTGGAAATATTCTTTAGCAAACCCTTTAAAATAATAATAAAAAACTAAGAAAAGTGATTTGATAACAAAATGAATTAAACCTAAAATATAAAATAAATAAAATTCAGATCGACGCTTATCTCTTAAAGGGAGCATTGAAAATAATGGTCAGGAAACATCAATTCCTACATACTACTCAGAATTTGCTTCATGAACCAATGTATTTAAAACCCGTCTCAAGGAATAGGGTAGTGCAATGATCTCTCCTATGGCATCGGGGTTTCATCATCTAATCTTCCCCCGATCTCTTTCGAAGACAGAGGATTAGATAACTACTTTTAATCCGGGCCGCCTCTTTGTTCTCGATATTTTTCTTTCAATACTTCATATACCCATCATGGACTAAACTCTAGCTCCTAAGACATAGGTGTGTATGGGTTTACACTTGACTCGGTTTCTTCTTCCTCAAATTTGGGAAATGGGGCCATCCTTTCCTCATTAGATCCCCTGCTAACACTCCGATCGAATCCATCGTCAACGAGGTGAACTCTCTGCTATTTTAAATGACAGTCATTCAACCTTAATCTCTGACTTCATGAGAAGACGATTTATCGACTTACATTCATTAGAGCTCATTGATTCCATTATCAGTTCCTCGCATACTCGAGAAATTGTTCACTACTCTCAGAATGCCTCTCGTAACTCGCAGGGCCTCCTGAAATCAGAGGTGAAACAACCATTGCGTATATAGGACACTCCGATATTAATCAGATATAGAATATTCGTAACTGAAAGAAGTAGATTTATAAACTAAAGTTCGTATAGGCCTTTCCGATAAATTTCTACAGAGAGATAAATTCTAATAACAGTCTATCTAATGGTTGGTTTCAACATTTATTATGACTCCACAATGGCTTTCGATCAAGAGAAATCAGAGATCGGACACTGAAATCCCAATTCCAAAATTTGTTGAATTACGATCCATGTGAATTTGAAAGAAATAGAATTTCCGTGATCAAATTTCACTTTAACAATAATGCCCAAATCTAAAATTTGAAAGTAGTTAAATAACAATCTAATCTAAAATAAATTACAAAAACAAAGAAAAGAAAAATTAAAATACATGAGCCTTAGGCTACTCAGATCTCTCAAGAGGAGTCAGCCAAGAGCGCCTTCGCAGTACCGCTATTTATGTGGTTCTCAAGTCATTCCAACTTTAATGCGCCCGTGGATTTCCAAATTAACTGCCCATTTGTTGTTACCGTCGCGACTTCGATTGGTCGCGACACGCTGTTCAAGCATTTGTCGCAGTGCTTATTTGGTCGCGACTACCTTGCAAGATCCCTCGCTCTTCCTATGTCGCGACCTCACCCTTTGTCGACCCCGCCACAAAGACACGCCGCATAAGCTTATTTGGTCGCAAGACCGCTTGTTCAATCACTCATCCATTCTTCCCAAAGAAGGTTCATTCTAGTCGCGACTCTAAAATGACGCCGCGACCTAATTCTTGCAAGTTATCTCGAGCACCCACCCCAGAGCAATCTCGATTCAAGACCGATGTCGCGACTTCTTCTAAATGTCGCGACTTCGATGTTCAGTCTTTGAAAATCTGGTCGCGGACTTCTATGTTCACCGCTTGGCCTTTCACTTCGTCACACTCGAATGGTGTCGCGACATCATGTCTTATTCTTCTAGCTAATTTATGGTCAGTCGCCTCGGGAGTTTCGTCATGACCGCCGCTCGCCTTCAATTGCCCTTATGTCACGACCGGAGCTCTTGTGGCTGCAACCTGATTTATTTTCACATCGTCAAGGCGTCGCGACATTAGGTCCTTTCTTCCTCGGCACTCTTGCCATGACATCATTCGTACTCGCCGTGTCATTCCCGTCAAATGCACTTTCCGCTCCTTCACCGAATATCTTCTTCTCTTGAATTTCCCGCTGTATAGCAGTTTGCTGAGTTATTCCACATTTCTCGGTGATAATCACTCCTTTTGGGAGCAAATCAACTTAAAATGGATCGAAAAATGGATGACTTTTAAGCTCATCATTTGGCATATAATCTATTATCTATGACTTTTTATATCTCATTTTACAAATTCCACTTTACCTCAGATTCTTGTACAATTTCTAGTTTCACCCTTCACTTAGAAAATAATAATTTCAAAATTTCAAATGCATCTTATAATATAAATTCTAAATTATGTTTAAAAATGATTGGGTGGTGTATTTCGTGGTGTTACAACTCTACCTGAGACAACCTCGTTATAGAGACAAAATTTGAGCCAAAGCCAACTTCGATCATTAATGGTTCAAAGAAATACCATTACAATGGACATCCTATCAAGACCCTAATGAGCATATGGGAAGGATTTCCTTTCTGGCTAGGATGGGCAAAATGTAGTAGTTGAAACGGGGCGAGACTCCGAGGTGATTGCTTCGCAACTTTTCTCCCTTTTAATTGAGAAATGTGGTAGCTACTTGGTTTGAACACGCCTTATGGATCATTAAATAATCGAAGAGCTGATGGAGGCTTATAATAAGAAAAAGATTTTCCTTCCCGCCCCTACTATATAAATGAGCTGTGGGAAACATAAGTGTTTAAAACAAGGAGTGGATGAAAGTCTCTATAATGCATGTAAAGATATAAGAGATTGCTGAAAAGATGCCCAATGCATAATGATTTGAATGCACCATATGGACATTTTGTCACTCTATGAACTACACCTAAAGGTATAATTGATGCAACACAGGCAAAGATTCAAGAGGAAGAGTGCTGGGAAGAGGCAAACAATTCGATCAAGATCTTGCCAAATGCAACTATGGAGCTCCATCTAAGACTTCAAGGAGCAAGAGTGCATTGAAAGGCTGGGGCGACAGAGTCGAACATAATGATCAGCATACAAAACTTGATGTATTGATGAACAAGATAGGAAACTAAGATAGTGAATGCAC
Source organism: Tetrastigma voinierianum (assembly GCA_016808115.1). Taxonomy (NCBI): domain Eukaryota; kingdom Viridiplantae; phylum Streptophyta; class Magnoliopsida; order Vitales; family Vitaceae; genus Tetrastigma; species Tetrastigma voinierianum. The sequence continues at coordinate 397,995 of JAEQBH010002361.1, read as the reverse complement.
TAAAGACATAAAGTGAAGAAGGAAAGAAATGAGCGTAAGAGCAAGGGTGATAGGGGGACTAGTTGTTGACCAATTTTCTCCGACAAGTGTTACCAAAGACTAACTAAAGTCCTCTAAAGAACGCACCAAAACTCATGATAATCAAAATATACAAGGGAAGTGAATGTGGTAAATACTCAAAATTGATTCTAACAAAAGTAAGCGCATTAAAAACCGAAATGAAAAGTATTACTAACACTCATCCCTTTCCAAAAAGTGCATGCATCATACAAGTAATAAAGGACTCTGAGTCCTGATATCGCATCATGAAGATTGGAGGCTCTCTAATTGGAATTTTAGACTCGGACATAAAGGGATTCTCTACTATTTAAAGTAATTTAAATGGGATGAAGATTAAAATAATTTAACTGAAATAAAAAACTAATTTAAAACTAATCCTAAAATCTAAAATCTATTAAGCAAACAACAACTAAAGTCTAAAATGTATGAAGAGAGGCACTAGGGATGGTGATAATCATTTAACAATCAATTTTCACTTCCTTGAAAGTGTGAAACCCTGGAAAATCCAAATTTATGAGAAATGGTAGAATGGTAAAAATTCGGTCAAAATCCTAAATTTTTCTAGATCTCGGATGATGAAATGGACTTCACCATTGGAATCATCTCATGAAATCTAGCTACCACGTCGAATTTCGAGACAGTCGAAATTTCACGTTTTTCAAGGCACCGATAGTGGGACACTTGGTGCATTTGAGTTGCTCAAGATAGACACGTGTCAAGCTGTGATCAAGTCAAACAATGAGCTCAAGTATGGGCTATAGGTGACATGTGGCATCATGTCATTAGAGGGAAATCCATTGTAGATGGATAAGAGGATAAGGGAAATCCTAAGAGACGATGAAAATTGCACTTGTGGCAAGTGAGAGGACAAGCTCTTGGCCCATCTTGGACCAAACAGTGGGATGGGAGAAAAGAAAAGAGCAGAAAAGACAGAGAGAGAGTTGTAGAGAGAGAGAGAGACTTCCAATTTCCTCATTGCTTGACGACTGACCATCTAAGCCAGCAGAGCAAGAGGAGGAGTTCATCATCACGGCAAGGGCTTCGCATAGAAACAGTATTTCTCAAACTTGGCTTAGGCATGCGTGAGGGAGTCAGTTAGGGCTCAAGATGTGGGGATGGGTGAGTCACATTCTCATCCATAACATGGTGACATTTTCGAGTAGTGGACTCAGATGTTTTACTTGAATGTTTGTGTGTCATTGCATAAGCACTTAGCGGGAGTAACCTTTAGAGATTATCACCACCGGGCTTTGCTCTCACCCTGGCCGTGGATCCTTTCAGTACATGAGAAGACGACACTCTCAGGCCGGAGTACGGCAAAGGTCGAGTCAGGGCCTCTGAGAAGCATTTTGAGTAGACATTTGACATCTGTAGCAGGGACTTGTATGTTTTACTGGAATGCTTGGTGTCACGCATAAGCACTTAGGTGGGTGAGTGAACCACGAGGAGATTATCACCATCGGGCTATTTTAACTCTCACGTGGGATCCCACCTTTCTCAGTAATATGAGAAGACGACACTCCTTCGAGGCCGTGAGTACGAAGAAGGCCGAGTTGTGGCCTTGAGAAGCATTTTGAGTAGACATTTGACATTTGAGTAGGGACTTGTATGTTTTACTTGAATGTTTGGTGTGTCATTGCATAAGCACTTAGGTGGGGAGTAACCCATGTAGGAGATTATCACTACTGGGCTTTGCTCACTCTGGCTGTGGATCCTCTTTCAGTACATGAGAAGATAGCGCTCCTTCGAGGGCTTCGAGCACGCAAGGCCGAGTCAGGCCTTAAGAAGCATTTTTGTAAAATATATTAGAATAATCTAGTTTTAATATGTTTTGCATGTAAAAGTGTATAAGAGTCAGACATCAAACTCTTCCTAATTTTTATAAGAAATGGGTTTTGTAAGAAAATTATACAGATTAGGTCTCCATATATGAGACACGTGTGATATCAGGCACCTACATCCACAGTGTTTTCGTGGGTTAATTGGTTGCCAACCCGACCGATAGGCGCCACGCTTGTATCGAGCTAAGGTATACGTGATTACATGTTATGGTCAAGGCCCAGATACATGGAGTTGAATGTGCGCCCTAGTTATGATTACTCGCTTTTGATATCGATACTGTACCACAAAGATAGGCATACGATCACCTAGGGTTTCAGATGGTTTAGGCCATAGTTGCTGGGCGAATCACATCAGCCACACAATTTTCATGATTAGAGCTTTGTGCATGTGAATTAATTGAACTCGATGTTTAGTACAAGCATTTCAGCTTGGCATTAGGGTTTATGTAGGTGACTACCTAGGAATTTATGGGACAGGATTAGGACACTACATGCATTATGTTTTTAAGTGTGCTTTGGTGTATAACATGATATGTGTTCCATGTTTATGATTGTGTGATTGTGTGTTACAAATTGCGCAGGGAGAGTAGATACATGGTAAATTGTGTATGGAATGCTAAGGTTAGAAAATATAACCTTAGGGGTTCGGAAAGATAAACCGAATTTGACATATTGTATAGAACATATACTTGGTACATAGTATATGGAAAATGGTGTATCAAGTGTCTAATTCAAGTTGTGTTAGTGGTTGCGGTTAGCTTGGCTATAAGGAAAAATGGGTGATGAGCGGGTTGGATTCATGATGGAGTAAAGTCTATTAGTAGTTGGCATGTGCCTTTACTAGTTAGTAGGGATAGAAAAATTCTGCGATTGTTGCCATTTGACATGTAGATGGCACGCGTTAGAACGAGGCATTTTCGTTTGTGCATCATGTTCATTATTGCGTCTGATGTGGTAGGTTTGGGCTTGGAGTTTGAGGCCTCTGGAAGAGCCAGTGTTTGGAAAATTCTCCCCTAAGACCTAGGGTGAGAGTTGATGAGGTAGGTTGAAATTGTGAGTCAGGGATCTCAGGGATTCTACTCATGGTGGACCTTCGGGTGGTAGACATATCGGGTTTTGATGTCATTCTTGACATGGATTAGGTTAACGACCCATCAGGTTGTTAGTGATTATGACCTTAGGAGGTCATCGCTTACACACCAAAGGTATTTGAGTTGTGTAAGGTTACATATGCATATGGTTGATGCGTATGTGTGTGGAATTTTGGGACAAAATTCTTTTAAGGGGGGGAGAATGTGAAACCCCGGAAAATCCAAATTTTTAAGAAATGGTAGAACGGTAAAAATTTGGTCAAAATATGGATTTTTTCTAGATCTTGGATGATGAAACGGACTTCACCGTTGGAATCGTCTCGTGAAATCTAGCTACCATGTTGATTTCAATGATTGGGGCAATTGGGATTCCACGTTTTTCAAGGCACCGAAGGTTGTGCGGGACACTTGGCGCATTTGAGTGGCTCAAGATGAGACATGTGTCAAGCTGTGAGCAAGTCAAACAATGAGCTCAAGTATGGGCTATAGGTGACGTGTGGCATCATGTCATTGGATGGAAATCCATTGTAGATGGATAAAAAGAGGATAAGGGAAATCCTAAGAGCCAATGAAAATTGGACATGTGGCAAGTGAAAGGACAAGCTCTTGGCTCATCTTGGATGACAGTGGGTTCAGGAGAAAAGAAAAGAGCGAAAAGAAGTTATAGAGAGAAGACTCCACCTTCTCTTCAGTTTAGTGACAGACCATCGGTTTGGTGGACGAAGTAGGAGTTCATCCTCCTGTGAGAGCCCGAATAGAGACCGAAGTTAGGGAGTTTTGAATAAAACTCCAAGATGTAGGGGTTTTATCCTACTTGGTTTAATTCTTGTCTAAGGGCCATTCAAATGGCATGGGTTGTGTGAGGCCATGAGTGGCCGTGTGAAGCCAGATCGAGTCGCCCAGGACCCGATTAATGTACAGAGATTCGGAATTTGTTTTTGGACGAGTCCCGGCCCAAGATACAGAGACTAATTAATTGTCCTTGTATGCCATTTTTATGTGTTAGAGTTGAAATGAATAATGGTGTTGGTTGTCTTGCCCTAAGGGGAATGTTTGTTTGTGCTTTGAACCATGGGAAGCTTCCATATTGTGGTAGTACAAATTACCTAGACTTTAGAACTGGTTTTTGGGTAGGAAATAAAAGGGATTATGTAGTGAGTTCTTCAAGTAAATTGTAGCCACATCAGTAAACTTGATGTTAGGCTTTTGAATTTCTAAAATCGGACCTCTATAGCCCAAGTTATAGTCCGTTTACCCTGAATAGTCTAGAGGAAGAGCACTTGGGATGAGTTCTGAAGGATAGTTCACCGGAAGGTTCACCAGGATGGTTCACGATGGTTCACGGCAGAGTCATGTGTTATTCCTGGTCTTAGAAGGTGTGCTTCGTTGTTTCTGATTGGATTTCTTACACTCTATGGAAAGCCCATTAGTTCAAAGTTGCCGCGACACGTGAACGATAGATGCTGGAACTAGCCGAAAAGGGGCTCCGGGCAGGTCGAGTAATTTATCCGGATGGGGCACCTAGTCATGTGACCTCGAGTTTGGAAGGTCATAACTTATTCGTCCGAATTCCGTTTCGGGTGTTCTTAGACTCTATGGAAAGAGAATTGAGTCAAGATTCCATCCGTATGCATGTGGAGGGTAGTAGAATTTAGAGCTTTCAAAGGTCTCAGTTGGTGATGAGGCGGGTCCAGTAAATTTGCCTAGTCATGTGTGACCTCCCCAACCGAGGTCATAACTGCCGTCGAACTACATTTTTGAGATCAGTCTTAGACTTTATGGAAATCCCATTTAATTGAATTCTATATTTGTGTATAGCTATGGAGTGATTGTTGCTTGGAGGAAGTGGAGCCTTTGGAGTTAGCGGAAATGGGCTCCGGCGGTGAGTAAATTTGTCCGGGTAGAGAGCTACCTAGTGTTGGTATCCGACTTGGGAAGGTCATAACGTTTTCGTCCGAACTCCGTTTGGGTGTTCTTTGACTCTCTAGAAATCCCATTGAGTCATGATTCAACGTATTCTGGCTGGACGGTGGTTGCCGGTCTGGCCAGGAAGGGCTCCCAAACGAGTCGGAGTAGGCTATCGGGTCATGTGACCTCGACTTGAAGAGGTTCTCTTCTTCGTTGAAATCACATTTCTTGCATTCTTAGACCTGTAAATCCCATTAAGTCAAGTTTTCAGACATGTACCTTTGGATAGAAATAGGTGATCCTTAACCTTCTTTATGTTTTTTCTCTAAGTGTGCGAATTTGCATGGTTGTGTCGAGTGGTGTAAGGTTATATTGCATGACCATTGCATGGCATGTTGTAGGCTCTTGTATTGGGTATGGTATGGCTCTGTGGGAGGCCACATGAGGAGTATATAGGTTTAGTTCCAATAACTTGGGGATTGAAGGATAGGATTTATGGCCAGGTTTCACACCGAGTCAGGCGTGGTGGGTTAAGGAGTTTGGTATTTGGAAACTAAAAGTTTCTAGGTTTTCTGGTTGTTTGATGCTGTATAGATGGATTGGAACCAAGTGGTTCATGTTTGTGAAGAGTGGTAGGGTACCTAGTTAGATGGAGTCTAAGATTGTGACTGGTTGTGTGTACTTGTTTGAATAACATCGATGAATTTAGTTAATATATATATATATATATATATATATATATATATATATATATATATATATATATATATATATGCATGTTTGATATATTAACATGAATTATTGTGAAATGGCATATTGCATTTCATATGCACTGGGGCAACCTATAACAGTAGGTGTGAGTGCATGTCATGTTTTCGGAGGGTTAGCTTACAATTGGTTATCGGAGTATGTCCATAAACGAATGAAAATCTGAGGGTTGTCAAATGAATTTCATGGGAAGATTTTTCGAAGAATTTCCTTAAAGAGTTGTTGAACAACTTCATCTCTGAGTGGTGCCACTCCATGACTGCTTCGAGAGTTATCCAACAATTCACTTCTGAGGGTCATTCAATAGAATTTTGTTGTAAAATAGACAGGTTTTCAAGAACAAAAACCTTTTGTTTTGAAAACAGTGTTTCTCACACTTGGCTTAGGCATGTGTGAGGGAGTCAGTGAGGGCTCGAGATGTGGGGATGGGTGAGTCACATTCTCATCCATAACATGTAGACATTTGAGTAGGGACTTGTATGTTTTACTAATGTTTAAAAAAGCACAATGAGCACTTAGGTGGGGAATAACCCATGTAGAGATTATCACTACTAGGCTTTGCTCTCACCCCGCTGTGGGATCCCCCTTCCCACACTCCAGAAATATCTATCATCTTCGAGCCGTGAGTACTAAGAAGGCTTCTGCCAGGCCTTGTGAAGCATTTTGTAAAATATATTACAATAATCTAGTTTTAATATATTTTGGCATGTAAAAAGTGTAGAAGAGTCAGTACATCAAACTCTTTGTGAATTTTTATAAGAAATGGGTTTGTAAGAGAATTATACAGAATAGGTCTCCATATATGGTGACACGTGAGTGTGATATCGGGCACCCGACATCCATAGGTTTCCGCTGCCGACGCGGTTGTCACCCGACCCTCGAGATGGCGCATAAAGCACAACATTTGTGAGTTGAATGCTGGATTTGTCTAAGAGCAATGTAGTATAGCTTAGAGTTCTCCATATACCATACATTTCACTAATTAGATACCCATGTTCCTTTCAGATACATGAGTCTAATCAGTTCCTTGTAGGATATAATCCTCTTTCTAAGATCTGGGTATTTTTCATTTTCAGTACTTCACACCCAAATCTTAGGACTGAAGAATTCTTGCCCCTATAGACATGATTATGCAAGCCTTCTCTAATCTAATTGGTATCTTGTCCTTCAAATCTAATAAAATTTTTAAAATTTCCTTGATTAGATCTTTGCAACACTGATCAAGATCCTTTCATCGTACTAAGGAGAAATCTATCACAACTAAATTGATACATCATCCAACTATTCTCACACTATGAGTAAATTAGTGATCTATCCAAGTAATCTTTCAGAGTTCATTAGTTCCATAATATTAGGCTAACATACCCCCAAGTAATTGCTTCATATTCTCAGGAATCTCCATCTCTGTGTCACTCAGAGGGTCTTCTAGAAATCAAAGCAAGATACAACCCTTTTTTTTGGGTACAAGCTACTAATATTATGTAACGCCTTGAATATACCCTAACAATTTTGTAACATGTTCAGGGTGTAAAATAAATTAAATTATATTTTCTCCAGCGTTTAAATGGCTAAAAACGAAAAATGATAAAAACCCGAAAATTTTACAAGAGCTAAATAAATTTGGTAAAAATGTCAAATGAGGACCTAAGGGTCATAAATGAGTTATGTAAGTGCCAAAGTATAATGAAATGAAATGAAGTGGAAATGAAAGTGAAATGAGACTTTAAAATGAGAAAAAGCCAATTAATGTGCTAGCCAAACATGGCATTACACATGACATGATAATAAAGACCAAAGTGGTCTATGGAATGCCCAGTTGGGAATTCACGTTTTTGAGAGGAGCAAGGGGAGAAGGAGCTAAGGCTTGGGAGAAGAAGGTATTTTTGGTGTGTTTATCTCCATTCTTGGTCTATCTTTGTTCAAGCAAGAAGGAAGAGAAGATTTGAACATAGCTAAGGTAAGAAAACTAACCCTAACTTCCTCTTTGATGATTTTGGATTTGGGGAAAAACCCTAACCTTATGTAAAGGTGATTTTGATTTGTTGTAGATAAATTTTGGATTTTTTTTGAGTTAAGTTTCAAAGTGATTTTGGGTTAGGATTGGTTTTGAGGAATTTTTGTATAAAGGAAATGATGAAGTTTCAAAGGAGTTGCTGTAAAAAAAAAATCAAAACCCATGTTTTTGTTTTGGCTATAAGTTAAGTTATAATTATCCAAATCGAGCGATTCCACTAACAACTATAAGATCTGTGATATACAAATGTATAGAAGGTACAAGGAGTAAATTGTAGCTCTAAGGCTCCCAAATATGGGCTTAACGGTGAGTTTTGGGTAGCTGATAGGCATGCTCTGTTTTGGGTGTAGTTGTGGTGTTTTGCCCGTAAGTTGAGTTTCACTCATCAAAATTGAGTGATTCAAAATTATGGGTAAACTATACTTCTAGGGGAATAATTTATGGGAAGGAAGTGTATGCAATTTGTAACCCCAAAGTTCCCAAAAATCTGTCAAAGTGGAGCTATGGGTAAGAATAATCTGATTCTGCTTTGCAAATTAGAGTAGTCTAGATGTAAAATGCAATAACTTGAGTTTTGGTGATCCAAATTGGAGAATAAACCTTAGAACCATATATTCAAATTAGTAGAAGGAACCATTACCAATATATGAATTTAAGACCCCTAAAATAGAGAATAATAGTAGGTAACTGAGTGAGTTGGGCATATCAACCAGTTTGGCATTAAAATGCCGTAACTTTAGTGGGTGATCCAAATGAGATGATTCCAATTCCTAATGAAAATAGACTCATAGAGCTATCATTTTTGGAAAGGAAGCATGGCCAAAATATGGCTCTTGTTTCCCTAGAAAATTTTGCAAGTGAAGGTGTGTTGGGTAGACATCAGCCACAACTAAAATCTAGAATGCACAAGGCGATTTTTTCTTGGGTTGTTCTTTGATAAGTGACATGTTGTGATGGATTAGGGGTTGGTGACAAGGAAGCTTGACCAGGCGGAGTTCGAGAAATAGAAATCGAAGGCGACCTTTTGGGTTTGTTATTTACACTTCCTTCCTTGTTTCGGTTTTGTGTTTTGTTTGACAAAATAAATCTAAAAGGTTTTATATGAATATGATTGTGTGCTCCGTTTGAGCCATAAATGAATTGGTTTGTTATAAACTACTCTGTCTGTTCTAAAATGTTTGAAGGATTATGAAATAATTGGATTTATTGAAATGGTGCGATAAATTGAATATTGATTTGTTTTAAATTGATGATTTGATACAAGCGGTGTGAAATGAATTGCACATGAAAAATTGCATGAAGTATTGGAAATAAGTATTTGGATATAAATGTATATACACTATTGTAAATTCATGAAACGATTTGAGTGCCCTTAATAGAATGTTAGCCGTTAAATTCAAGTTAAGGATATTGGTATACGATAAAGGTCAAATGGCGATCTTTGCGCGAGCGTAATGATGTGTCACTCCGATCGTAGCCGGCGGGCAGGTATCGGTAGTGTTCCTGAAATGTTTTAACAACGATCCGGTAGCTGATGGGACCGTCTTTGTGTTATAAAACCTTTTATCAGGCTTGCAGCCGGTGGGGCCCGGGTACTGTGATTCGTTATCACATTGCACCAAAGCATAAGTTAAATTAAACAGAAACGAAATGAAAGAAAATTGTGAAATGCATGATTTATGTTGAATGATTTATTGCATATGAAATTGCATGATTGAAATGACAATGAATTGTAATTTAGATGTATATAAAGAAAATATACATATATGTATTGTACCGCATTGGTCATTGAAAAAATTATACAAAGGCATTGATTTAGAAAAATGCATGATTTACTTAAACTAAAATGAAGAGAGAACTATATAGAACCACTAGGCATGAAAATGCTTAGCTCATTGTTTTATCATCGTGCAGGTACGGTGAATGATGCGAAGGAAGGAACAGCATCGGGTGAGTCAACGTTAAGGCCTCACGGGTTAGTAAAAGCTCGACCACGCATTCATGAAATATATTTGACACTTTTTGTACAAACTCGATTTTTGTTTGTAAATATTTTGGTATTGAAAATGACTTATAATGTCGTAATGTATAAAAGGTGGTATATGGACCCGAATGGCGTACAATGTCTGTATTTAATGGAAAATGTGTATTGAAAACAAAATGATAGGCCCCTTTTAAGTTGAATTGAGTGTATACAAATATATTTTCATAAGATAATATCCTTCTCAAGGAGCATTGGAAATGTGTTTTATTGACAAAGAAAAAGGTGGATTTGAAAGATGATGGCGTCCGGATCCGGTTGGCCTCCGGTCGGGTATGGTACGGCTCAGTGTGAGTCGCCACATAATGGAAGCAGTTCATTAATGAATAGTACCAATTATATAAAACCAGTCTTCAAACCCACAAAATAAACTAAAAATCTTCAAATTTGAATGTTCAACAATTAATCCCCACCCCTAAAGGGTGTTTAATGTTCCATTACTGGATTCTAATCATCACCAATCAAACAACTAGTAAGAAAATGAAGAAAGAAATCAAGAGACAAGGAGTGAGAGAAAAATCCATATTTGAGTTTCAATCTTTATACGAATAGTAATAAATCACGGATCTTTTGATCCTACAACACCAAAAATCTCTTCCAATACAAATAAAAATCTTGCTATAAAACTACTATAAGATCTACTAAAAATCCAAAATATCACATTAAACCCCCTAAAAAAAAAATGGCGGTTTAGAGAGAAACCCCATGGAAGTGTTCTCCACCTCCCTTCTCCTTCTAAAAACCTAAAAAGCGGTATTTATAGTCACAGGGTAAAATGGGCTTGAAAGCAGGTTCAACGGCAATTTGGGGCATTACGGGTGAGGCCCAGCGTTTTGTCTTTGGCTTTGTCTCGACAAAATCTGGGTTTGTTAGGACAAAGTTTTGTTTTACGGCTTTTGTTGCGACAAATATTGGTTTATTCTGTGATGCTTTTCAAATAGGGGCTGGGCTGGAGGCGTGTTGGGGTACTAAGGTACGGATTTGGATTACCGTTGGGCGATTCTTGCTCACAGATCTTTGCGCTTCCTACAAAAAGCAGGCGAGGGTCGACGGGGCTTAGCGTGCCGCTCAGTACCTAAGTTAGTTTCTTTATGATGAGAGAATATCAACTGCTTAGAGGGCGAATGTGTTGCTTACCTTTCACCGATGGGGTGGCCTGGTATTTATAGCATATGTTTTTCCAAATTGGAGGGTGATAAGGATTCTTCCCTATTGGATGGGATAATTTTTGCCTTTATCGGTATCAGATTCAATAAGGGATATTGAAGGAGCAGTTTATTTAGAATTATCTTTCTCCCTTATTAGTGAGATCCGGCTTGATCTACAGGATGAGCTGTTTATCGTGAATGATCTTATTTTCCTTGCTGGTGAGATTTAGTTGGATTCGCAGGATAAGATGTTATTGGGGACTACCATACTTCCCTTATTGGTGAGATTTAGTTTGATTTGTAGAATGTGGGCCTTCCCAATTACCCATGTTATCGGCCTTTGGGGTGAGCGGACTAGGCTCTAGTTTTTGGCTAGCGCCAGGGACTTGGGTGTTTCATTGGGATTGCCTCTTCTTTGAGCCTAGCGAGTGGGCCTACGCGCCTATTTTTCAAACCCTATCAATTGCCCCGACCCGCACTTATTATCACGGTATGCGTGGGCAAGGGCTGTAATATTTCAAATTATCAGTGCGATTTCCATGTGTTTGCTTTCGGTACGGAGTTAGTTAGGGCTTTGTCGGTCAGAATATCTAAAATCATGTCTGGAATGCTTTGGTGTAGGACTATAGAGTCGGACCCTTTTATGGGGCCACTTTCGCCAGGCGTTATAGACCTCCTTTTGGTGTCCGAGTCTGGTCCCCTGACGTTTTGACCTCTTACGTGGTTTCAGTACCTAAGATGGTGTGCTTCTTTGAGGTGGCCTTCGACAACGGTCTTCGCTTCCCTCTACACCCCTTTATAAAAGGGGTTTTACAGCACTTCAATGTCTATCCTTCTTAACTCTTGCCCGATTCTTCGGGAGTATTACGGTTGGGCTTACGGTTTTTCGGGGACAAGAGACACCGGTGTTCCCAGTATAGCTCTGTTCCTTGATCTTTTTAGTGTGAAGGAATCCGTCGAGGGCTTCCTTTATTTTTCCAGGTGTACCGGCGCTCCTCTGGTAATTTCCGATCTTCCATCTTCCCATAGGTTTTGGAAGGAGCGTTACTTCTTCGTTAGCGGCCGCAATTGGGAGTATGACCCTCTTGACAAGGATGACACCTTGGGCGTTCCAGTTGCCTGGACCACCCCCGAGAATCTACGTGAGTATCGTTTTGTTTTTGGTATAGTCTTCGTGAGGTCATTGTGTATCTCTAATTCTGCATTGACCTTATGCCTCTCAGGTGTTCGACCCGATCTCAGCTCCGAAGATAATGTCATAGCGCAGGAGTTGGCAGAGTGTTCCCCGCACCCCTACTCGGAGCTGATCAGGTCGAATATTCCGGGTCCTTCAAGCTTGAGGTCTACCCGCTCTGCTGCTTTGAGGCCTTCGCCTTCTTCCGCTATGAAATTCTCTCTCGTAGGGCCTTGTGCCCGAGTAAGGGGAGCTCTTGGCTCGGGTGGAGCGGCTTGTCTAGGAAGTCTCGGGCGTGAAGAGGAGGCTTGGACTCCGTTGAGAAGGACCTTGGAAACGCAGGGTAAGGTTCCCCCGAAACTAAGAGGCGTCTTCCTCGCCCCCCTCTACCCATGTCCAGTCACCGGGCGGGTGTTCTTTGCCCTCGGCCGAGGTCCCTAATGCTACGAGTTCGAGCCCAGCTGCGGATTCTGTGCAAGGCAAAAAGACTCCTTGAGGGCGTTAGGTCGTTGGAGTCATGCCATCTTGTTTGGAATCCCCCCGCGTAGAGTGTTAGGCCACCCTCCTCAAGGGCGGAAGAGTTTAAGAGGAAGGGCTCCGAAACCGACGGAGATGGCGATTCCTTGCTCCTCAATGCCGAGCTTGCAGCGGGCGCGGTCTCGTCCATCCTCAAAGACTCTAACCTCAAGAGGTCGGGCGCCCTGCTCGTTGAGGAAGTCTTAGCTCTATCTCTTCAGGGGGTTACCTCCGTAAGTTCCCGTATCTTGCTGTTTATGATTTTGACTTGAGTTGGGTACTGATCTTGCGTTGGATGTGGGCAGGTGGCTACTCATTTGAAGAGCTTGGCCAAAAAGGCTAATCAAAACGAAGGCCATATCAAAGCCGCCCGAGTTTACAAGGCGAGTGTGGCTTCCGCCGCTCTAAAGCGGGCTAAGTTGCGAGGGCCAGGGTGCGGTAGTATGGCAGGGAGGCGGTGAAGCAAGTTCGATTTGAAGCATACCACGTCGGCGCGTGCTCGGGCCGGGTGGAGATGAGGCTAGAGGCGGCTTTAGGCGTCGAAGTCGAGCCGAGAGGTTCGAGGATGTTGCGAGCTACAAAATGACTTCTTTGGGAGGCTAGGGACGGGCTGCGGTCTTCCTGATCTGAGCCCGGTTAATTCGGGGATGGGGCTTCTCACGTACGGAGCGAGCTGCGGGAGTGCAGAAGAGGCTGCGTGTGGTAGAGATGTTTGTGATAAGGCAGTATTTCTTCCAGACGGAGCTCGTCGCGAGGCTTCTAAGGCTATAAGCTCTGCGAAACGCCTGACCGAGGAGTGTCATGGGCTGCGTGGGGACCTTCATCAACAAGTGACTTTGGTCGCTCAGAGGGACGAAGTTATAGGGAGATTGAGGGGCGGGCACATTACTTTCGATGGGCTTCCTGGTGGCTTGCCTTCCGGAGAAGAACGCTAATGTTGGGCTGGACTAACCCGACATCCTAGCGACGATGGCGGAAGGAGTCCCTCCGCGAACTGTGCAGAGAACGGATACCGTGAGGCCTACTCCCTTCTTCACCCTTTGCTCCCTTCCTCACGATGTCGACCTCCATACATGTCGTGCTTGCTTGTGTTGTTGTTTTTTTTTTTTTTTTTTGGGCTTGAGACCCAGGACATATGTAGTTTTTTCCTTAATGAATATTCATTTTTTCTCTCACCACTTTAGCCTCTACTTGCGTTCTTCGCGTTGATACGCATAGGCCCAGATTGACTTCTTGTTTGCATGGCTGGATTGAGCAGGTGTCATGTTTAAAGCGGTCGAGGTTACGGCTACATGGCCTGTTCGGGTGGCTGGCCCCGGAGTACTCGCTGCCAGCTCCGTGGCTACATGGCATGTTCGGGCGGCTGGCGGGCTCTGAGCTACTTGGCTCTGTGGCTACATCTTTGTTTGACGGTGCAGCTGCGCTCTTGGCTACCCAGTCATGAGTGGCTACATGGCTTGTTCTTGATTCAGCTCTGCGACGAGCTTTGGGAAGCCCGAGCTACTTGGCCCGGTGGCTACATGGCTTGTTTGACGATTACGCTCTGTGGCCCAGGCTACGCAGCTCTGTGGCTACATGCTTTGTTCGGTACGACTCTTTGGGCTCAGAGTAGCTATAGCTGTTCGAAGCTAATTCTTGGGCTCCTAAGCTACTTGGCTCCGTGGCTACATGGCCTGTTTGAGCGGTTACACTATGCGAAATGAGCTTTTGGGCTCTTGAGCTACTTGGCTCCATGGCTACATGGCCTGTTTGAGCGATTAATCTCTACGAACTGAGCTACTTGGCTCCGTGGCTACATGGCCTCTTCGAACTGAGCTGCTGGGCTCCGTGGCTACATGGCCTTTTCGAATTGAGCTGCTGGGCTCCTAAGCTACTTGGCTCACGTGGCTCGTGGCTGTTTGAGTAGTTACGCTCTCTGAGCGAGCTTACGGGCTCTGAGGCTACTTAGCTCCATGGCTATGGCTTGTTTGACGATTAATACGTGAGGCTAATTGCGGGCTCTGGCACTAAGACCTTATGAAATTTTGTACTGGTGAACTAACTCTTTTGGGCTGCATGGCACGGCGAGTAGTTGAGCTCTTCAAATTGGTTGCTAGGCTCTGGCCCAGGCCTTATGGGCTGAGCGCACATTTGGGCGACTCTTTCGGTTGCATGGCTTGAAGCGAGTAGTTGAGGCTCTTCAAGGCCCGAACTCTTTGGGATCACAGACACTTTGGGCCTTATGAAATTTGAACTACGAGGCTGAGCCCCCCGACTCTTTGGGGTACGCATGAAGCGAGTAGTTGAGCTCTTCAAACTAAGTTCTGTGGGCTCTAAGTATTTGAGGAATATATAAATTTTGAGCTAGTGAGCTGATCTGACTCTTTGGGCTGCATGGCCTGAGCAGAGTAGTTGAGCTCTTCAAACTGAGCTGCTGGGCTCTTGGGCGCTGAGGCCTTCCTAAGTTGACGAGCTCTTCAAAATTGAGCTCTTGAAGGCGGCCGATTCGACTTCCACTTCTTGGAAAGGTGTGGGTGTCTTTAATGCTGATTTATGGAGCATTGGAAACGATTACGCAACTTCTCGAGTGCTTTGGCCTTCTTATAAACTGCGACTCATTTTCCATGGAGCCCATACCTTGAATATTCTGCCCCTTGTGGTGCGTAACTGGAATCTGCGTGAAATAAAGCGTCGAGGCTTGGTCGTCTTCGCAGGGGATCCGCTTGGGGGTTCTGGTTCAGTTCTGTTGGACCTCTGCCTTTGGGAGTTGTGTTTTTCCCTAGTCTCCCCTTTATGGGAGTTATGTTATTCCCTAGCTTCGTGCTAGGGAATGCGTCCGGAGAGGGCGGTACACTTTTTGTACCACTTTTTATTTTCTCCTCTTCTTCCTCTTTCTCTTCTTTCTTCTCCTTCTCCTTCTTTTTCTCAGTCTTTCTTCCTCCTTTTCCTTTTCTTCCCCATCTCATTCTTTTTCCTCTTTCCTTTCACACTTTCTCTTTCTTTCTTTCTTTTCCCTCTTCTTTTTCTCTCTCTTTGACTCACATACTCTTTCCCTCCCTTTTTCTTCTTCTCCTCTTTTCCATCTCTTGAGGGTTTTTTTTTTTTTTTTTTTAGGGAACTGCTTGTACTATGTACTTTCGAGATGTAAGGGATGACATTACTGATTGTAATTGAATGTATGATTCGATGTACAGTGGGGTGATCAGAAATCAACAAATTTGTATCTAAATTCCTCCCTCTTTGTCGTAGCAAGCGCTCTGCGATATAAAACGTTATAAATTCGAACACAGGGATGGGTTTTCTTTGCACAAATGACTTACAATGATATGAAAACTGGTGAATTTGGTTTTGGATTTTTAGGTTTTGTAAAAACAGGGGGGTTTTGATGGTGAAAACTGGAAATGAAAATGAAGTAAAATAAGAAAAAGAACTCCTTGAAGCATTGGGCTACTGGTTTTAGGTCCTAAGGCAACTGAGAGGTCCCCGGGTTCATTTCCTCGCGTTAGGGAGGATGACATATAGTCATCTCGAACGGATCTTCATTTAACTATAAAACTAAGCCACAATAATTTTCCTTTTGATAGAAAGCATTTATTTAGCATTTATGGTTCCTTCAGTGAAAATCTATCACCTTGACTCATCCTACAATGATTCGTAAAGGGCAACTAATGAATCTCAGTGGATCTAATAATAAGCATCCACTGAACCCTAAAAGATTACCAAGTATTGATCAAGAGGATGCATGCGGTGAAAATATAACCCCTTGACACCTACCTCCCGGTAGCTCAAGTAAATGGCGACTAATGGATATCGGTGTATCTAAAGCTAAGAATCCCTTTGAACCTAAAGCACTGCCAAGTATTGGCCAAAGAAAGTACATCAGCTTTAAACCTAGAGTTGAAAATTTGAGACAAAATGTCAAAACCTGCTGCGTGAAAAGCGGGGGGAACCAAAGTTTACCTTAAAAGCTAGTTGCCCAGTGGCCCTCGCGAGGAGGAAGGAGTGCAGCCAACCATCCTGCGAGTTGTCATCCTCGGAGTGTTTGCTTATTGAGAAAGTGAGATAAAGAGGAGAGAGAAGAGAGAAAATGAGTGCCAAAAACAAGGGCCCGTATATTTCCTTCAAAAATCTAAAACTTAGGTCAACAGTGTATTACAATGGCTTATATAGCCTTACAATCAAAGTGAACTACCAAACTAATCTAACTAAAACTATTACAATGAGGGTAGAAAGGAGAAAAACCAAAACGGAGTCGTTTGTTCATAAAAACAGAAAGCAGGCATTTCGCTATGGTGGTGAATTTCGCTATATAGCGAAATTGCAAGCTTGTAGCCAAATTTTGATATTCAGGCACTGTTCATCCTGTTGGCTACTATTCCATTGCTCCCTACTGCTATTATTCCATTTCTTCTTGCTTTGATATTCTTCATTCTCGGCTTACTGAAATTGATAGAAAACCATATGAAATTGATGGATATCAACCCGGCTTTGTTATGATTGGATTGACACGACGATTTGGCTTCCAATTCTTGCAAAAACTACAAAAACAGCCCCGGAATGCGATCAGAAGTACAATAGGGACCCGAACATGTCAATTGGGTTAATTATAACAATTAGTACACAAAAAGCGCTCAAAACCTATTAAAAATAGGGTTCAAAATAGCACTTTTTGGGCTCTAATCACACCCCCAACCTACACATTGCTAGTCCATGGCAATGAAAAATAAAGAAAGAGGGCATAAATGATAACAAAATAATGTTCAAAAAATGGTATTTAAAAGGTTGTGAATGGTAATGCCTAACCACAAGTAGAATCATCAAAGCCTTGTCCAATAGCTATCTTGAGAGAATGAATGCCACCACAAAATTGAGTATAAAAGAGTCTCCATCTAGGTGAATCAACGAAACTTCCACGAAATCTAAGTGTTTGTTTGATCGGCTCCATGATAAAGCGCAAAGCGCACTCTCCCCGACCTTGCTCTTTGCCACAACCTAGCATGTTAACCAACCTAAATAGATCAGGACCCTCTTATTCCAAAACTCTTTTAATTTGTAGGGGTGCAATCTTTCGAGAATCGACCTCACCAAAGTCCATGTAACGGGGATTTACCGATGACTCAGGCAATTAAGGCTTAGGGCACGAGTCATAAGGATCTTTCGACCACCTAACTCTTCAGGTTTCACCCAGGACTTGATGATTTGAAACTCCGGCACCTACAACTGCGCTGACTCTACCCATCCACCCCGTGTAGCGAGCACTAAGTCGGTGGCTCCCAACTTGATTGGCTTAGGGCACGGGCTTTTAAAAGGCTTTGCCATATACCCTCGGACCGTGCTCGGGTTTCAAGGCAAAGCGTTGCAATTTTCTTCTTTTTCTTTTTCTTTTTCTTTTCTTTTTCTTTTTCTTTTTCTTTTTCACTTCTTTTTATTTTGGAAGACACATTGGCCTTCTTTCCATAGGGGTCCTTAACCTATTAAAGGTAGTCGACAACACTAGGATAGGTTGTGCAAAGTAAAGGAGGTTACGCAGTTTTTCCGCCTATCATTGAAACCTAATGTGCTCGGTGTGTGGTTAGCTAAAGGTGGAAGAAAAATGGTCGAAAGCAACAAGAGTTCAACTTGTTATCCACTCATCCAGGCATGGAACCAATCTAATCATCAATAGAATTGGACAAAGTTTCAATTCTTCTGAAACTAATTATGGCAAAAAAAAAAAAAAATTGGGTGCAAAATGGGTCCAATTTTTTGAAAAAAAAATAAAAATTTGTATAGTATAAGCTTCACAAAAAGGAAACGTGACCAGACATACAAAAAATGGGCTTGCTCAAAATAGTAACAAAACATAAATGCAAAAGCCACTTCCTTAAGCTAACTCTCCCCCCCAACCAAATGTCTCATTGTCTGCAATGGGGCTCAGATTGGAAAGTTAGGAAAGGAAGTGTTACCTCCTTGATGAGATGTGATCGTTGTTGGATAGGAGACTTCTCAAGCTTTCCATCGACACCTTATTCACTCCGTGTGGGCTTCAAATAAACAAGTTAGGAGAAGAAAAGAGAGGAAAAAAGTGACTAGTTGGAGCATTTTGAAAATTACACCTTCATAAAAATTTCAAAACTGTTCTTTCTGGATATATTTGGATTTTACACTCTCTAATCTTTCCAACGGTACCAAAAACGTCTAAAACGGAGTTCGAGATGAAAGGTTATGGCGAAACAAAATCAGAGGCAAAGCGAGGGGGAGTAAGCGAAAATTTTGCTATAGTGAAATTTCGCTATGTAGCAAGTACACCACATAGCGAATTTCGCTATTTTTCTTGAAAATTTTGCTATAATTATAATGAAATTTGTTTGTTTTTTTAATAAAATAAAATAAAAACAAATGTTTTTATTTAAAAAAATTTTTTTTTTTAGAGACAACATTTTTTTCAAATAAAGTAAAAATAATTTTTATAAAATAAAAAAAACGATTTTTAGAGCACAAAATTTTTTTTGAAAAATAAAAATTAAAAATTTTAAAAAATATTTATATAAAATAAAAAAAAACAATAATTTTTTTTTGTTTGAAAGGCATTGCTTTTTTGAGAAAATAAAAATTAAAAATATTAAAAAATTTTGTTTTTAATATAAAATAAATTAAAAAAACAATAATAAATTTTTTTTTCCTTGAAAGACACATTTTTTTTTATATAAAATAAAATAAAGTAATAATAATAAAATAAAAAAACAACAACATTTTTTTTAATACCTTCTTTGTTCATATTTGAAATTGCTGCTTAAGCTATATTCACAAAAATTTCGCCATTATTCTTGAAATTTTCTCACTCCTAACTATTTGTTGATCTTCATTATTGAAATTTTCCTGGCTTTGTAAAAATTATTAAGAAAAATTAGAAATTGCGAAAAGTAAAAAAACAAGCTATAACAAAGATTAACTTAAAAATTAGAAAATCTAAGAAAAAAATTATAGAAATCCAAATAAAAAATAAAATAAAATAAAAAAATAAAACAAGAAAAATTAAAACAAAGTGGGGGGCCAGGCTCCCCAGACCAATTCTTTAAGCCTTTGAAATTCTTTGGAGCTAGCGGAGCTTGCAGGAATGCCGAGGTTCGGGTGCTCTAAATCCGAACCAGCACCCGAACCATCCACTGTGCCATACGATGTGAGCAGTTGCCATTGTTTTTTATGTAGTGGCAAAATTCTGTACAGTGGCCACTAATCTCTTGAAGTTTTGCATGGCAGGCAGTGATGGGCTGGCCTTAGCTTTGGGTGCTTCAGGGGTTGGCCGTGCTTCAGGTGTAGGTAGAATATACACTTGGTCAGTGGAGGGGGCTACTGGTAGTGGGTTGTAGGTGGCCTGGGCATTAGCAGTGGGGTTCAATTCTGTGGGAAATGGTTTCAAAACAAGCTCTTGGGGCTCTTCCACTACCCTCCTCAGTTATAAAGGGAAGGATTTCTTCTTTCTTCTCCCTTGGAAAAACAAAAGTACACATATCTGAGGATTCAGACAACCCTTGAGACAATTATTAAATCCTCTATAAGCCCTGGTGTAGTTTGTTGTTAGCCTTTGCTCCTCACCATGGTATCCTTTGGCATCTTCCTGCGGTTGACATTCTTTGTGATCGATTAGGTTTTCAATGGAGACTTGCAGGTTGTCCCATTTATGCTCAAAGTCATTTTCACAACCCATCTAATTACTTGTTCAAATTGTCTTCCACAGTGACAATTCTCTTATTCGAATGGGCATTAATCCCTTACCTTTCTGCCGTAAAGTCCTCCCATTTTATCTGGGTAAGGTCCAAAATGGCTTGTTCATCGAGGATTGACTATGGTAGGCGTGGTGAGGAGTTAGGCTTATATCGGGTTCGGGAGGTGCATCTTGTGGAGGTCTTGGTTCCCATGAGGAATTTGTGTGATTCCCCCATCTATGGTTGTAAGTCTTACCATATGGTGAGACTCATCATTGGTTTCTATAGTCCCTCATGGACCTATATTCATTTAGTTCCTCTCCCGCGGGTTCTTCGACTTTGCCAAAGTTTGGTTTCTGCATGTCCCTCCTTGGACATATATGCACTAGGGTTACCCACGCGCATCTTGACCGTTGATTAGTACCCAGTGCTATTTTAGGCCTATTTTAGATAGGTTTTGAGTGCTTTTGCGCACTAATCATGTCAATAATGCCAATTGAGTGTTCGAGTCTTCTTAATATCACTTATGCCGTTTAGGGTATTTTTGGTTATTTTGCAGGTTTTTCATACCTTGAGAGTTTAATATCGAAATATGTGCTGAAACATGAAGATTGAACCCATTTATCAGCCTTCAAACATTTCAAAATTCAATGAAGGAATGAAGGCAAAGTGAAAAGAAATGATGCAGTAGAGGATGCAGTGTGCAGCAGTGAAGAATATGCAAACCCAGGAAATTTCGCTATGATTGCAAATTTATTGGGATTGCGAAAGACTCGTAATCTAGCGAAGTGAAATTTAAGCCCCAGGCTTCAAAATTTAAGCTAATCAACATTGCCTAGAAATTATACGGTTTAAGCTATCTCTAAAAAATTTCTCTAGGCTAGCGAAATTTAGCTAGCTAAGAAAATTAGCGGTGCATAAGCGAAATTCTCTGATTTAGCTATCTACGTGCAATTTCATTTACCTAACGAAATTTCGCGCTACCTAGCGAAATCTCTGCTTAATCATCTTTGTGTAATTAATGCCAAACGACCCTAGTTTGGTGTACTTGTCCTTGTATTAGTAATATTTTAGGTTTTCTTGTATTTTCATACATTTTAGATTGAATTACATATAAGCCCCCATGGTTTTGTAACCTAGCGATCTTTTGTGACTTTTCATTTATGTAGAAAGTATCTCCATGACTTTTCGAGTTTAGGGGTTGGCCTCTCTCTTCTCTCCCTCTTTCCCTTATTTTCTGAGGCGCAAACACCCTCTTGAGGATGACAACTCAAGAGATGTAGCTAAGCCCCTTTCTTTGAAGAGGAAGGTAGCCCCAGCTTGGTTGTGGGGCGGTTAGGGTTGTCCTCATGTGTTAAATCTCTGATCTTGTGTTATGGCCCCCATCTTCTCGAACTAGGGTTGAATATCATTTAAGTAATATTACCTTGTATTGTACCTGCTGGGATCTGATTTTATACTTATTCCTAGATGTCTTGTTGTTCTTTAGATGGCCTTTACGAGCCATGAGTGATGTTGAATGTTAGGGTTTCAAGCGAGAGAGTGTAGTGCATGTTACTGTGTTGATAAATAAATTGATTCTAGGAGTTAGGTTTGCTAGTTAAACAAAAGATTCGGTTATGGCTTGGACTATAGGTTGCTTGTCATAATACGAGGATTTAAAACCGAGGACACTTGTTTACTATTATCAAGTTAGGCCTACTAAATCTTCAAAGTTACCTTTTCACTCCACTTTCGAGTTTTACAATTGATCGACAGTCAAACAATACATGTTTTGAGCAAATCCAAAAATCAAATAAAAAGCTCACCATTTTCCTTATGAAGTGCAAGTCATTCTACAGGATGAAAACCCATCCCTGGGTGTTAGACCACTGAACCACTATCTTTGCGGTAGCTTGACTACGGTAGTTGGAAGACAGGAATATAAATTTTGATTACGCATCACCTGCGTAGTACGAATCAAATGGCGTCGTTGTTGGGGATGGTGCCAAACTACGTTTGATAAGTTGAAGTGTACTTGTAATCCTCATTTACAAGTGAAGGTGGCCTTTTAATCCTTTTTGTATCGGTTGCAATAGCATTTGCCAAGTTTCATCACTTTGCGATGGCGCCTTTGTTTTTTGTTATTTTTTCATACGATTCGGTTTATTTTAATAACCTAATCTTTTGCCAAGTTTTGTTGTGCTCTTTGTTGTCTCTGAAATTGTGTAACAGGTGTTTATGTTCCAGTGGGATAGACACTTAGGTGGTATGAGAGAATCGATTACAAGTGACCAAGGCGAGTGAAGTCGATTGTACCTGCTTGATACCATGGATCTCACTGCGAACGGAAGGAGTCGATAGGGTACCCAGTCAGACTTGACTACAGGATCCATGAGGGGATCACATACACCCTCTTAGAGTTAGTGCTCCTTCCTTCATCATACCTCCTACTGAAGATGTAGCGGTGAGGCCCTATTTAGTCTTCTCCCCACATGTCATGGTATGGAAAATGAAATCCATACACTCATATTAGGGATTTTGAGGGAATGCACAACCTTTAGGAAGGTATGATGGATATGTCGTTTGCTTAAAGGCGACATTTGATTAACCACTAAGGACGAGGCGGTATTTGGCTTAACTCGCGAGAACTGGGAGCCATTAGAAATTGGGTTGAGCTACAGGCAGAATTCTTAAAAAAATTCTTCAGTGCTCATAAGACTAACAATTTGAAGGGACAAATTTACACCTTTGCAGCTCAAGATGGTGAGAGGAGTTACCCAGTCTTTGGGAGAGATTTATGAAACTATCGGTGCTTGTGCGTCATGGTTTCGACACATGGATGTAGTAAACCACTTTTATGGTGGTATGTCTCCTGTAAGACTGACTTTTTGGAAACTATGTGTGGGGGAGATTTTCTGAGCAAGCACCCTGATGAAGCCATGGATTTCTTGGTGTGGCTGAAAATTCGGGTTGGGATAGACAGGCAGGAGAAATGGAAAGAATAAGGCCCTCAGTCAACCCTAGGGGTGGGATGTATGCACTGTCAGAGGATATAGAAATGAAGGCTAGAATTTCAACCTTAGCTAGGAAGGTGGAGGAGCTAGAAGGCAAAAGGCTCCATGAAGTACGGCGATGGTTGAAAATCCTGCAGGCGATCCATGTGCAATTTCAAGCCATTGCCCACCACGAAGGACGGTATCCTATGGCCCCTTCGGTGAAGGACTGATGTGAATGTGCAAATGCATAGTAGGTGTACAAGCCACCACAACCTAATGCCCCATATGGAAATACCTACAATTCCAATTAGAGGAATCACCTAACACTCTCACGGAAACCAATGCCTAACATGTACCCCAGTTTGCAGAGCCTGATTTGGTTCCACCTCTCAACCCTGACCACCTCCATCCTCATCTCTGTGGAACAAGCATATTGAATTTGAGTAAAGTGGTGGTATTTGTGGAAAGAACAAAAAGGGATCAATGTGCAAGCGCTGCAAAGGTTAAATCTTGTAGAGAGCACAGCGACGAGAATAGATAGATGAGCAATCTTAATCAGAAAATAGACAACTACGGTATTGATCACGAGATCAGCAAAATTACGGAGGTACGGAGAGAGGAAGGCTTCAGCCCAAACAGTGCGCAAACCCTAAGGAATTCATGAGGTAGGGTCATCTAGTAATTCGGGAATGGATGAGGTGAAGGCTATAATCACCCTGAGGAGTGGAAAAGAGGTTGATCAGCCAATGCCCAAGCCTGTAGAGGAAACCAGGAAAGGAGAAGAATCTGAGCCAGAACACATTGTCCTGAAGGAAGACTCAATGAAACATTGCATGCCACCTCCATTTCCACAAGTGCTAAGAGGTAAGAAGAAGGCATCCCGACGGTGGGCATCTAGAAGTCTGGGCGGGTGAAAGTCAACATACCTCTTTTGGACATCATCAAGCAAGTCCCTGCCTATGCAAAGTTTTTGAAAGATCTTTGTACAATCAAAAAGGGGTTAGGCATTGAGAAGAAGGAATTTTTAACTGAACAAGTCAGTGCCATAATCCAAAGCAGAGCAGTCAAATCTGAGGATCTGGATCCCACGATATCGATCAACATAGGTGGGACTAGCATAGACAAGGCACTGCTGGATTTAGGAGCCAGTGTGAACCTCTTTTGCCATACTTTCGATTGGCACGAGCGGGTTAGGTTTAGGAGGCTTAAACCTACCAATATCACTATCATTGGCCAGATAGATCGGTGAAGATCCCTAAGGGGATAGTTGGCGATGTCTTAGTAAAATGACAAATTCTACTACCCGGTAGATTTTGTCGTATGACTGCCAGAGCCAATTGCAAATGAACCCAATCATGTGCCAATTATCCTAGGAAGACCATTTCTAGCCACTGCTAATGCAATCATCAATTGCCGGAATGGAGTCATGCAACTTACGTTTGGTAACATGACATTGGAGTTAAACATATTCCATTTGAACAACAAACACAGGCTGCCAGAAGATGAAAATCAAATGACTGATGAAGTTGGTTCAATTGGTCAACATCTTGGGGAGAAAGCTAAGTGTCGGTATTGCAAGGAATGATCGGTCAAGGTGAAGAGAGGTTTTGGTATTGCCATGACACCTTGTAGGCAATTGATCAATTCAAATTCAATCAGTGAGGGACCCAGTCACCCGATGGGAAGTCGACGCCCATGGGTGGCTCGAGGCCAGCTGCTAGAGGTTGAGGAGATCATTCTCCTTGACCCTCCTTGAGTAAATTTTGAAATTGAACGAGGTTGGTGTTTCCAAAACCGGTGCGATTCAACCCAAATTTTTACTTTTGTTTTTAATTTGTTCCGATTTTAATAATTTCGGTTATTTTTAGAAAGTTTCTTAACTTAGCAGTTTTCCATATTTAGTAACTTTGTTTATATATTATAGTATTTTATATTAAATTTTTAATTATAGTTTTATATAATAATTTTTATTATAATAATCTTTTATTTTCTTACATTATTAATAATTAACCACTGGAAATTCGATTCGCAGGTGGTGAAGCAGGTTTGGCCCAAATTCGCTATAATAGCGAAAATTGGTGGAAGTGGACTCTTCGGCTGCCTCTTCAGGCCTATAAAAAGAGGGGAGGGGGCTGGCCATTTAGTCACTTCATATTCTCCCTCCCATAGCGAAGCCCTGAGTCACAGGGCCTCCGCGCCACCTCTGCGCCCGGCCGCACATCCACCACGTAGAGCCTTGGGTCCTTCTTGCGTTATTCCGCCCGCACCTATAGCCACCTGCACCTTGAGCTGCCGCGACCCTGTTCGCACCAGCGTCCTTATTCACAGCTGCCGAGCCCAGCCTCCAGTAGCCGTGCCCGCGCACTGAGCCTGTACTGCCGTCCCCGTCCATAGCCACTGCCATTTTCTGAGCACTGCACACAGTCCCCTGAGCCACACCAGTAGAGCCGCCGCCTCGCGCACGCATCCGGTGCCCTGGTCCCCTGCTAGTGAGCCCTGGTTCGTCTACCCGCCTCGTGACTCAATCGCCGCAGTGAGCCCTGTGACGCCTCATAGCTGCACCGGTTTCATTTTCACACGGAGCTCCCTTCCAAAGGTCTTATTTGAGTACCTGGGCTATGGTTCGCACCGAGGTGGGTCCCGCCGGCCACGGTCGATTTAGTACACCAAAGCGAGAGGAGCAGCCCCGCCTAGCCCGGCCCCGCCCCGCACCCATCTCCCAGCCCCTCGAGGCGCCCCCCGAGGCTCTCAGTGGATCTCAGACGATATCGACTCCGGATGGGACCCCGGCCCTCACTGCGGCTCAACGTATCTAGAGGGCCCGGCTCCAAGTCAGCCCAGACTTCCTATCGCGAAGTCATCTCATCCAGCCTCACCGCCCCTACCATCGCCGTAGCCGAGGCGACCTTTATCGCCTCGCTTGTCGCCCGCTTCGAGTGGATTCTGGCTGACTGCTCATCTGGGACTGATATCGGGAACGACCTCCGGGAAGCCAGAGACTTCCACCAGGAGTCATATTAGGACGTCCCGTGCACGATGGTCGATCCGATCTAAGGACTCGAGCGCGACCGACGAGCACTACTCGCCGCCTTCATGACGCCGAGGCAATTTTATTACCCCCGGGTAGTTCTGCAGTTCTATCATTCGATGACTTCCCGGGGAGCGCCTAGTCCGCTCGAGCTCCGATTTACTATCGACGATCGCCCAGGAGTGCTTAGAGCGGCAGACATTTCAGCAAATAAGCAGCCCGCTGACATCGCAGCTGAATATCCGAGGGCATTTCCAGATCGCTCACCGACCTCGGAGATGGTCCGCATTCTCGTCTCGAGACACCAGTCGGGCTGCTCTTCGTGAGGCGCCCCGCCTCGTATGCCGGGCCGATCGACACTGCTCAGACTGGCCTTTTCCCCATTGCAGCGACTACGCACAAAGATAGGGCCATCCCGAGGTTTCTTATCGATCTCGTAGGATACTAGGTTTAGTCCCTCCGAAATGGGTGATGACCTCCTTGATGTATTTTAAAGACAAGGTCCACCGTAAGGGCCTGGTTCGAGCTGAGAGTCTTCCACTGCTGATGCCACGACTCCTGAGCCAGGTCCTCGAGCACTTCTAGGGCTCTTCCCAGGAGCCCCTGACGAGAGAGTGAGGATTCGATAGCCCTCTCGGGTCCCGTTTGTCGAGAGAGCGGGCAGATCATGTTCCATCTTTTCTCCTCCAAGAAGAGGACTGAGGAGGTACCTGGATCGTGGCCGAGGATTCCCACGTAGATGATATGCATGCCCTCGAGCCTCGAGGTAGAGAGGAGTCCGGGCCCGCATATGTCCCCTCCGTCTCCTCCTCCACATGCTACTTCCGCAGCCGCAGCTGATACTCCAGGCCCATCATTTACATCATAGCATTCACCGGAGTACGTTCATGCCAGCTCGAGGGAGATAGCAGGTGTGATGGATGCTATATGTTCATTGGAAGCTACCCAGCAAAGACAGATCGTAGGTTGGCCTGTTACTCCATGTCGCAATAGATTATGACTCCATCCCATTCTTCCGTGTTCCCGAACGAGACTCAGCCCACTCATGACAGCTAAGCCTTCTTTGATATGTTACAAAGCAGCTAGCCAGAGCATAGACTCCACCACCACCACAGCAAAGTGAGGTGGTTAGGTTTCTTTCTTTTAGGTTTTTGCATAGTCACCAAATTTTATCAACACTACTAATTTTGTTTAGGATTTTTGTATTAGCCATAGTAGGCAGTGATATTTTTGTATGTTTAGCTTTGATATGCATATACTAGCCATTTTGGCTATATTAAAGGCTATACAGTGTTATATACAGTATTACACTTTTTGCATATCACTTTATGTGCCTCCACCTTAAATAATCGTTATTTTCAATCGGGACAATCAATCGCTTTTAATCGACAATTGAATTTCTTCAATCGACAATTGAATTGCGACCGACAATCGAATTGTCTTTTGCTGGAAAATCGACCACGCAAAGTTACCTTATGTTAGGAACAAATTCCATGTTTGATATAATTTTTGGTTAGTTGAAGTTCCGGCATGCTTTCAGCTTGAACATTTCTCCCTTAAGCTAATTCACACCTTTGCACACAGTTGTTTCAATAGAATTTGGCCAATTTGTATACTCCTTTTCCACTTTGCATAGCCGGCCTTAGGCATGTTGGCAACCTAGGATAGGTTTGTGTTACCCACATTTGAAGACCAATGTAGTCTTCCAAAAAGGAAAAGAAAAGAAAAAAAAAAAAAAGAAAAAGAAAAATAAAGTCGTGACACTTTGCCTTGAAACCCGAGCACGGTCCGAGGGGTATATGGCGAAAGCTTTTGAAGCCCGATGCCCTAAGCCTGGGAGTCATCGATTTAGTGTTAGATTACATGGGTGGATAGGTAGAGTTTAGCAATTGTAGGTGCTTGATTTTGAAAGAGTTTAACGGTGTAGGTCTTGATTTTCGAAGTCATTCGGGTCAGGGGTGAAGCTGCGAGTTTGTGGTCGATGATCCTTTTGGCTTGTGCTAAACCTTAATTGGTTAGAGTCATCGGTGGACCCCCGTTACGGACTTTGGTGAAATCGGATTTACAAGCATTACTACAATGTAGTTGAATAAAGAAAGGAGAGTGTAACTATCCTTATCTAGGTTATTCAATAACTTAAGGCCATGCAGTCTTTAGGTTAGGGGGGAGAGGGGACAATTTTGCAAATTATTGAAACCGATGCGTTCATAAATTACATTAGACTTTGGTGGAAATTCAAGTTGAGAATCATGGAACCAATATTGACTTAAAATATTGTTCTTGTATGGTTTTGGCTCTTTCATGTCGGTTTTCAAACTTGGTGTCAATTTTTCAGTTTAAAGGTAATGTTTATATGTATATACACCTTTTGAATCATAAACTTTTTGAAAATCGCTGCATGCATCTCCTTTTTGTTTTTGCATTGCTAAGGGACTAGCAACATTTCGGTTGGGGGGTGTGATTAGTACCCAAAAAGTGCTATTTTGAGCCCTATTTTAGATAGGTTTTGAGTGTTTTTTGCGCACTAATCATGTCAATAAAGCCAATTGAAGTGTTCAGGTCTTCTTAATATCACTTATCTTGGATTAGAGGGTATTTTTGGTTATTTTGCAGGTTTTTGCATACCTTGAGAGTTCAATATCGAAATATGTGCTGAACCATGAAGATTGAACCCATTTATCAGCCTTCAAACATTTCAAAATTCAATGAAGGAATGAAGGCAAAGTGAGAAGAAATGATGTATTAGAGGATACAATGTGCAGTAGTGAAGAATATGCAAACCCAGGAAATTTCGCTATGATTGAAAATTTGTTTGGGATTGCGAAAAGACTAAGTAATCATATAGAAAATTTCGCAATCCTAGAAATGAGAAATTTAATAGGCTTCAAAATTTAGCTAATCAACGTATCGCGAGGAGATACTCTGATTTAAGCTATCTAAAAATTTCGCTAGCTAGCGAAATTGGCGGTCACACTCATGAAATTCTCGATTTACATGCTCTATGCAGACCCCGCTACCTAAGCGGTGTTACGCCGAGACGAAATCTGCCTTGTCATCTTTGTGTAATTAATGCCAAACGACCCCGTTTTGGTGTATTACCTTCTTGTCCCTTGTATTAGCCAATATTTTAGGTTTTCTTGTATTTTCATTCATTTGGGTGGTCTATATAAACCCCCATGGTTTTGTAACCCTAAGCAATGTTTTGGAAACTTTTCATTTATGTAAATATCTCCCGCAGCTTTCAGTTTAGGGTTTGCTTTTCTCTCTTCTCTCTCCTCTTTCCCTTATTTTCTAGGCTGCCAAACACCCCTCTTAAGGATGACAACTCAAGAGATGCTTGGCTAAGCCCCTTTTCTTTGAAGAGGAAGGTAGCTAGCTTGGTTGTGGAGGCGGGTTGCGGGTTGTCCTCATGTGTTAAATGCTACGAATCTTGTATTTATGGCCCCATCTTCTCAAACAAGGGTTGAATATCATTTAATGTCATTACCTTGACGATACTTACCATGCTTTGGGATCTTGATTGCATCTTTGTTCCCCAGATGTCTTGTTGTTCTTTAGATGGCCTTTACGAACCCTTTGAAATGATGTTGAATGTTGGGGTTTCAAGCGAAAGTTTGTAGATGCATGTTACTGTGTTGACTCAAATAGGAGTGATTCTAGGGTTAGGTTTGCTAGTTAAGCAAGATAGGTTATGGCTTGGGTATAGGTTGCTTGTCATAATGCGAGGATAAAACCGGGGGCTTGTTTGCCCTGTAATTTATCAAGTTGGTGACCTAAATCTTCAAAGTTACCTTTTCACACTCCACTTCGGTTTTTCTGATTGATCGCGGTCAAACTTGACTCACCTTGTTTTTTGAAGCAAATCGAAATCCAAATAAAAAGCCTGCATTTTCATGGCTGATCTGAGTCATTCCTAGGATGAAAACCCATCCGTGTTCGACCACTGAGCCACTATACTGCGGTAGCTTGACTACGGCGGAGTTGGAGGAACAGGAATATAAATTTTTGTTGATTCCGCATCACCCTCTGTTGACACGAATCAGCCAGTACTGTCCTCTTCCACTTGGGTTGAAATTCAACCTTGATTTACAATCTCTAACCCCTTTGGAACTAACCCCTATGACAAGGTAGGTAGACACCAAACAAAAAAAAGAAAACAACTCTACCAAAAGGGGTAAAGTTAGCTAAAAACAAAATAAAATGAAACAAAATTAAACAAACTAAAAGCACTAAAAAGATATATATATATACAAGAAAATTCACGAGAACTTGTGATGAGGATCGCGAGTGTTCTTGAATCATCATTCGCATAGGCACCTCAATGGCTCGTAAATGGCAATAATGAGTATCGATATCTAAAGCTAAGAATCACGAACCCTAAAAAGCTTGCCAGTATTGGCCAAAGAGTACATCCAGCTTTAAACCTAGAGTTGAAAATTTGAGACAAAATGTCAAAACTGTTTGCGTGAAAAAGCAGGGGAGCCAAAGTTTACCTTAAAGCGGGTTGCTTGATGGCCCTCCTCTTCAAGGAGGAAGAGGTCTAGCCAACCATCTTCTGAGTTGTCATCCTCATAGGAGTGTTTGGCAGCCGAGAAAGTGAGAGATAGAGGAGAGAGAAGAGAGAAAATGAGGGCCAAAAACAAGGGCCCGTATATTTCCTTTGAAAATCAAAAACATAGGTCAACAGTGTATTACAATGGCTTATATAGCCTTACAATCAAAGTGAACTACCAAACTAACCTAACTAAAACTATTACAATGAGGGTAGAAAGGAGAAAAACCAAAACGGAGTAGTTTGTAAAGAAAAACAGAAAGCAGGCATTTCGCTATGGTGGTGAATTTCGCTATATAGCGAAATTGCAAGCTATGCTTGAGAATTACGATATTCGAACAGCTGTTCATCCTATTGCTCTTTGTTCCATTATCCTCTGCTATTATTCCATTTCTTCACTTTTGATATTCTTCATTCACACGACTTCTTTGATTGATAGAAAACCATATAAGTGATGGATATCAGCCAGACTTTGTTATGATTGGATTGACTTCTTGATTTGACTTCCAATTCCTGAAAACTAAAACGACCACGGAATGCAGTGAAGTACAATAGGGACCCGAACATGTCAATTGGGTTAATTATAACAATTAGTACACAAAAAGCGCTCAAACTTATTAAAAATAGGGTTCAAAATAAAAAATTTTGGGCACTAATCAATGTAACTTGATTGGAATAAAGAGAGATTTTTCCTTTTTGAATCATGAACTTGCACATTCAATGTTTGTAATTTTCTTGCACATTCTTTGGTTGAAATTTGTTTGAGGCGATCTAACAAAATAGCAATAAGCGTACGGGTTCGTCATCCGCGATAATGCTTTATTTAAGATTACAAACCGAGGTCTATTGATAAAAACGCTTAAGGTGTTCAGCATTCCAAGCATGATGCAAAACTTTTCCCTCCTCCGTCTGGAGTTCGTAATTGCCCGGTCTGACGACGTGAGATACGATTTAGGGCCCCTCCCAATTGGGTCCTAGTTTTCCATGTGTTGGATTCTTCCTTGCTGGTAGGAGCTTTTTTAAGACTAGGTCACCAGGCTTGTAACTCCTGGGTTTGACTTTTTGGTTGTAATACCTCGTCGTCTTCCTTTGGTAATCTTTCGTGCACTTTAGGACCTGCTCGCGCTTTTCATCTAGGAGGTCCAAATTTAGGCGGAGAGCCTCGTCATTGTGTTCCACGTTTGCGGTCGATCGCCCAGGGACTTTAATCCGACCTCGGCGGGGGCTCTGGCTTAGTGCCAAAAAGGCTGGGCGAATGGGTATTTGGGTTGCTGATTGCGCATAGTCTGTAGGCCCACCTCGGGAGGTATTCTACCCATTTGCCTTTAAGATCTTCGATTTAGTCTTCAAGGCTGCCTTAAAGTTACGATGGTGACTACGCGACCGATGATTGCGAATGTGCCCCCCGAGGGCGAGCATTAATAATTTTTATCCGAGCTCGGCACAAAAATCCTTGAATTGGTGTTATCAAATTGCTTTCCATTGTCTGACACCTGAGCTCTTGGGATACCAAACCTGCATACTATGGTACACCACACAAAATTGCGTATCTTTTTTTCTGTGATTGTAGCCAAAGGTTCGGCCTCAGCCCATTTGTTGAAGTAATCTACCGCAACGATGATGAATTTCATTGACCCTTCCCAATGGGCAGAGGTCCCAATATGTCCAAGCCCCACTGTTGGAAGGGTCAAGGGCTTGTGACTGACGTCAAGGGCTTGGATGGGAGGTGATAGATTTTGGCGTGCTCCTGGCAAATCTTGCATTTCTAGACTAGGTCGGTCGTGTCTCTGAGCATTGTAGGTCAATAATATCCTTACCTTAAAACTTTCCCTACTAATGCCCGAGCTCAGATGTGATTTCCGCTGCAGCCCTCATCTTGCTTCCCTTTGTACATAGTCAGGCGTTTTCCTCGCGATGCGCGGGATGATTGAAAACCTGCCGGCGTAAGGAAACTTCCTTATGATTAGTGAACTGTGACCTCGTCTAATCTTAGGGGCCTCTTTTGGGTCGTCGGGTGAAGCGTCCGTCCATTAGTAATCCCCGAATGGGGTCCATCCAACTCATTTCGAACAGATTGGGGCAACTTCACACCATGCATAGAGATCTATAGAAGGTTCTGCAAGGTATTCGACATGCGTTAATCTGCTGAGGTCTTCTTGTGAGGCTGTGGTTCATTTTGCCAAGGCATCGACTCGGGAGTTTTCCGCTCTAGGTATGTGTCTGACTTGGACCAGCACGAACTTTTTCAGTAAATCCCGTACCTTTTTGAGGTATGATTAGTACCCAAAAAGTGCTATTTTGAGTCCTATTGAAGATAGGTTTTGAGTGCTTTTTGCATACTAATCATATTAATTATGCCCGATTGACAGAGTGCGAATTAAGTTAGTACTGCGATTTTGTTTCGAGCACATTTTTTGATAGTTTTGCGGGTTTTGTGTGCCTCGGCCCGTCATAATATCAAGCAGCATTGTAATTGTGATGTTTTATGCTGAGTTCGTATGGATTCAAGCTGGGATGAAGAAATTTCAAGCTGGAAATGAAGAAATGCAGGCTGATTGATGCAGGAGGAACAGTGATTTTCGCTATGGCATAGCGAAAATTTCGCAATGGTAGCGAAAATTTCGCAGTCCTAGCGAAATTTTCGCTATGCCATATTTCACTATGATAGCGAAATTTCGCTATCATAGCGAAAGTTACTGTGCATAGCGAAAATTCAAATTTTCGCTATGCCTGCAATTTTCGCTATAATTTAAGCTATCATGAATTCATATGCATAAGCAGTGCGCCCCCTCATTTGTGATTCAAACGACCCCGTTTTGTGTAATTCCCATTTTACCCTCATTGTAATCATATTATTTTGGTTATTTTGGTATTTCACACAACTTGTAAGGCTATATAAGCCACCTTATGAACAAATTTTAACCCTAACTTTTGCTAACTTTCATTTTTGCGCACCTTTTCCTTTTGTCCCAGTTTTCTCTCTTCTCTATCTTCTTTCTCTTATTTTCTCGGTTGCCAAACACACCCCTTTGAGGATGACAACTCAAAGGATGTTTAGCTAAGCCTCAAAACCTTGAAGATGAGGGTTGCTAGGTTGGTTAATGGTGGTTTGTAGGTGTTCCTGTTTAAATAGGCAGTGCATTTATGTGTTCAAACTTTCCAACCTAGGGTTTAATGCTATTTAATGTATTTCCTTTGGTGATACTTGGCATGCTTTGGGGTTGATGTATTCTTAATGGTGATAACGACATTCATTAGATGTCATTCACGAGCCCTTTGAAATTAGGTTAGCGATGTATTTTCAAAGCTATTTGGAACATTAAATGCTTTCGATAAATGCTTTGGCTCAAATAAGGAGTGTTTTAAGGGGTTAGTTTTTAAGTTAAACAAAGATCGGTTTTGGCTATGACTATCGTCATTTGCCTAATGTGAGAAATAACCCGATGACACCTTTATAACCTCATTTATCTTCGTGACCCAAGACTTCCAAAGGTCTCCATCCCACACCTTACTTTAAATTGTTTCAGTTAGCACAGTGACCGCAGCGCCCATGCTTTTAATGCGAATCTAAAAATCAAATGAAAGCCTCACCGTGAACCATGATACAAATCATTTTGTAAGATTAAAACCCATCCCCATGTTCGACCTAGACCGCTATCTTTGCGGTAGCTGACTACGCGTGGGAGGAAAATAGGAAACAAATTTTGTTGATTCCGGATCACCCTACCGTGGCACGAATCAAATGGCGTCGTTGTCGGAGATGGTGCCAAACTATAGATGATGAGTTGATATGTACATGTAATCCTCATTACAAGTATTGGTGACCTTTTTAAACCTTTTTGATTTTCATTGTTTAGAATTTCAGTTTTTTTTACTCTGCAATCACTACTGGGTTGTTTTTACCAGTACAGTCATTTTATATTTTGGCTAAAACTGATCCTTTTTGGCAAGCCTTTTTGTTGTTCTTTGCTTTGTCTCATTTTGTGTTGGTGTTTATGCGACAGGATAGAGGATATCGGGTGAAGCACGCAAAGTTAGTGCACCAATTGAGCAGTTGTAAATCGGTGTGCCACAGTGAGCAAATGGATCCTGCACGAACGACGAAGTGTGGCGGCTCGATGAATCCAACATCATATAGGTGATGGGGACACATGCACCCTCACAGAGTTAGTGCTCCTTCTTGCATCATACCCTGCGAGGATGTGGCGGTCTAGACCCTATCACAGTGCCCCTACTTCCAACTTTTTCATGGTATGGAAAATGAAAATACATACACACACATTCATGATTTTGAGAGTATGGATAACTAACTTTTAAGGAGGGTATAACCGATATGGATTTGTTGAAGTTGAAGGCATTCAGTTAACCCTCAGGACAAAGCCAAAATATGGCTCAATTTCCAATGAGGCCGAGAACGATTAGAAATTGGGCCTATCTTCAAGCTAAATTTTTTAAGAAATTCTTCAGTACAACAAAGACCAACAGTTTGAAGAAATCTACCTTACTCGGCCTATAATGATAGAAGTTTTATCGGTGTTGGGAGAGGTTCATGGAGACCATCGTGCATGTCCACACCATGGACATTACATGGATGCTAGTAAATCATTTCTATGATGGCATGTCTCCAGCTATGAAGCAACTGCTGGAAACCATGTGTGGGGGTGACTTTTCGAGCAAAAACCCAGATGAAGCCATGGACTTTTTGAATTATGTGGCTAAACTTCCAGGCATGGGTTGACCGTCGAGGAAAATTTGAAAAAGAATGGGCCTTGACCTGAGGAGGCACGCGTATGTGCACTTTCGAGCTGCGAAGATGAAGTAAGCGACCACTTTGACGGTTCAGAAATTTGGAAATGAGAATCGGCATGAAGTGCAAGCGGTGAATGAGTTGCACGCATCTTAACCGGCTTGTTTGTTGGCCAGGTCAAATAGCCGCCTGGGAGCAGCGTCATTAGTTATTGATGGGGAATTAATGCAAGAGCATGC
This sequence comes from Tetrastigma voinierianum, assembly GCA_016808115.1. Classification (NCBI taxonomy): domain Eukaryota; kingdom Viridiplantae; phylum Streptophyta; class Magnoliopsida; order Vitales; family Vitaceae; genus Tetrastigma; species Tetrastigma voinierianum. The sequence goes on along the minus strand of JAEQBH010002361.1, from coordinate 362,226 downwards.
CCATGTCTTGGAGTTAAATAAGCCACCTACAAATGCTCCGTATGGTAACACCTATAGCCCGATTGGAGAAATCATCGACCTTTCATGGAAGCGAAACCCTTGCATATGTACTGCAGGAGCCTGACGGCGTTTGGCTCCGCCCGGCTACGTAACATCCTCCACCTTCTTCTCTGTTGAGCAAGCCATCTTGAATTTGGTGGAGTGTGGTGGGAAATTTTGTGGAGGAGCGAAAACAAATCAATGTCAAACTGATCAAAAAATTGAGGCGTCGAAAGCTCACTCAACAGAAGTTAGGCGATTATTCATTTTTGAGTTGCAAAGTTCCATTATGGTTGTCTTAACCGACAACGGGGTCTGAAAAAAATTCCCTTCCAGACAATAAAACCTAAGGGAATACATAGAGATAGGCTCATCCAGTGATCGAATGCAAGAATGGATGAAGTAAAGCTATCATCACTTTGAAGTGGAAAGGAAATTGTGCAACCAGTGCAGATTGTTGAAGAAACAGAAAAGGAAAAGGAAGGCGAGCAGAATATGTCGAGAAGATTCAATGAAAGAAAACATACCCTCCATTTCCTCAGCAGCAAAAACGAAAAAATCACGAACCAAGATTTGAAATTTGGGAGGTGCTAAAGCAGTGGTAAATGTTGCTTGCTTGACATGATTAAGCAGGTCCCAACATATGCAAAAATTTTGAAGGACCTGTGCACGGTCAAAAGAGGGTTGGGCATTGAAAGAAAGCCTTCCTAACGAACAAGTCGATTACTATCATTAAAGGTAAGACCCCGGTGAAATACAAGGATCTAGGATCCCCCACAATATCGGTCAACATTGGAGGGACTTGCATAGACAAAGCACTGTTGGATTTGGGGGCCAGTGTAAACCTACTGCCATATTCATTATATAAGCAGTTGGGTTTAGGGGAGCTTATACCTACAAACATCACTCTATCATTAGCTGATCGATTGGTAAAAATTCCTAAGGGAATAGTTGAGGATGTGTTGGTAAAGGTGGACAAATTCTACTACCCAGTGGATTTTGTGGTGTTGGTAAAGCTATCATCAATATTTGTCACCTGAGTAACAAGCACAAGCAAGCAGAATATGAGAGGCAAGAATTTGATGAAATGCGCTCTGATTGGTCGGTGGGAACCTGAATGCTCTAAGCGCGGTGGAATTAGTTCGAAAAGTGGCCGATTGATGGCTGGCTTGCATCGACTACTCTCTTGGGCCAATGTTCCCTCCAGCACCACTAAGTGAAAGGAAGCTCAAAACAAAGGAGCTGAGGATAAAGGCTGCAGCACACATCACTGCAAGGGTAAAGGAGCTCCTCCTCCTTGATCCTCAATGAATGGAACCAGTGTAATTGAGCTGGTTTGGTCTCCACTGAGACCAAACTGCAGCTCAAAAATTTTGCTTTTTCCTTAATTTGGTCAACTTTCAGTTTATTCTATTTTTAGTAATTTTCTTCATTTTAATTTTAACTAAATATAAAAATTTTAATTTTTAGTAATTTTACTTTAATTTTATTTTTTTTTATTTTTATTTTTTTATTTATTATTTTATCTAAATTAAATTTTGTTGTTATTCGGCAGATGGAAGTGGGTGCAGGCAAAAAATTTGTGATCATAGCTAGAATTTGGCATCCGGGGACCTTCAGTTAACGAACTATTTTATAAGATTGCCCCCGCACCCTCATTTCATTCCATTCCCATCACATTCCTTCCAAAGCAGCCTAGCAGAGGCCTCCGTGCCTGACTTGCCTCGCCCTAAGCCGAGGCAGGGCACAGTCCCTGCGCGACCGCACGACCGGGCCATGGCTACCTGCAGCGGCGCTGTACGCATTCTTGCCTGGCTGGTTCGATGCGAGCCCCGCTTGTCGAGACTCCTGAGCCCTGGCAGCTACCTCTCCGCTGGTGCCACGAGCCTTAATTACGCCGCACCCTGGCATACGTGATCCATTGCCGCCATTTCCACTTCACGAGCCTGCTTTCACCACCTGTTTGCCTGGCCCAGGCCATGCCGTGGATTCGTACAAATGGAGAGCCATCGGCTATAGGCCCGGGGTCAGTTCAATACCCTTGAGAGAGCAGTCTTTGGCACCTCCCGAGCTGCCAGAGGCTCCTCTCCGGACCCGAGCTGCGAGTCACCACACACGTGGCCCGGTTGCTATCTGGGCCTCGAACTACGGGCCCCATCTCGGCGATGTCGGACCGGGGTGGGACCTCGGGCCCCGCCTCTCCAATGCATCAGAGACCCGCCTTGAAGGCCGCCCTCCAAGCGGGCGGACATCAGGCGGTGAGTCTTGAGGTCTGAACCGGGCCTCGCCTCTCCCGACTGATGTGAGTTCGTCGCGGTATGCAGGCCTTGAGGATCGGGCGCCTTATGTTCGGCTAGCGATCCGATCTGGGAATGTCGATCTGGCGTGCGGGCTTTCATGAGAACCATACTATGACATACCGGTATTGACCGCAGACCAGCGTTTCAGAGACTCGATGCGGTTGATCCGACAGTATTCACTGCTACCTTTCATGACGCCGAGGCAGTTCTTATATCCCCGGGTTATGCTTGAGTTCTACCTCACTATGACATCCAGGGGAGTGCCTAGTCCGTTGGAGATCCGATTAAATGACGACCGCCACCAGGGTACTCCAAGTCGCGGATATTCTGGTTGCATTAGGCCTGCCAGTGGATACAGCGAATTCATTGATTACCGGTGGTGGCCCTCGGCCATCACGAGAGATGGTTATTTGTCTCGCTCGAGACACCCGCCAGTCGACCTATACTCTTCATGACGACTTTCCCTCGGATGCTCCTAGTGAACCATGTGCTCGTGCGGCTTATTCCCACTGCAACGCAATATGCAATGCGGGAGGCATACTCGAGGCCTATCTGGGATCTCAGGGATTACGGTTTAGTCCTCCAGAGACTATCGCATGACTTCTTTCTTTGCGCTTTGAGGAGAAGGTCCACGCAAGGGCTTGGCTGTTTGTGACTTTGCCTTTATTGATGCGGGTTGCTGAGCGGTCTTAGAGAATCTAGGGTTCCACAGGGAGACACATATAGAGCGCGGATCGGTTATTGCACTCGGGTCTTATCCCATAGAAGCGATCCTCTATACATGTCGATCTCCATTATTTTCCAACAGGAGGAGCGACGAGATGATGTGGCGGAGGACCCACCGGGGAGAGCATCTTGTTCCGAGAGGTGGAGGTGGGTGGAGGGACCACCAGTTCAGTTCATCTCCTCCCGGCTCCACCTCCTGTCTGAGCCCTACTTACGACACTCTTGGCCCATCACATGCCTCACGGCGGTCTCGAGCATATCCGTATCGGTTCACGGGGAGCTAGCTACTATGGATGTTGTCCTACGCGCCTACTACAGGGCGTCGTTAGACGGCGGATGGCCCGAGCGAGGTCACTCTCCTGAAGTCATGCCATGCTTCTTGGATCGTAATACCTCGGTCTCCTGCCGGTCGACGGCATTCACAAACCTCGGGTCGGTCCACGATGGTAGCCTCCTTTGGATATGTTGCCCGGCAGGCTGCGGCGGCGGATCCATCGACATACGCCACCATGAGTGAGGTAATTCGCACTCCCTTCTCTAGCTTCTGATCCCTACCTTGTGAGCGTGTTTATACTTTGGTTGGGAAAAGTTAGAGGCTGGAGGTATCTTTATCACATTTGTCTTGTTTTAGCTTTATCAGCGCCTACTTATTTATGCGGAGATTATATGGACCATGTATTATCCGATAATAGGCAGTGATACTTTTATTGTGTTTAGCTATGTTAAGCTTGTATTAGCCACTTTGGTTATATCAAAAGCTTTATAGCAAAATTTACATTTTTCCTACACTTTTGCAAATCATTTTTTTTTTGCTTATATTTTTATGTTTCTGCTTTTACCTTTAGTTGAAGAATTGAAGCCCCGTATACCACCATAATGTTAGAACAGTTCCATGCATGATTAAGTTTTGGTTGATTGAAGTTCCAGCGTTTTCAGCCTTGTATTTCCACCTTTAGCTAATCACCGCAGCAGTGCCGCATTGATTTTACCAATAGGTTGTGAAACTATATACATCTCTTCACTTTGCAAAGCCGGCTTAGATCTGTTGACGATCGTAATAGATTTGTGTTACCCACAAAAGAAGACCAATGAAGTCTTCCAAATGAAAAAGAAAAGAAAAAGCAAAAAGAAAAAGAAAAAAGAAAAAGAGAATTAAAAGTAGTGACACTTTGCCTTGGCTTAGAACATGAATTAGAAGTATGGCAAAATCCTTTAAAGCTTCGATTGCCACTAAGCCTTCTTGGTTCGAGTCATCGACTTTGTGTTCTGGATTACATGGTGGATGGGTAGAGTTTAGCGAGTTGTAGGTGTTAGTTCTGAGGAAGTCATTCGAAGTCAGGAATTGGCTTGTAGAGTTTGTGGTCGGTGGAATCCTTTTGGCGATGCCCCCAAGCCTTAATTGGTTGGGAGTCATCGATGGACCAGATTCACAGCGGACTTTGGTGAAGTGAGTTTTCAACATTGCATCCTACGATTTTATTCAGTATGAAATAAAATTATCTTGAATCTATTTAGGTTGGTCATCAGTTTAAGGTCCTGGCAGTAGCTTGGTTGGGAGGAGGGAATAGCTTTGCAGCTTATTGGTTAAAACTGGTTACCTTAAGAACACTTAGATTTTGGTGGAAGTTCAGGTTAACTTCCTTGGAATTGAAGCTACCCTGAAACTTGTTCCTTTATGGCATTTGTTCTCTCATGATGGTTTTTCTACAGAGTCTAAGTTTTTCATACTAAAGGTAAGCCTCACTTGTATACACACTTTTTGTATAGCATACTCTTTTCGTAACATGCTTTTTGCCACCGGCCTCAGTTTGTTTTTAACGTCGATAAGGGACTAGCAACTCGTCGGTTGGGGTGTGATTAGTACCCCGAAAAGTTAATTTTAGTCACATTTAAGATAGGTTTTGAGTGCTGTTTGCGTACTAATCATATTAATTAAGCTGGAGTTGACATGTGGGGTCCAATTAGTACTACTGATTTTGTTTCGAGACTGTTTTTGATAGTTTTGCAGGTTTTGTGTGCCTCAGCCATCATATCAAGCTTGGCATTGTAATTGTGATGTTTTATGCTGAGTTCGTATGGATTCTCAGCGGTTTCATAAAGCCGGGATGAAGAAATTTCAAGTTGGAAATGAAGAAATACAGGTTGATTGATGCAGGAAGCAATGCAGGAGGAACAGTGATTTTCTCTATGGAATAGCGAAAATTTCGCAAGGATTGCGAAAATTTCGCAATGGTAGCAAAAATTTCGCAGTCCTAGCGAAATTTTCGCTATGCCATATTTTCGCTATGATAGCAAAATTTCGCTATCATAGCGAGTCGCTATCATAAGCGAGATTCACGTGCGCATAGCGAAAATTCAGCTTTTCACTATGCACGCAATTTTCGCTATGATAGCGGGAATTCCTTTGTGCATAAAGCGAAATTCTTGCCCTAATTTTGTGATCAGCATTAGTTTTGTGTAATTCCCATTTGCCCTCATTGTAATCATATTATTTTGGTTATTTTGTTATTTCACACATCTTGTAAGGCTATATAAGCACCTTATGAACAAGTGTAACCACAGCTTTTGCTAACTTTCATTTTTGCGCAGCTTTTCCTTTTGTCCCAGTTTTCTCTCTTCTCTCTCTTCTTTCTCTCATTTTCATTGCCAAACACACCTTTGAGATGACAACTCAAGGACGTTTATCTAAACCTGAAACCTTAGAAGATGAGGGTTGCTAGGTTGGTTAATGGTAGTTTGCGAGATGTTCCTCTTGTTTTAAATGAAAGCGGTCTTGTTATGTGTTCAAACTTTCAAACTAGGGTTTAATGCTATTTAATGTATTTCCTTTGGTCAATACTTGGCATGCTTTAGGGTTCAGTGTATTCTTAATGATAGATACACTGACATTCATTAGATGTCATTTACGAGCCACTGAAATTAGGTTAAATGATGTATTTTCAAACTGCTGGAACATTAAATGCTCAGTAAATGCTTTGGCTCAAATAGGGTGATTTTAAGGGTTGGTTTTAAGTTAAACAAATATCGATTTTGGCTATGGTATCGTCATTTGCCTAATGGGAGGAAATAACCGAGGACACCTTTATAACCTCATTTTATCAAGCTAGTGACCCGAAGACTTCAAGGTCTCAATCCTTCTTTAAATTGTTTGGTTAACTTTAGTGACAACAACACCCATGCTTTTATGCAAATCCAAAAATCAAATGAAAGCCTCACCATTTAGAACCATGATATAAATCATTTGTAGATGAAAACCCATCCGTGTTCGACCCTAGACGTATCTGCGGTAGCTTGACTCACGAGTAGGAGGAAAATAGGAAACAAATTTTGTTGATTCCAGATCACCCTGCCTTGGCACGAATCAAGGTATAGGATCATTTTTTCACTTTTGGCCTCGTAGGTGTCTTCTATTTGTCTTACTACCAGCTGGGAGTCATTGCGGACCTGGTGGTAAACTCCCGATGAATGGCGAGGTTGAGGTTGAGACAGTGCTATGACGGGGCCCCCATACTCCTACCGCAGCCAGAGGCTTGGAACCGACCCCGAGCGCGCATCACATCTATTCCTTCCTGGGAGGTCAGATTTAGTCCCACCTGGCTCCCATGACTACGTCCCTTCTACGTAGAGTCTCCATTCCCAGTGCTCCATCGAGGTGAACGATCTAAGTCCGCTAAGACCGCCTTTATCAGGCACTATATCCGATGTCAAACTCGTCACTTCTACGGCCCACTTCATCAGCCTTCCGAGGTTCCTATTGTGTGCAAAGACTTCTGCCTCTCCATCAGATATTCCTGTTGAATTCCCAATGGCATGAGCTCTGAAAGGCAAGAGCTCCGGCCATACTAATGCCAGATTGAATTTTCCATCCTTGGGTACCTCTCCTCTACTCCTCTCAGATCTCGGCTGCAATAGTAACCAAACCCATGTCAGATTCGGTCTTTGTCCCCGACGAGGACAAAGATTGGCTCTGAGAAACTGAAACTGCTAATAGAGGCAGAGCCTCAGAGGGGCCTGCCTGTAATGGGTGGTGAGGAGGCTAGCTCAAATGAGGTCTCTAAACGCAACAGAACGCTTCTTCGCACGATCCCACGGAAAAGACTTTAAAACTCGAAGAAAGGCCACATCATCACTGTAAATGATATGAATCTACTTAAAGCGCAATCCTTCCCGCCAAACGTCGACCTCTTTTATGCCCGATGGCGCATGTCGAGCACAACCTTTATTTTCCTGATTTGGCCCCCAATTCTCTACTGCACTGCGAAAAACCTAGGGAATTTTCAACTGACACTGGCGCAAAGACTGGGTCGATTCACTTCATGTTATACTCTTCAGATCTAGAACGCCACGTATTTGTTTACAGAGCTCGGCCGTGGTGGATTTCACCAACATGTCATCTATATACACTCCATAGACGCTCCTATTTGCTTCCGAACATCCCGCTTACCACCTCCGATAAGTAGATCCACGCCTGAGCCTGAAGGGCATCACACGACAGCAAATAAGTTACCCGCCCGCGACGAACAGGTCTTTTCTCGCACAACTGAATCCATGCTGATCCGGGGTTGTAGCCGAGAAAGCATCCATAAATCGAGGAGTTCATGGTTTACCGTGGCATCTACGATGTGGTCGATTCGCGGCAAAGGGAAACTATCTTTTGGACATGCTCTGTTGACGTCAAAGAAGTCAGATGCAGTCGCCATCACGCTCGCTGACGAAAGGCACCACGCTACGCCCATTTAGATATTCCACTCCTCTGATTTCCCGCTGGCGAGGCCGGCCGACCTCCCGCGATGGGCTTTTTTGCCTCAGTGCTAAGTCAGTTTTCTCGCTTACCGGGCTTGAAGGATGGTCGACGCTTAGCCTACGAGTGATTATCACGTCAATTCCCTCCCACATTTCTACCCGTCGCATGGCGACGTCTTTGTTCCTCGTCTCAAGAAATGCGGGGCCTGAGGTCTTCCGCGCTTTTAGAGCCGGCGTGGTGGCCAGGTGTTCAAGGTCAGTTGGCCCAATGCAGATGTGTTCCAAATTGCTCCGAGGGCTCAGTTGGGAGCACCCAGTCACATGTCAGCCTGGCCCAAGTATATGTTATTTCACTCGCTTTTTTCTTCATGGATGCCGAGTACATTCCCCGCCACACTTTTGGTCTCCTTTGAACTATCTCCTACCCGCTTGTAGGAAACTGATCATCATATGGTAAGCTGAGGAATGGCCTTACATCGAGGGTCTCTTTTAATAACATATTATGTGCGCATGGGGCGTCTACCACAAGGAATCTCGCTGTCGTTGTTTCCTAGCATAGGGGGTCTCCTAAGGTGAGAACTAGTTATATTGAGCCCAAGGGTAACACTTTTTCTCCGTAGAATGCCTGCAAGTGTGCCGACTGGTTCCGCCTTCCGATGCCCATCTTGATCAAGGTCAGGCGGGGCATGATGTCGCCGAACTCCCGCGGCTCACAGACCCATGGACCGTTTCGACAGCCACAACCGTCGATACCCAAGGGTCGCCATGGGGTAGCCGCATCCTCCCAAGTCCGAGTCGAATGTTATGGATGTGTCGAGCCGAGGCGCTTGATGACAAACAGATTTCCATTACCTCTCTCGACTGAAGGCCGTGCGTATGGGCCTTCCCCGGGCCGAAATGGGATTCTCCTCCTACAAATCCTCCCGAGATCACATGGATTTCCTATAATAAGCGCAGGCGTAGTTGTTGCCTCGGTGTGTGCGGGCGCGCCGAGCCCGAAATTCGACTCAGCCTGATTCCGAAAGTACGACCTTCGTGCTATGAAGCTGCCGCAGATACCTGTTTGCACGCCAACAAACATTCTATTTCTTCGAGCCAGATGCGTACATCCGACGATGCCCGTAGAGTCCCATGAACTCACAATACCTGGTGTTATCTCTTTTGGCAAGGTTTGACTTCATCCGATGGCCACCAGAACTCGTTCGCTTTGGTACTTCGCTGTGAGGGACTTTGCATGCCGCCGTTAATGTAATCGCCAGTGACACGTCAGCGCTCTTCGTCGAGGCGCGGTCTCATCAATCTCAGCAGCTTCTTAGCTAATCTTTGGGACCGCTCTCCATCTTTCTTTAGAGACCCTCCCCGGTCATTTGGTCTTTCGGCTCCCGCCTCTCGCTGCCGTCAGTCTCGCTTTTTTCTTCAGCTGGTCAGGTTTCTCTTAGATAAGGAGGGCTTTGCCATTAATGTACTTCTCCGCTGACAGCACCTCAACCATGCTTCAAGCTGAGGGTTTTTGAGATGGAAAACATCAATCTTTTCGATCAAGACTCAGCCCAAAGAATGAACGTTGATCGTGAAATTCTCGTCTGGCATATCTACTTCAGAGACCTTGAACCTCTGAACATGTGGACTCCTCAGTTCGCAGCTCGCTGATGGTCGCAAATGATAATCGTTTCGATGTTTGGCTCCAATGAAGCGGGAGACTAACGCAATGGATAACCTCAATGAGAAGATTGATGAGGCGGCCCTTAAACCGCTGGCGCTCGCCTTTTAACGTGATAGCGAAGCTCAGATCGTGATGTATCCCGATACCCATGAAGCTCCATTTGATTCTCGTGGCGTCGAGATGATCAACGGATCTCGCACCATCTAACGCTCCACTGCGGGCATTCAACTTTGTCGAAGAGGGAAGTGGAGCACTCTCGCCGTGAACTGGGTGACTAGCCCTGTTGCACCAAGGTGTCTATGTAGTCAAGCCTGGCCCTTCCATAACTTCCTCTCACACTCTGGCCAGCTCCTGCTGGAGGCTCTTGAACTCTACTCCCATGACTACTCTCCTTCGTCTCGCCGAGGGTGGCACAGCCTTCCTTTCCCGACATGCCCCGGAAGCCTTGCTACGCCTCCTCCCCGTGGGCTATGTGGTATGTGCCCCTCGCTCCTACTGATTGCTCGCTTTCAAGACTCAGTGGAGTGCCGAGATTATGTTGCCCTTCACGAGGGGTGATGTTATGACCTTCTTGAGTTTGTCGCGCCTCATGTGGGCGTTGTATCTGCCTGGTGAGTTGCTCTAACTCTCCTATCAGCGCCGTCGCAGGCGAGTGCCTCGCCATCTCGTGTTGCTCAGATCTTTCTAACGCTGGCCGAGGTTCATTCGTCGCGCCGCCGCGTCCCGATCCTCAGATCGCGCTGCTTCCCGCCGTTCCGGCTGATACCACGTAGCCGCGACTGGGCCATTTGTAAAGGAACCGCCATTCCTGGCCGCATTCGCGCTAACCTGGCGATGCTTTTCAACCGGTAATCGGACTGGAGCGTGTCAGTCGCTGGCTGGATTTGGATTACTGGGTCACGGCTTGTCAGGCTTTGGGACGTCGCCCTCACAAAAACAAGAGGCAGAGGGTCGTGACGGGGCTTTGGCCCGACTACCCGATGCCTGCCGGCTCTTTCCGATGAGAGAAGATCAACTACTTGTAGGGCGAACGTGTCGCGTGACCTTTCACCGGCTAGCCGCCTTCGGTATTTATGGCATATGTTTTTCCCAAATCGAGGTGATATGATTCTTCCCCATTGGATGATATTGTCCGCTTTATCGACATCGATTCAATAGCGGATATCAAGGAGCAAATGCTTTATTTAGAATTATCTTTCTCTCTTATTGGTGAGATCCACTGATCTCGTAGGATGAGCTGGCTGATCGCGACCATTTTATTTTCCTTGTCGGGTGAGGATTTAGTTGATTCGGCAGATAAGATGTTATCAACATCCTACTTCCTTTATTGCATTTAGTTTGATTTATCGTGGTCTTCCCACTACCCATGTTATCTACTGGGGCGAAATGACCGGGCTCGTTTAGGCTAAGGCTGGGACTGGGTGTTCTATCGGGCTCATTTTCTGGGCTCATGAGGGTCTCAGCACTATTTTTCAAAACTCCTATCAGTTGTGACAAAGTTTTGTTTATGGATTTGTCACGACAAAATCTGGGTTTGTCGCGACAAAGTTTTATTTATGACTTTGTCACTACAAAATCTGCTCAGTGACTTGTTTTCTTCTCCAACTTGTCAATGACATAACATCTTCATTTGAACTCGAATTTGGGTGTGTAAGGTGTCGTTGGAAAGATCTTTGAATGAAGAAGAAAACCATGGGGGAATTTGAACCATATTATTTTCCCCATCGTACAAAATATATCTCGTGGTGCCACTATGAGACACTGTTGACTTCTTTTAACATATATTGCTCATTCACAAATCATCACGCCACTAAGAATCCTAAATAAACAAGTTTATAGGAAATGTTGTGAGTTTTACATGAATATGGGAGAGGAAATGCTCAAAATAGCATGTGAAATGAATCCTTAAACATAGATGAGTTTTGCACTCATCAAACACCCCCAAACTTAAAGTTTTGCTTGTCCTCAAGCAAAGAAAAGAAAGAAGTTGTTTGTCCCCAAGAAATGGAAGAGAAGAGTTCATTTCATCCTTTTTATTTAAGCAAAACTGAGCAATCAAGCTTGCCAAGGGGTATGTGATATGGGTCTCAAGAATCACCCTTACCAAGAATATGGAAAATATGATCAAGATAATTTATTTATTTTAATAGTGAATTAATCTCATAATAGAAAATTTTAGACCATGGTTTTCACTTATGTGTGTGGTCTTCCCCTTATCCAATCACTTGTGCTTTGATGAGTTTATGAGAATCTGAGACAAACATTTGCGGATCTCTAAGATAATATATTTAGGTTCCATAGGCATGTTGTTCTTATCACTCTCCACTAATGTAGGCAATAATACAACTCCTCAAGATCAAGTAGGTCTATAGGCTTGTAAATAAGGTTTTCTGGGTAAGGGGTAGTTTATAGTCATTTTAGGCCAAACTCTACCCAAACATACATATTTTTCTACAATTAGCAGCCTCATACCCCATCCTTATTTTCACCGTACACAATGACACTCCCAAGCACCCTAAAACTGTTTAGGTGAATCATTCATATTCCTCATATCACCTTCAGACAAGTTCCCAGACTTTTTAGCAAACACTCAAGAACCTTTTTCAAGACAAGGTTATTAGAGTGGTGCAATGCCAAAACCCTTAAGCTTTCTACCAACCCTTAGCGAGCTTTAAATCAAAGAGTCTTCTAGACCCGCCTGGTCTTTTAAGGTACCAGGTGTTGAGACACCTTAGATTTTACTTGCTCTGTGGAAGGAAGGCTACGAGGCTAGACTCACTCCTCCTTGACTTTTTATTCTATTTTTGCTTCTTTTACACTTGATATTTTTATGTTTTTCTTTTCTTTTTCTCCTTCATTTTTTTCCACCTCTTTTGATTTTCAACTTAAATCATTTCAACCAATTTGGGAAAAATAACTCCCCCAAACTTGCTCCTCACCACATTTCTCAATTATGTTCAAATCCTCATTTTACAGAGTTTGGTTCTTTATCAGGGATAGTGATGTTCAGGAAGGTTATTGGTTTTTAAACTATTCTTATAAACAGAATTTTGCCTAAGACTCAACATTCTGGTACTAGAGGAATATGCATATGCATATTAATAAGGTTAGCTTGAAAGGCCTAATCTTTCCAAGGATGGCCTATATCATTTCCTCAATCAAGGTGGTGGGCCTGTGGATTTCACCTCCTCATGATAATAGAACAAGTTCTAGAACCATGGAGATCAAAGATAGATGGATTCTCATAAACCTCTTTAACCTAAGCAAAACTGTTTTCATGTAGTTAGTGACCAAGTGCATGGATTTTAAGGAAACCAATGACTAAATAAATTCTATTAGAGAGATAACTCATTACATTAAGTCCTATTATCTCAATATTGTCCATATCTCAAGGGTTCAATTATGATCTTCATTGACATCACAACTACTCCAAGAATAACTCAATTAACTCAAAAACTCTATCTAACAAAATAAACCAAAACTAAGATGTAAGTTGGAAAGCATCAAACAAAGTCATCATCCATAAAACCACCATAAACTTTCATCCTCAAAGGTATCATGTGCAACATGTGGGGTGTGATATGATAAACCAACCAAAATAAACACCCCCAAACTTTGAGATGAACATTATCCTATTTGTCTAGCAATGAACAAAAGGAAGCAATAATGTAAAAGGGTAATAGACAGAGTTGGGAAACTGAACTCCCCTTTCTAGTCTCGACCACTTTGAATAGAAAGCTTGAAGATTTTCAGACCTTGACATTGATATACTACCCCTTGATACAGTCTTTTGCTCTTGCAAACTAGTCATGATAACATGTTGAGCTTCAAACTTACTTTATTCTGAAAAGTTTAACAAATAAAGTTAAAACACTGTTGGAATTTTCATCCTAACAGTAAAAAACAAAAACAAATAAAGTACTAAAAAAAAAAAAAAAAGAGAAATGTTGATAGAATCCTTATTACTTAGCCTGGTTTCCTCCCAAGAAGTCGTCCGTTTTTAGTGGCTAGCTGTGACTCATTGAAAAGTACTAGTGCTTCCATTCGCCAATCATCCATCTTGTGACAACACTTCCTCTTTATAACCATTCAAATTTCAAGGACGACTTCTTCCATTTTGAAAAGGGGAAAGAAAAACCTGTGAATCCCTTTAATCGTGGCTAATGTCAACCATAATTTCTTCAAAATGCTATGCTATTTATTGTCAGAGATGCAAAGACATCCATGAGAAATGAGGACTCTTCAAACAAATAACTCCTCATTTTTGGAAACAAGCCACAATTGCGCATGGTTCTTCGTCTGCTAAAGGTAATGGTTTGTTGAGATTGAACTTGGATTTCTCTTCACCCACAAGCAAGGTGAGAAAGCCAAGTTTGAGCCCCCTTGAACTTGGCTTTCGGGCTTTCGCCTCGTTTATCGCCAATCCATGCCACTGAGAAGGAAGTGGTCTTCTTAGTATATGAGAATTGTAGATCTCTTCAATGCCCAAGTCACCAAATCCATGGGGGAATGTAAATGTAATCGTAAGACCCGAGAAACAATTTATGGAAAAGCGGCAAAATCGTATCATTAAAACTCAAAAATTATCTCGATGACAAACTGGATTTACCATTAGAATCATCCTCAGAAAACGAAGCCAATATATCGCCAAATTTCGTCGACCCGAGATACGAATTGCATTTTTTTTTCGAGACATCGAGTTACGGGTGCCGTAAAACGACATGTGATGTGACGAAAGTCACCTAGAACACATACTTATGTGACACATGTTGCATGAGTAGAGAAATGATGGAAATGGACGGCCGAGATTGTGCCAAATGTCAAAAATCCAAGCTTGGGGACATAGATGACATTTTTGGAATTGTTTAAATGAGGAAAAGACAAAATAATGCATAGTGGTTGTCTCTTCAAATGGGAAAGCCAAAAGAAAACGTGAGGAGGACTTACAGTGGCCGAAAATGGAGATTTTAGAGTGAGAGAGAGACTTCTCTCTAGATTTCTAGGCGATCCGACCCTCGAAATTCTTCGGAGCAAGAAGGAAAGTTGTTCTATCGCTTATTTCCAGGCCTAATGCTGCTCCGCAAGGAGTTTCACAAACTCCATGAGGGGTTTTATCCTATCAGTTGCACTTGTTTAAGTGTTTTATAATGTTTCTGGTTGCCTGAGGCCTTGAATCTGCCGTTTTCTGATCATTCTAAAACTTGGGACCGGTAAATGGAAGTTTTTAGAAAATTATTTGATAATCCAGATAATTCACGGTCTGCTTTGGGTGTTTAGTCGAAATCAAGAATAAATTGTATTGTGATTTGTATGGAGGCCTAAATGGCTATGAAATTCAAGTTCATGTGAACATACAGAATAGTGTCTTAGACAGTAACCCGAGGGTTTTAATGCTCACGGAATAGTGTTCATGGAAATACTTGCGGAAATAATGTGTTTGGTCGAGTAATTCAAATCGACTCTGCTCGTGGTTGTTAATTAGCCCATTTGGAGCTAATTTTAGTGTAATGGATTGTAAAATTGTATAACATGTTTCAGTGATTAAATTATGTAAATGTATATCATGTTATATATATTTGCATGTGTTATATAAATGTACTGAATTGGCATCATGCATTCCATATGCACCGGGGTACACTCCTGTGTCTCCAGGGAGGAGTGCAGCCAGGTGGTTTAATGAGAGGCTCTGAGGGTCATCAATAATAATTATCGGAGTGTGCCCATTACAATATCGGAGGGTAGTCCATAAAATATCAATCGTCGGGAGCTCACTAATTGATATACATCTGAGAGTTGTCCACTAAATAGGAAAACACCTTAGTCACCCACTTCCTCACTTACACTCAGGCTGTCTAATAATCAAAACAAACATTCTTCTTGTTTTCAAAAACATGCCTTCAAGTAAAAAATGGGCCAAAAGTAGAGAGTCATGATAATTTATGCATGAGTCGGTCGTGGTGAGACATTCAATTAGGATCACGATTTACTTGAACGTGTGTTTTCATTCGAGCATCGCATATGCACTAGTGGAGAGTAAACCACTTTATGGTGATTCCACTATCAAGGCGCTCACCCCGCGAGGGATATTATTTCGTGCACAGGAGCATTCGATGGCACGCCTATCCTAGTCGTTTTAAGAAGAAAGTTTCAAGCAGGGCTTTGATGGTTTTATGATGTATTACATGGCTGAATGTTGCAATTAATATATGTTGTATAATATAAATTTTGAACTCTTGTAAATTATGGTATATAGTTGGTACGTTTTATGAGTATTGTTTTATGGGCCCAAGTGGTCGCTTTTACTTTAAGTTGTTATGTATTATATTAGACTGCTTTGGGACATGTTTGTTCTGGTAGAGTTCCGCATTTATGAGACTCGCCGATTCGTGAGATGTCAACATCCATATCTACGAGCGTTTCCGCGTTGTCGAGCAGTCACCGCACTCTCGGGCTTCGGGGGCGCTATAGCTTGACATCGAGCTTAGGTATACGAATGCCTAGGGCTTCGAGGGCTCGGGCTTAGCCATACGGAACATCACCACTAGTGGTTCGATGTTAGGTTTAGTATAAGATTACTCTAGAAAGGCACGACAAAACTAGAACAATCGCGGGCGTGCGCTTTTGTGTGGGATCATGTGAATTGACAATCAGTTGCGTGAATGGTGTGCATAATATGAATTGATGAATGTGTTGTGTGAATCGGGTGCCTTTGTGTAATAAAGACTCGTGTGTTCTGAATTTCGGGGAGTTTTTACAAAGCTGTGTAAACCGAAAAAGAATAAAGGAAAAGAAATTTTATAAATTTATTCGTTTAGAGGTAGAAGAAAATTATTTTATGGTTTTACAATTTGTAAAACTAAGAAATTAATAAAATAAATTTCTATAGTTATTTGAGTATTCTGAAAATGAGAAAAAATAGGTATATATGTATTTTTAGTATTTTCCAAGAGTTTGAAAGAAAATGAAAAAAATAAATAACAAATAATGAAAAAAGGGGTGCAACCTAATCAAGCTACCGCTAATTGTATTGTGATAGAAAATTGTATTTCAACCTCGGATGAAGTTGGATGGGTTGTATTGCAAAAGGGGAAAAAAATTGCATTGCGGACTTAGTCTGCTAGAGGCAAAATTAATTGTATCAAGAAGAGGGGAAGTGTATTGCAAGAGAGTGTAGGTTGACTGGAAAAATTGTATTGCAATGGGCCGGCATTGTATTGCAATAGCGAGTCTCGTTATATTTGGGTCACAATACACTGATCGACAAACAGGAGGCGTCAAGAGGTATTGTATCATAATTGTAATTGATCAGGTCATGATCAAAGCAGGTCGGCAATTGGTATCGTGTCGTGAGGCAGCCACGACATCTGGCCAGGCTCCGCGCCGCAGACACGCCACACACATGTCAGGCTCATGAGACAAACATGCAGCTCACACACGGGGAAATGGAGGGCCACTACCACGATATTGGGTGAAGGGTTCATGACACGGCCACAGGCACACGTTTCGCGCATTGTGCTTCGTGCACCGACTCCACTGACTCGCTTTTGACTCCAGATCAAGCTCGAGTCACCGCTTTGACACTGTTCATGAACATTGTTCATCACAAAATTTAAATTTATTTATTTTTATTAAATAAAATAAAAATCAACAAAATGGACAAAATTCTAGAAAATAAAATTCTTTTGGATAAAATTGATTCGGCATGAATTAATTAGTCTCGCATTGCATTTAAAGTGGGACATAGAATATGAACCAGATATTCCAGTATGAATAGTGTCTCTTGGTCATGGTTTATGCCTTGTGAGATATCGGTGATTGCATTTTAACCCGCCATCGAACTGCAGAAAGATGGCTGGTCGAGGATGAGGACGAGGGCGCCCACTGGCACTCGTCGTGCACCATCTCCAAGATTCGAACACAAACACCGGTATTTGATCGCAGCCTTGTTCAGCCGTAGGTATTATGCGGTGCCTATAGCAATGTGTTGGTATACAGTAGTCGTGTGAGGTCCTAGTAATCTCCCAGAAGTTTAGTGGTGCATCATCCTCCGACATTCTGTGGGAGAGATCCAGTTGTCACAACAGCTGTTCATGCAGACGAGAAGGTGTTAGAGGCCATGGAGATTACCTATGACGCGACCAAGATCAGGTTAGCTTCGTTCCACCTAGAGGGTGAGGCTCAAGTATGGTGGAAATGGGCAAGGACCTCTAGAGACCTAGAGGCTATGACATAGGTAGAGTTTCAGGAGCTGTTCATGGGTAAGTACTTTCCAAATACTACGAGGCATGCTAAGGCTCAGGAGTTCCTGGTGAGCTTCGGCCAGGGGCGATGACTGTGGATGGATTATACAGTTCGCGTGAGCTAGCCCGACGAGTCGATGATTACGCGGCGCATAGTGGCCAAGGTTAGAGATTTCCTGAGAATGGACTGCTGTCCACCCGGGGCTGATCAGAAAGACCCGCTTACAGGATATGGATTCCATGGTTAGATGCAAATTTCTACTATGTAGGTGAGAGATAGAGATGTCAAGGCTCAGATGCGAGTGTTATTAGCAAGAGGAAGGAGGAATGGGCCTTCTTTCCGCCAGAAAGAGGCAGACAACCTTCTGGGGCCATTTAGGGTCTCCAGAGTCGCGGCTTCTATCCGGCCGTGGGATGTACGAGAGTCGCCGGCCAAAGTGGCAGATGGTGTGCTACCATCACAAGACTCGACACATGAGAGGATCGCCTCGCAGATGCGGATCCTGTGGTTTCTGACAAAACAGAGTCCTGGGCCAAGATAGGACAGAGGAGGATACAAGCAGTGCTCCTTCACGCCCAGATGCCGTAGAGCCGGCTCAGTTTCAAGGAGCTACACGGGCACCTCCCGTTTCACAGGCAGGCCCGAGAGGCCAAGTTAGGGGCCGAGGCAGAGGACGAGGCCCACAGGCAGGGACATCAAGGGTTCAGGGGCGTGTCTACGCCATCACACCGCAGGCTGAGTCAACAACCACCCGCCATAGACACATTCGCCGCGGGCAGAGTGCTATTTGACTCGTGCTTCGTGATTCATTCATCGATGCATCGGGCCAGGATAGTCTCACCTGCAGGCTGAGACCCAGAGGAGCCTTTGTATGTGAGAGTTCCTCCCCCCAGGATTAAGGCGAGAATAGGATGTTTGTCGGCTGCAGTCGAGATCCTCGAGGACTTAATTCACTGTACCGACCGAGGATCACGGACATGTCGTAGTTCGATGTCATCCCGATGATCACGATACCATGGTGGTCGCATCAACAAGTGAAATGCAGAGGCCATCGCCACACGCAGATCACTGTGGTATTTCGTGGGGATGTACATGATATTTTCCCAGATAAGATACGAGTCTGTGTCAAAGATTGCCACGGTTACAATGTAGCCGCCCACCTCCTGTGAGGGAAGATGAGAGACTCCTCAGACTGAACAACCCTCAAGTAGTGCGAATATGTGGATGTTTTTCCGTATGAGCTACTTGGACTCCGCTCCACAAGAGGGTAGTAGACTCGCATCGAAGCTTACACTGGTACTTCTCGCCCATCTCACATCCACATACAGATGGCACCACTGAGTCAGAGAACTCAGAAAGTCCAATACAGAGCTACCTGATATGGTTCATTAGACCAGCACTTCACCATGTGGCACCTCGCTCGCTTATAAAAGAAGGATAAGACCTTCGAATTTTGCATTGATTTACAGATATCGAATGTGGCTACGATCAAGAATCTACATCACTGGCTTGAGGATCGGAGCCATTTTATTCGATCACTGAGAGAGGAGTCACGAGTTCACTCTAAGATAGATCTTCAACTGGGTTATCATTAGGATGAGAGTTAGGAGATGAGATATTATCCTTAAACAGCGTTTAGGACTGCATAAGTAATTTCTGAGTTTATAAGTGATGCCCTCGATCACTTAATGCACCAAAGAATATCTACGGATCTCATATGGCATTCCAACCCTATCTAGATCGGGCTTTGTCGGGTTCGTGGATGACATCTGACTACTCCAATGCAGGGATCATGAGTATCATTTGAGGATCGTGTTACTTGTCGAGAGATCACACCGTGACGCCGCCTTAGTAAGCGCAGTTTGGGCCATCGCAGGTGAGATTTTGGGACACGGTGTCGATCAAAGCGTTAGTGATCCAAGAGAAGTGCCGAGGGCCGTGATGAGCTGGGAGAGGTCAAGCCGTAGATTTTTTGAGATACGAGTTTCCTCGATTGGTCGGTACTACGAGATTCATCGAGGATTTCTCTCGATTAGCAAACATCTATGACGAGATCGAATCTCAAGGAGGTCAAGCTTGATCGATGACCAATGTGAGGAGGCATTCCAGAGTCAAGAGAGACTTACTACAACCCTATCTCGATAGTCCCGAATCAGGGACAGGGTATACATCAGACAGATACCTCGAGGGCCGAATCGGGATGTGCTCTCATGCACCAGCCGGAGGGTAGTAGCTTATGGTTCCCGCGCTTGAAGAATCATGAGCACTACTCCACACACGTCACGGAGTCAGGCGGCCGTAGCTCCGCCTTGAAGATTTGGTGCCACTACTTATATGGCGAGGAGTTCGAGGTGTACCGTAACGCAAAAAGTCTTAAGTATCTTCACAATGGACTTCACATGAGGCAACGTAAATGGATGGAGTTCCTGGGAGGATTATGACTTCACTTTGCATTACCATCCCGGCAATGTCGGGTCGAAGTGCACTCACTAAGTCACTGTGAGATGGCTAGCATAGCTTCTCGGGAGGCGATGCTCTAGACTCAGGATACTGATTACGCGACAATGAAAGTAGTACAGTGGTACGCTGGGGAGTTTAGTGGCTACACCATCTCTCGTGAGCGTAGTGATTGAGTCCCCGTGCTATGTGATTACGTAGATAGTGTTCATCAAGGACCGCACACAGCATGTGTGATTTGTGGCTAGACCGGGTCTAATGATGGTGGTGTCTTCGGGATAGAGGATGTATGGGTTCCCATTCGACCGACCTGAGAGAGGAGATTCGTGTGGAGTTTCATTGCCTCACCTTTCCGTGCATCCGTGTGGTACGAAGATGTACTGTGATCTTCTCGGGCTGGCCGCGACACCGGAGCGGCTGGAAGAGACACGCAAGGGACTCTCAGGCGACGATGTCTCACGTGTCAAGAAAGTTAAGGCCGAGCACTCAGAAGCTCAGGCCAGGCTACTCACCATGGAGGTGGCCGAGTGGAAGTGGGAGCACACACGATGGATTTCAGGACCCACTCGCCACTTTAGACACCATAGAGACATGATGCGTGCATGAGTGATAGTTCGACCACTAAGTCGACACATTTTCAATGGTATGATTTCACCTTCATACTGAGAGATTCTCATTTCTGGCCAGGTTATTCGAGATAGGGTCCGGCCTACATGGAGTACCAAAGATTCATAGTGCCTGATAGTGGACCCGAGGTTTACTGGGCCACTTTTGGAAGAGTTTACAAAAGGCTATGGGCACACTACCGACCATGAGCACGGCTGCTCCACCCACGTACATGGTCAATCCGAGAGGACTATACAGTGTTGGGAGACATGCTACAAGCATGCGTCCTAGATCATATGGGCAGTCAGAAAAAGCACTTTCCTTAGTGGAATTCGCCACAACAACGCTTTCACTGCATCGAGCATACAGATGGAACTCATACGAGTATCAGGCTGAGACCATGTAGATCATCGTTATGTCGGATCGAGGCCGGGAGAGTCTCCATCACCTGGTCCCGATCTGATTAGAGACACCTCCGAGAAGGTGATCTTGATACGATAACATCTTCTCACGGCTCAAAGCCGACAGAAGAGCTTATGTTGATGTACGACGTCGACCCTTAGAGTTCGAGGTCGGGACTGCCTCTCGAAGGTGATGCCTAAGAGGGAGTGGCCGCATTCGCAGGGCGTGAAGCCACGCCAAGGTTTATTGGTCGAGATACTCGAGAGGGTAGGCAATCATATGCATCGCTGTCTTTACCACTCCATGTCGTGTCCACGAGGTATTTCAATGCCTCCATGCCTAAGCATAATACCTGCATCTAACTCATGTGGTGGATCGGAGAGATTGAGATTGGCACCGATGGACCTTCGAGGAGGGGACCCAAGATGCATTTTGATAGTCGTGACGTTTTGTGACGCAAGACCGGGAGGCTAGTGAGGGTGCTATGGCGGCACTATGGAGTGGAGGGGTCAACGTGGGAGCGCGAGACACGATGCGGGCCACCTATCCCTTCTTCTTTAGGATGAAGGCAATGAGTTTAGTCGCTAATATTAAATGACGAAGCCATATTGCATGTGTTCACGTTGCATATGCATGGAGTGATTGTGATTGTCCGCACTTGTGATTCAAATTCCTTTTAAGGAGGGGAGAATGTAAGACCCGAGAAATTTCTAATTTATGGAAAAAGGGCAAAATCGTAATTTCTGTCAAAACTCAAAATTTTTCTAGATCTCGGATGACAAAACGGATTTCACCATTAGAATCGTCTCGTAAAATCTAGCTAACACGCCAATTTCAATAATTCGAGACAAATTAATTTGCATTTTTTCGAGGCATCGAGTTACGGTGCCAGAAACGACATGTGATGTGACGAAGTCACCTAGAACACGATTTCATATGTGACACATGTTGCATGAGAGAAATGATGGAAATGGATCAAGAGATTGTGCCGAAGCAAATGTCAAAATCCAAGCTTGGGACATGATGACATTTGGAATTGTTTAAATGAGGAAAAGAAAATAATGCATGCTGGTTGTCTCTTCAAATGGGAAAGCCAAAAAGAAAACGTGAGGAGGACTTACAGTGGCCGAAAATGGTGATTTTAGAGTGAGAGAGAGAGACTTCTCTCTAGATTTCTAGGCGATCCGACCGTCGAAATTCTACGGAGCAAGAAGGAAAGTTGTTCTACGCGATAAAGGCCTAGCACGGGTCTTGCTTTAAGGAGTTTCACAAACTCCGTGAGGCAGGGTTTTATCCTACTAGCTTTTACACTTTTTAAGTGTTTTATAAATGTTTCTAAGAGTTTGAGGCCTTGAATACAGTGCTTGATCGGTCCCAAAACTCGACCGAAATGTGGAAGTTTTTAAATCACGGATAGCCCGTGATACCATACCTGCGATCGCTTGGGTGTTTGAGCTGAAATTGTTGAATAAATTGTATTGTGATTTGTATGTGAGGCCGAAATGCTATGGAATTGGTTCACAAAGTGGAACTGATGTTTGTGGTTCTAACAAAGAATCTGAGGGTTTTACCGCTCACGGAATAGTGTTCATGAAATATTTTGTGAAATAATGTGTTTGGTCGAGTACCCAAATCGAATTGCTCTCGTGGGTTGTTAATTAGCCCATGAGCCACTTTAGTGTAATGGATTGCAAATTGCATAAATATGTTTGTGTGATTAAATTATGTAAATGTATATCATGTTATATATATTCAGATGTGTTATATAAAATGTATCGAATCGCATCATAGCAATTCCATATGCACCTGGGCACCCTAGGAACGATAGGAGGAGAGTGCATGAGGTGGCTTATCAGAGAGTGGTTTCTGAGGGCTGACTAACACACACCATCGAGGTGCCCATTACATATCTGAGGGTAGTTCATATAAAATATCAATCAATAAGCTCGCCCAATTGATACACTGAGGGTCATCTACCAAATAGAACATCGAGTCGGGGTCCATTACTTATCGTAGGGTTGTTCACAATTAAAAAACAACATCTGTTTTGAAATAAGGTTTCAAGTACATGGCTTAGGCAAGTGTGAGGGAGTCTGTGAGGACTCGGGGTATGAGTTGGCCATGTGTATATTCAAGCAGATCACGATTTAATTGAATGTGTGTTTTCATCGAGCATCAGATATGCACTTAGTGAGAGTAACCTATTTACGGTGATTCCACTACTGGTGATAGCTCACCCGCATGTGAGCTGCCGGGAGGAGACTGGCCATCCTAGGGCCGTTTTAAGAAGAAAGCCGTTGTGGCTTTGATGGTTTTATGATGTCATATGTATTAGAATTGTTGCAATCTTAATATATGTCAGAGTAAGAGTAAAATTTGAACTCTTGTAACTAAGTGTGGTATATAGTCAGTACGCGACGAAATATTGTTTTATGGGCCCAAGTGGCCGCTTTTACTCAAGTGCGTTATGCGTATTATATTGATTGTTCGGGGATGTGTTTGTTCTGCGTAGTTCCCGCATGAGGAGAGACTCTCGCCTCGCATTTTCGTGAGAGATGTCCGTCACCCGACATTCACGAGTGTTTCCGCCAAGCTGATCAGTCAACTGACTCTCGAGTTTTGGGGCGCCATGGTCAATCTTCACAAAGACATTTTCAATAGCCATTACTTGACTTTCTTTCTTCAACTTCAATCTAATCCACTTTCGCTCTTCACTCCGCGTTGTTTAGGAGTGCCTTGCTCACTTCAGCCTATTTTCAATTTCATCCATATTTCAGATATGTAGTTCTCAAGACATTGCTCAAAGGATTATCCATGCATTCATTTGGATTTGTTGAAGTATTACTAGGAGAGATCCCAGGAAAAATCTTTCTCAATGCTCGACTAAGCGTGCCCACTGAGCTTCTATATTTTTCAATATAGCACTAGTGTTATCCTGGAAGGCATCTAAATTTGGAAATTTCTGCTCATGAAGACTAATCATCTTCTTGTTCTCATCCATGTAGGTAGAAATCTGCTCCTTAACAGGAGACAACTCTTTTTCATCTTGAAATGTGGGGTTTGAACTCTCTTGATAAGGCTTATGTTGAGGGATAATTGGCATATAGCTCGAGTTCTCATAGACAAGATCGCCTTTGATACTAAAACTACATTACAAATACTCCTTGTCTATGTTTGAGTCATTGTTACTTTCGTTCAAATGATGAACAAATAAGTCAAGCCTGGCTTCTATGGAGGCAAGTCTATCTTCTCTTGAATATTCCTCCATGATTACTTAAAAATAAGAAGAAAATAAAAGAAAAATAAAGTACAAAAAATACAAAAAGCTTAAGCAACAAATAACAACTAAAAATAAAATAGGTGTTGCCTTAAATTAGCAAGTCACCCGTTCTTCAAAATGTCAACTTCCAGTAAGAGAAAGTGAACCACGCCTAATCCCAAGCAACGGGCGCCATCTAAAAACTCTGTTGACCAATTTTCTCACACGACTACTAAAGACTAACTAAAGTCCCGATAACAAAGGCTAAAACTTATCACACCAAAATACGCTGAAGGGAAGTGAATGTGGTAAATACTAAAAACCGATTTGAAAAACAAAAGTAAGCCATTTCAAAAATGAAATGAAAAGAGCCACTCAACACTCATCCCCTTTCCGCAAGTGGATCTAGCCATACAAGTAATAAAGTGGACTCTAGAGTCCTGATATCGCACCCACGAGGATCGAGGTTCTCTAATTGAAATTGAAAGCACCCCCTGACATAAAGTGGCTCTTTACTATTTAAAGCACCAAATAGGATGAGGGGATTAAAATTAATTTAATCGAAATAAAATGATTAAAAACTAATCCTAAAATCTAAAAATCTATCAAGTAAACAATTACTAAAGTCTAAATGTAATGAAGAGTAGGCACTGGGGTGGATGTGATAATCATTTAACAATCAATTTGCATTGGAAGAACAACATTTGTGAGTTGAATACTGGATTTGGTCAAGAGCAATGTATTATAGCTTGGATTCCATACACTAAGCACATTTCACTACTAGAGATCCATGTTCATTTTGTGAGACATGAGTCTAATGGAGTCACTAGAGAATAGTAATCCTCTTTCTAAGATTCGGTAATTTTCCCTTTTCAGTACTACACTCCAAATCTTAGGGTCAAGAATTCATCTCTATGGTATGTAGGATTTATGCATTATCCACCCAATTGGTATTTCGTCCTTCAAATGTAATAAAATTTTCTATCTCCTTGATTAATCTTTGGTAACACGGGATCAAGATCCTTTCATCAGACTAAGGAGAAACCTCTGATCAACTAAATTGATACATCATCCAACTATTCTCACACTATGAGTAAATTAGTGATCTATCGAAGTAATCTTTCGTAGTCTATTACCCATAATATTACTTAACATACCTCAAGAATTACTCCATACTCAGAATCTCCATCTCTATGTCACTGCAGGGTCTCTCGCTGAAAACAGAGCAAGATGTAATCCTTTTTCGGTCTGTTAAGACATATAGTCTGTGTCCTCATTATATGAATAAAGGCTAAATTATATAAAACTAATCTTCATAAACCTAATAAAATAAACTGAAAATCTACAAATCTGAATGTTCAACAATTAATCCCCACCCCTAGAGGGTGTTTAATGTTCCACTACTGGATTCCAATCAAACAACAAGGAAATGAAGAAAGAAATCAAGAGACAAGGAATAAGAGAAAAATCTAGATTTGAGTTTCAATCTTTGTATGAACAATAATGAAATCTGAAACTTTGATTTACAGCACCGAAATTCTTTAATACAAATAAAAAAAACTACTCTAAAACTACTCTAAGGTCTACTAAAAATCAAAATCTGCAGAAAAACTAAATAAAATGGGCAGTTTAGAGAGAGAAACCCCATAAGAGGTGTTCTCCCACCTCCCTCCTCCTTCTAAAAACATAAGAAACAAGTATTTATAGTCCTAGGGTGAAAAGGGTCAAAATATCCAAACAGCAAAGCTGGGCTTTCTAGTCGTGCCCAAAGATTTTGTCTTGGCTCAGAATGACAAAACTGGTTTTTAGCAACAAAGTTTTGTTTATGGCTTCGCATGAGTCTAAAACTACTGTATTTTTAATCCATTTTTCTAGCTTATTATGAGATAAATGTTGATTTGTTTGAAGAAAAGTGATAATTGACTCAAAGTTCATTTTTACAGAAAATACAAGAGTAAACTCAAATTTTAGCAAAATTAAGAAATCACTCATGGTGCTTATAATTATGGTCACTAATCGAAATTTAAGTCGCGACAGAATGCTCAACAAGCTAGCCATTCCAGGTCATTTGATATCAACAAATTTGGTTTGAAGAAGAAACTAAAACTTGGAAATAAGGAAGTCGTGATTTGAAAAGGAGGTCATACAAAGAAAACGCAATGAGACTAAAGGAAACAATCAATGATTTAATTACGTTGGCAGGACATCACTTAGATGTCGCCACACCAAAAGGATATGAATGATGTCACCACGCACTACTCCTCGAGGTCGCAACATAAGAACTGGCCTTCCATGAAGCCACAAGAGAGGTCTTTGGTAAAAGAAGAGGTCGGGTGAATCGTTTTTTTAACATATATTCCATTTCATGTCGCGACATCACTACTAGCGCGACATAAAAACAGGAAGATTCAAAGGCAACCAAAGATAGAATTTGAAAGGAGGTCAAACCCAGTGAGCCAAATAGAAGTACCTCTATAAGGAATCGAACTTGCACCTTTACAAGTCGAAGGATCGTAAATGATGCCGCGACTACCAATTTAGGTCGCGACCAAGAAAAGTCGAAAGTGTAAGAAATTGATGTCGTGTGACATGCAACCGAGGTCGCGACATGCAACCGAGGTCGACCGGAAAATAAGTGGAAGAAGGAACCGCTGCAACGAGAACTGAAAGGCAAACGTAAGAAAAGAAATGGGAAGCAAAAGAGGTCGCGACATCACCATGAAGTCGCGACATCAAATCAAACATACTTAAGGCAAGAAGACCACCAACACAAATTGCGACCAAGAAATCAAAATCACAACATGAAGTCATCATGCGTATTGCAGGAAACGACACGCCTGTAAGTGCACTTTCAACCCTATTAGATAGGTTTTCAGTGCTTTTGCGCATTAATCATGTCATTTATACCAATTGAAGTGTTCAAGTCTTCTTAGTAGCACTTATGCCATTTAGAGTATTTTCGCCGTTTGCATGTTTCAAGACTTTAAGCTCAATATTCTTATTTGAGATGAATCATGAAGTTTGAACTCATGTCACCATCAACTACCCCAAGAATCAATGAAAAACTCAAGGCAAAGTGAAGAAAATTGATGCAGAGGAAGACAGGAGGCAAGGTGAAGATCACAGAAACTTCAGAATTTCTTGCTCAAGGGAAATTTTCACGAATCCTGCGAAAAAAATTTCCTCAAGTGTTTAGCTAAAATTCCTCGCAAATTCAAATAAATTGTATATTTTCACTAGACACTGTGGTTTTCGCTTTTAGTAATCGCTCAGCGAAATTTCATGATTTCTTCTGATTATTTAAAATCATGGTTAAGGAATTCGCACTAGCAATTAGTTACTAAATCACAAGCCCTTAGCCGAATTTTCTTCTTTACTTTCGCTTATGCCCCCGTGATTTCTCATTACCTAGCGAAAATCTTCAGTCCTAGCTTAAATTCCACGCTCACATGCTTTTTGTAATTAACGCCAACCGACTTCAAATTTCACAGATACTTCTCTCAGTTCTTTAACTTAGCCAAATTGTTAGGTTTTTTGGTATTTTCATGTATTGAGGCTTCATATAAACCTCTTTTCGTAATCAATATAGAATTTGGGGAAGCAAATAATTGTGGGAGAAGAATTCAAAGTTTTCATTTTTGTAACAAAGTCTCGTATTTTATTTGTGGTTTTATTTTCTCTCTTCTCTCTCCTCTTTCCCTTTACTTTCTAGGCTATTTCCAACACTTTCTGAGATGATAACCAAGAGGATGCTTGGCTAAGGCTTTTTTTTCAAGAGGAAGGAAGCTAGCTTGGTGGTGGGGCATACGATGTTGTCCTCTTGTATCGAAAGTCACACTGTATTTATGGCCTCTCATCTTCTCAAATTAGGTTGAATAGCATCAATGTTAAGCTGATTCGTCACCTCCATGCTAGATACGCTGCATACTTATCGCTAGATGACTGTGGTCTATTAGATGGTCTTCTACGAGCCTGATGATATTTAATGCTGTGGTTCAAACTCAAAAGGGCCATAGCCGTATGCTACCTCGTGGCCGACTGGGCCAGGAGTTGCTTTTTTTTTTTAGTGGTGAGGTTTGCTAGTTAAACATGATCCTGCTATGCCTCGACTATAGGTCGTGATGTCATAACGCTGGCATAAAACCCGAGGACACTTGTTTGCCCTAACTTACCAGTTAGTGACCTAAATCTTCAAAGTTAATTTTTTCACTACTGCGCTTTATACCTCAATTTTAAACTACTTCCCACTGCTTTTGAAGCAACCAAAAAGTCCAAATAGAAAGCCTTACCTTTTTTTGACTAGAAAGGCGCATTGTCCCCAATGATATCATCCCACAGTCCATCTAACCTCAATAAACCAAGAGCTTGACTACGCAGTAGTAGGAACTTAGGTATATATAAATTTTGTTGATTTTAGCTCACCATCGTGGCATTTAATCAAATGACACGTCACGGATGGTGCCAAACTACTAATGATGAGTCATGTACTTCGTGATCAACATCACAAGTGAAGGTAACCTTTTAACTCATTTTGTAACCCAAATTTACAGACCTCGCTTTCATCACTTTGCAACGATCGTGACCGTTTTTTGCTTTTCATTCGGGCTTTAATTTTGCTAGCTAATTTTAACCTTTAAGCTTTGTTGGTACTTTGTTGTCTCTACAATTTTGTAAATGTGTTTATAACAGTGGGATAGAGACATACATCAGATCTCACATATAGAATTAGTGAATGCCAACTAATCTTGAAACAAGAGTTAGCGGCACATACTCGATACCATGGATCCCATAATTGGAGAACAAAGAAAAGTCAACCAGAACCCCCATGAATCCAAATGCCTATAGAACCATGAGGATCACATCCATCTCCTGTAGTTAGTGCCCCATCTCAGTGATCATCCCCTCCGCCAAGCATTTCTAGCAAAGAGCCTGTTTGGTACCCCTACTCCCACATATCATGGTATGGAAATGAAATCCATACACTATATTAGGGATTTTGAGGAGGTCTCGTTAATTACCTTACAAAGGTAATGATGGACATGGATTCATTGCTAAAAGCATTTCCATTTACCTAGCGACGTCAAGATATGGCTCAACCTATCGAGGCCTTGTGAACCATTAGAAATTAATGCCTTGAGTCAAGAAAGTGCACTCCTCGAAGAAGTTCTTCAAAGGCTCATAAGACCAATAATTTGAAAAGACAAATTTACACCTTCATGTTCTCGTGATGGGTGAGAGGTTTTATCGTTATTGAGAGATTTATGGAGACCATCGTTGCATGCCCACATCGGGCCGGTTTGACACTTGGATGTCAGAACCACTTTATGGTATGTCTCCGCCAAGAGGCAAATTTTTGGAAAACCACGTGAGTGAGACTTTCTAAGCAAACATCCCGATGAAGCCATGGATTTTTTAAATTACGCTGGCCGAGACTTCAAGGGTCGGGATGAGCCTAACTTGTAATCGATAGGATGAGACCACCAATAAACCCAAAGGGGTGGGATGCATGCAATCGCGCAGAAATAGAAATGAGAGTTGCATTTCAAACTTAGCTAGGAAGGTGGTATATTTGAAGGCAAAACAGCTCCAAGAGGGTGCAACAGTTGACCGAAAATCCGCGCTACCCAACTCGCACCAATTTCCAATCCCCTGCGGCACCCAAGAGGAACCATGTCCTATGGCCCCCCGGCAGCGGAAGGATTTGATGTCGAATGTGCAAACACTGTGAGGGACAATTCAAACACAACAATCCAATGCTCCATATGGCAATACTTACAATCCAACGGAGGAATCACTCCCTAACCTTGCACAGGAGACCCAACCCCGCTTTAGTACCCCCAGGGCCAAACCCCGCTGGCACCCTCACACCAACAACCACCATCCTCTTCTCCAAAGGAACAAGCCATATTGAATTGAGTAAGGTGGTAGGCAACTTGTTTTCGAGTGAACAAAAGGAATCAACGTGCAATCGGCACAAAGAATTGATAATCGTAGAATACAATAAACAAAGAATAGATGGGCTTGAGAGCAATCTCAACCAGAAAATCGACAACCCACAAGATCTAATCACCAAGATCAACAAGTTGCTAGAGGTACAAGAAAGGGGGAGGTTCCTCTACAAACACTTCCAAATCCTAAGGGAATTCAGCGAGGCAGGGATCATCCAACACCCGTGAACGGATGAAGTTAAGGCCATAATTACCCGAGGAGTGGAAAAGAGGCTGATCAACCTATGCCAAAACTCACAAGAATCCAGGCAGGGAGAAGAATTGCAATCTGAGCATATTCTCCTAAAGGAGGATTCAATGAAATACCGCATATCACCTCCATTTCCACAAGCACTTAGAGGTAAGAAGAAGGCATCTCAACAAGCAGGCATCTTAGAGGTCTTAAGGCAAGTGAAGGTTAACATACCTTTATTGGACATAATCAAACAAGTGCCTGCTTATGCAAAATTTTTGAAAGATCTTCAGACAATCACAGCGGATTACAGCATCAGAAGAAGGCATTTCACTCGAACAAGCCGCTATAATCCAAAGCAAATACCTCACAAATACAAGGATCTGTGGATCTCCTACAATTTCACCAATATCGTGGGAATTCAGATGTAGAAACTACTGTTTGATTTAGAGCCGCTGTGAACTCCTTACGTCGTATTCGCATACATGGGCAAAGAATTCAGTGAACTTAAACCTACCAACATCACACTCATCGTCGATAGATTTGAAAACTCCTAAGGGATAGTTGAGGATGTCTTAGTGAAGATAGACAAATTTACTAGCCCAGTGATTTGTGCTTGACACTGAGCCAATTGCAAGTGAACCCAATCTATGTACCAATCATCTAGAAGGACTACTTTCTGGCTACGCCAATGCAATCATCAATTGCCGGAATGGAGTCAAGTGCAACTAACCTTTGGTAACATGACTTGGAGTTAAACATCTTTCATTTGAACAAAAACATGAGTTGCTAGAAAATGAAAATCAAAGAACTAATGAAGTTGTTTCACCGGGTCGCAAAGGGTGAAAGCAAAATGTCCAGAACTGCAGTGGAGAGATCACTAAGAAGATGAAGAAAGTTTATCCCTGCCATCACCAACTACAAGCCAATTGCTCAATCTGTGCCATCACAGCAGGAGCAGATCAACACTGGGGCACCCAACACCATGGAGTCAACCTAAAGTTACTGCAATGGGTCGAGGAGATCATTCTCCTCGAATTTTTGAGTAATTTTGTATTGAACTCGGTTCGGTGTTTTCTTAAACCGACCATAGCTCCACAATTTCATTTATGTCTTAATTCTAGTTAATTTAGTTAATTTCAGTTATTTAGAAAATTTTTAATCCTAGTGCTTTCACTTCTTCTATAATTTAGTTTGTATATTATAGTATTGTATATTAAATTTTAATTAGAGTTTATATAATAATTTCATTTCTATAATGTTTCTTAAAATATCAATATTTAATCTAAAATTTTTGGAATTGCAGGTGGTGTATTTGTGGTTTCAATAAATTGCTAAAAATAGTTTTAAATTGGTGGAGACTTTCTACGCTACAAACAAGCCTATTTAAACCCTGAGGGGGTTTGAACCAAATTGCCACTTCACATTCTCCCTCCCAAATGGGGTTTCTCCTCAAGGCCTCTCCCAAATTTTCTACTCGCTGATCACACTGTAAGCCACGCTGCTCCTCGAGCTTTCGTACTACACGCCGCCATTAAGCATCGCCGAGTTGCGACCGTGACGACAACAGCTTTCATACCGCCAGCCTCCGCCTCTACGATCCTGTTCTCGGGTCATCACATCAAGCATCTCGCTTAGCACCATAGAGCCCCGTGACTTTCCAACTATCGCCAGGAATGGGCCGCCGAGCCATTATCAGACTCACGGTGCGGCCAAGAGGCCGTGTTCTCGTCTGGCACCCTCGAACAGCTTTACCGGGCCGAGCGCACGAGCCCCGGGTTTCGTAGAGCCTTCTGAGCTGCTGAGCCCCGATTCATCACCTTGATTCGCAGTGACCCACTGCCTTCGGGGGAGCCTCTTGTCAGAGATACAGAGCCTCAACTGCATTTTCAGTGAGTCGGGCCCTTTCCGCATTTTATTCTCGAGCACAAGATGGTTCGCACTCCTGGGTGGGTCCCGATTCTGGGTCATGGAAAGTGAGATTCAAGATAACTCAGAGGAGGCCCTGGCATCCGGTCCCAACTCCAAAGATTCATCACCGATCCTCGAGGCCACCGAGAGCCTCAGGATTTCGAGCGCTATCGCATACCTGACGACCCCGCCCATCACCCGTATCTCGGGAGGAGGTCTCCTGAGGCTCAGCCTCCAAGCCGGCCCGCACACTCTGGCCCAGCGAGCCATCCTCCTGGCCGCAGCCGGTCACTAGTCACATCTCGTCGCGAGGCGTACTCATCACCTCACCGCCGCCGCCCGAGGATTGCACGGCCATCGCTCTCGTAGTGAAACCCCATTCCGGGGAATGTGAGACCCATCGCTGCATCGCTCCATCAGAGTCGCACACACTTATCGCCCCCGCTACCGAGGGCTGATCCTAGATACCGGGAGTCCAAGGAGATTGATCGAGGATTATTCGCTATTGCCTTCATGACCCCGAGGCAAGATATTACCTACCTGTTGCACCGCAGTCTACCACTTGATGACGCCAGAGATCGGCCTGGAACTGGCCAGGAGCTTCGTGGGGCCAAGATGGAGGACGCTTCATCCCATACTGCCCATGTTTCACAGCCTCGCCCGCTGTGATACCACCAATGCAGAGGGTTACAGAGATTGGGCTCACCCGCCTCATCGCGAGATGGTTCGAGCATCGCGAGACACCATCGCCGGGACTAAGATTTTACAAGAGGCGCCCCTTACCAGATAGCCGCTGTCAATTATCCGCTCAGGATTTAGCTGGTCGCCCAAAGATTACGTGACAAATGGGAGGGAGCCATTGAGGCTCTATACCGGATCCCCTGAGGGATATCGTCTCGCCTCTCGGGAGTCGATGATGACCTCCTTGCTACATTTTGAGGAGAAGGTCCACATGAAGGACCTAGTACTTAGAAAGGCAGAGCATTCCACTCACTGATGCGCCTGAGACCCATGCCAGTTCTCGAAAGCATGGGATTCCCAGAGAGCCCAGACGAGATGAGGGTCTCGATGCCCCGGGTCATGTCGCGATGTGGGTGATGATCACGTCTCGTATTCCTTCCACTTACGACCACAGACTGTGATATGGCTCGGTCGAGGTCGAGGACCAATTAAGGCCGCATGATGTGACTCCGCCCCGAGCCCGAGATACAGAGTCCTGGCTCCACAGATATCACCTTCCATCCCTCCTCTCTGACAGACTTACATCAAGAACAAGCAAACAGATACTCCCGGCCCATCCCATTCAAAGACACCATTCGCCGAGTACGCCATGTCAGCTCGAGAGATAAACAAGTGTAATGGATGCTATCCTCAGACACTAGCAGTACCACACAGCAAACCCAAAGATGCAGCCCCAGGATCAGAGACACCTTAGTGCTACTCTATGCTTCAGCGATCATGACGATCCGGGGTCTTCTCCCCGCGTGTCCCCGATCGAGGAGAGGAGCCACCCGCGCATGCAAGCTCTTTAGATGTTTCGGCTGCAGCAACAAAGAGCCTCTGCATCTACCACCACCACCCTCACACAAAGAAGAAGGTGGCCAGTTCCCTTTAAGATTTTCAGATAGTTATCACTTTATCAACCCGCCTACTCGATTGATTAGATTTATGTATTAGCCATAGTAGCGGTGATATTTTTGTGTTTAGTTGGTATGCATACTAATGCATTTTGGCTATATCAAAAGCTATTCGGGCTTTATATATATACAATCTGTGACATATCATGTTTTGTGCCTTTACCATGTGTAAATGTTTTTCTTTTCAATCGAACAATTGAATTTTGGCTTCAAATCGATAATTGAATCGCTTTTATGTTGAAATTGAAGCACCGCTTATCACCTCTATGCTAGAACAAATTCACGTTTGAATTAATTTTTCGTCAATTACGCCCAGCAAAGATGCTCAACTTTAACATTTCTCCCTTGTTAATTCACACACTCCGCACCCAGACATTTCTATCAGTCATGAATTTATTACTTCCCTTTCGCTTAATGGCCTTAGGCATGTTGGCAACCTAAGATAGGTTTGTGTTACCCATACATGAAGACCAATGTTGTCTTCCAAAAAGGAAAAGAAAAGAAAAGCAAAAAGAAAAGAAAAGAAAAAGAAGAAAAAGAAAAATAAAGTCGTGGAGCCTACTGAACTCCAGCACGGCCCGGGAGGGGTATGGCTAAAGTTTTTGAAACCATGCCCTGCCTTAATTGGTCGAGTCATCAGATTTAGTGTTCAAGCATGGGTGGATAGGTAGGAGTCTAAACGATTTGTAGTGCTTGATTTTCTGCTTCATCTGCAGTCCGGGGTAAGCCTCGTAGAGCTTCAGGTCATGATCCTTTCGCTTGATTCCCTAAACCTTAATCGTCGAGTCATCTATGGACCCTCACATACCCGACTGTGAAGTCGGACTTTAAGCATTGCATCCTACAATGTAATCAATAAAGAAAGAAAAGATAACTATCCTCATCTAGGTTGTTCAATGGGCTTAAGGCCATGTCACATAGGTCAGAGGGAACAAATTTTGCAATTTATCGGGTTTAATCAAGTATATAAAGAACCATTAGACTTATGGAAATTCAAGTCAGAATCGTGGGATCCAAGATCGACCTAGAATTGTTCTCAGATGGATTTAGTTCTTTCATATCGCTTTTACAACTTTGATGTCAATTTTTCACTTTTAGCGCACGTTTATATGTACATATACCTTTTGAAATCATAACCTTGAAAATCACCATGCATCTCCTTTTTAGTTTTGTATCAGTTAAGGACTAGCAAATACTGGTTGGGTAGACACTGCCCAAAAAGTGCAATTTCAACCCTATATTAGATAGGTTTTATGCTTGCATTAATCATGTCATTTATACCAATTGAAGTGTTCCAGTCTTCTTAGTAGCACTTATGCCATTTAGAGAGTATTTTCAATGCTTTATGTTTCACAAGATTTTTAAGTTCAATATTGGGATGTATGATGAATCATGAAGTTTGAACTCAAGTGCTTCATCAACCAGCCCAAGAATCAATGAAAATCAAGGCAAGTGAAGAAAATCGATAGAAGACAAGAGGCAAAGGTGCTGAAGATCAAGAAATCCTGTGACTTTCGCTAAGCTCAAAATTTCACGTATCTCAGTGAAATTCTGTCACCTTGCGAAATTCCTGTGCCTAGCTGTACTTCGCAAATTCAAATAAATCAGATATTTCAATAGACACCGTGGTTTCGCCAGCATTGTTCCTAGCTTAAACTTCATGATTTCGTTATCATTTAAAAATTCCCGCTTGCTAGCTAAATTTCGCTACTTCTAGCTTAAATCACAAGCCTAGCGAAATTCTATTTTCGCTTTATGTTCGCGATTTCGCTACCTAGCGAAAAATCTTCACCCTAATAAATTCACCGCTCATTATGTTTTTGTAATTAATGCCAACCGACTTCAAATTTGGTGTATTACTTGTCCTTTAACTTAGCCAAATTGTTAGGTTTTTGGTATTTTCATGTATCGAGGTGGCCTCATATAAACCCCTCTCTTTTCAATCAATATAGAATTTTGGGGAAGCAACAATTGGGAGAGAAGAATTTGTAAGTTTTCATTTTTGTAAATAAGTCTCAGATTTTATTTAGGGCTTTTGGTTCTTCTTCTCTCTCCTTTCCCCTTACTTTCTAGGCTTCAAACACCCTCGAGGATGACAATCTAAGAGGATGCTCGCTGCTCTCCCTTTGAAGAGGGAAGGAAGCTAGCTTCGTGGTGGGCATATGCATGTCGGTCCTCTTGTACCGAAGTCACTGTGTACTGCATTTATGGCCATCATCTTCTCAAATTAGGGTTGAATAACATTGAATGTCATTTGATTTGGCCAATACTCTGATGTTTTAGGATACAGTATACTTATTGCTGTATGTAATCGTGGTTCATTGGGATGGTCTACGAGCCTCGAGATGATATTTAATGCTGTGGTTTCAAACTCAAAAGGCCATACCGCATGCTACCCGTGTTAATTCGTGGAGTTGTTTTTTTGTGGTGAGGTTTGCTAGTTAACATAGATCCTAAGTATGCCTGACTATAGGTTGTATGTCATAACGCGAGGATAAACCGAGACACTTGCTTCGCCTCTAACTTACCAAGTTAGTGACCTAAATCTTCAAAGTTAACTTTTTTCACACTTTACTTTCAGTTTTTACAATTCCTCAATTTTCAAACTACTTCCATCAAGTTTTGAAGCAACCAAAAAGTCCAAATAGAAAGCCTTACCTTTTACATCATGCGCATTACTCCTGTGGATGAAAACCCATCCCCGTGTTCGACCTTAGACTACTATATCAAGTGGTAGTGAGCTGACTACAAGCAGTAGTAGGGAACTTAGGTATATATAAATTTTGCTGATTTTATCTCACCTTACTGGTATACCTAATCAGTCGCAGAACCTAAAATTGATGTCGCAAACCTAAGCCGAGAAGGAAGACAATGATGTCACGACATGTAACCGAGGTCGGCATCAACATCGGCGAACACTAAACAAATGATGTCGCTGACATCACTTTCACGCCGCGACCATCGACAAAGCCGTTGTAAGACAAACTGGTTGCAACTTAAAAAGAAAGATGTCGTGCGACCATCACGCAGCAATCAAGACATTACGTCGCGACATCAACTCGAGGTCGCCGACATGTGATGTTGAGTCGGGCTTTTCGGATTCGCACTGAGCATTTCGGGGATTCTACTAGATTCGCTTTTGCCAATTTAAAATAGATAGCTTCTCTTTAGAATAAGAAGTAGCTTCCGCTCTCACTACCCAAAGAAAGGGAAAAGAAGAGGAACTCGCATATTCTAGTAGAATTTTATTTTTTTATTTTTAGTTTAATTTTTCGGTTTTGAATCTGCGAACTGTGCAGAGACGAGTAGAGCTGGATTTTTAGTTATGTTATTTTTCTTAAGTATTATCGTGAGGCACCACAAATCTAGACAAATTTCTAGAATTCATTTCTTCTCGCTTTATTGCAATTATAGTGGTTGCGGCGTGATCTGCTCCATTTCTTAATTCACAATGCAAGAATCGAACGCAAATTCTCTCCACCGGATTTGATTTACATTTAGTTGCATTCTTTCCCCGTACAATTTACTGAGAATTAATTTGGGTTCTGCTTACTTAATCGTTGTCGCTTTTAATGGATAAGTTCCCAATAGTAGTACCTAGTACCAAATGAGGGAATGTATCTTACTCTAATATCTGTGATGCCTCCAAGGTGACACAGAGACTGAGAGATTCCCGAGAGTCGAGCATTCTTTTTCCGGTATGTTCGACTACCATTGATTAATCGCCGAGTTTCGAGAGTCTATTTGATAAACCCCATTCGCCATAATCTGAAGTTGGAGGGGTGTATTTAACAATATAAATAATCAGAGAGTTCACCTTAATCTACAGATAAGTTCCAATCCCCGTGTTAGCTCTGATCTAATCAAGGGAAAGGGATGAACCATAGATATGAAGATTGAGCCATCAATTGAGTAGTAGAAATTTTGCGAAAATCCTTAGAAGGTAAAGCAAAAGTTCTGCTATCAACAGGATATGGGTGTGAAGTATTGAGAAAGAAAAACACCCAGATCTTGCAAGAAAATTTAGAATAATGTAGTCGGGTTGGGATCTGGTTTCTTCGAGAGAAGCAAGGATATCTAATCTGCGAATATGGAGAAATCCAATCAATAATTTGGAAATCTTAATAAAAATCAGATCCATACATAAAGCAGAGCAATGGATTTTAGTGCCGGAATTGACTGTTCCATTGTATTTCATTGATGGTTTTCGTTTCTCACAGGAAACTGATTCAATCCATTCTTTTATAGACAATTTATTTTTATTCATTTACTTTTGTTTTAGCTTAATTTGAATATATTCAATAGTATTGAGATTTTTAATTTGTGTTGTTTAGATAAAACCTTCATTATGAGTTTTGAGTCCAAATAGTATGAAATTTTAGTAGTCAGTAGTTGATCCTGTAATTCGCTATCAATCTCTCGGGAATTATATCGACTTATGTATCTTATTTTAGCTACTTGTATGACCTGTGCACTTGCAGTGTGATTAGTGACTAAAAAGTGCTATTTTGAACACTATTTATTATAGGTTTTGAGTGCTTTTGTGTACTAATCATTCCAATTAACCCGATTTGCACATTAAGGTCCCTACTATTCTACTGATCGCATTTTGTCTAATTTTGCGCTTACTAGCTATTACAAAATTGTTGAGTTGGTCCACATCGAAGACTCTGAGTCAAAACCCGACCAAATCAAAGATCAGAAGGAAAGAAGAGCAAAAAGTGAAGAAACATGGAGCATCAGAGAGTGCTTTTGCCTCTCACTGTGCATCCTCATGAGCATCGTTCAAAGAATTGTTTCCTCGCTGACGTTCAGCTTTTTGTTACAATTTTTGGTTTTTTCCTATTTTAACCCTTGTAATAACTTCTGATCCTGGTTTCTTTTGTAATTTCCCTTGACTCTGAGCATATATCAACCTCAGTTTGTACAGAAATCAACTCACCCTACTAAGAATACAAAGGAGCGGAGGCGTCATCGCTTCATTTTCTCCTTTTCTTCCACTTTCTTTCCTTTTCTTTTCCATTTTCTCGGCTGCCAAACACTCCTCTGAGGATGACACCTCAGAGGATGTTCGGATTAGGACTCCTCTTCCTCCTTGAAGAGGAGGGTCGGCTAGATTTGAGGTAAACCGATCTGCCTCTCGCTTTTGGGACGCACGTGATTTATATGTTTACATTCCTTCTTCTCACTTGTGTTAAAATCTCTAAGCATGCCCTCTTTTAATGTGTATTCAAGTAAACCTGTTCAGTGGATACTTTCACTAGATCCACTGAGGCTCGGCTTAGTTGTCTTCTCATAGTTATCAGAGAGTAGTGTTTTTTGAGATGTGTTTTCACCGCTAGTGGTCATTTATGCTCATTTAAATGCTATGTTTCAAAAGGGAAAATCATAAGGTTTAGCTTTAAAGCTAAATGAAGATCCTAAGCCTGGAAATGAGATCATATGTCATCCTCCCAATGCAAGGTGCCACCCGGACATACATAGTCTTAAAACCCTAAACCAAAGCATTCGAAACTCAAGGGGTTCCATTTTACATTATTCTTTACTTATTTTATTTTTATTTGCACCATCCAACCCCTGCTTTTTAACTAAAACCTGAAAATCCAAATTGAAATTCACCATTTTGAACCTCACTCAGAATCATCGAGCGAAGAAAACCCATCCTCGTGTCTTAATTCAGAGCGCTTATAATGCGAGTTTCTCGACTACTAGCAGTGAGAGGAAATTCTAGATGGTAAATATCATGGATTCGATCACCCTACTGTGGCACGAATCAAATGGCGCCGTTGCCGGGGATGGTGCCTAAGTGCAAATGACCATGTATTGAGCACTTGTGATCCTCATCACAAGATCTGGTGAATTTACTTTTATTTTCTATTTAGCAATTTTTTGTCAGTTTGTTAATTTGGTTTCACTGTATATATTTGGTAGAGTTGTTTTTCCTGTTTAGTGTTTCGTTTTGCTCACATAGGGATCGCCTGTACCAGGGTTAGAGATCGAAACCGTGCCGGAATTTGAACCCAATGGAAGAAGCCATACTCGAACCTCACTAAGCTAGGCAACACATAAACAATAAGACAACAATGCTCAACTTTTAAAATTGACACTATGGAAAACAATGTGCAAGTAGAATTGATTGACTTGAAGTGAAATGTGAGCTAAACGGATAACCCGCAAGATTCCATTTCAAGGCTCACCATTCAAAGAACATGTCTACCAAGAGGAAGTGAAATCTAGAAGAAGAGTGTTCGACGACAATTCACAAAGGAGGAGCAATGTAACAAAGAAAAAGAAGAAACCTCCCTAATGCCGACGAACAGGTAATGGAAAGGAAGAAACTGAAGAGCCTCAAGTCCACCGCCTGCCATAAATACCCACTCCGCTGTATATCCCGCCTTCGCAAAGACAATTCACTCAAGCACTCCACCATAAAGCTCACCCCATCACCGCCCTCGCCCTACAAAACCTTAAGAAGGTAGTAGCCATTGTAAGAGCCTTTGCCACTACATCCAAGACAATGGCAGCTGCACACATTGCATGACACAACGGATGGTTCAAGCCGGTTCTGACTGAGCACCCCAACCTCCGATTTGGGGCCCCACAATCCAAAGAGCCCTCCAAAGGCTTTATGACTAGTTTTGGGATAGCTACTTCCACTTTTTGGTTTTCTGCATTTTCTTTTATCTTGTTTTATTTTATTCTATGTTCATTTCATTAATTTTTCTTTTTAGATTTTCTCTAATTTTTAGTTAATATTTGTTTTTAGCTTATTTTTCAATTTTATGCATTTTTTCTTAACTTTTTATGTGTTTATTTTTGTAGTTTTAGCTAAAATTTTGCAGAGGAGGTGACAGAGGCAAATCAGAAATTTTCGCAGGGGAAATTTCGTAACTTGCAAAATTTTCAAGAGATCAAGTTATGAATTTCCTGCAACCCATGAAATTCACAGTTGCGACCCCGCAAAGCGACGACAAATTCTCCTCAAATAAGACAAAAATGCAGAGGTTCGTAAAAAAAAAATAAAATATATATATATATTTTCGTGTGTTGCTAATTTTCAGACCGCGAATTTTCGTGAACTCGCCCTGCTGCACCCTCATTTTGTTTCCTCTTATAAATTTTTCATCCGAACTCCATTTTAGGTAAGTTTTTTGCACCGCTGCACTTAGAGAGTCTAGAATCCAACATGGCAAGAAAGAACACTTTTGAAATTATTATAAAGGTGTAATTTTCAAAATGCTCCAACTGGTCACTTTTTTCCTCTCTTTTCTTCTCCTAACTTGTTTATATAAAGCCCAAATGGAGTGAATAAGGTGTCGATGGAAAGCTTGTGAAGTCTCCTATCCAAAAAATCTTACACATATCATCAAGGGAGTAGGAACATTCTCTAATCCTTCCAATCCAAGACCCATTGAGGATAATGTGACATTTTGGTCAGAAAGTTGTTTGGCGAAGTGGCATTTATTTCCTTGTTTTATTTCCTTTGCAAGCCTAATGAATGCCTGCTGGCGTGCTAGTCATTCCCAGGTTAATTTTCTAAATCAGACACACTTTTCAGGTTTTTACTTAACCCGCATGTTGATATTTGAACTGTCTAATCCTAGCTGGATGTTAGAGTGATGCCATGCCTAGTTAAGGATGATTAGTTGAATTCTTGTTGTATTTAACCTTTTCTTCCACCTTTGAAGCTAACCACACACAAGGCACAATGGGCCATCATTAAAGCCGAGA
Organism: Tetrastigma voinierianum; assembly: GCA_016808115.1. Taxonomy (NCBI): domain Eukaryota; kingdom Viridiplantae; phylum Streptophyta; class Magnoliopsida; order Vitales; family Vitaceae; genus Tetrastigma; species Tetrastigma voinierianum. Next base: position 320,331 of record JAEQBH010002361.1, on the reverse strand, counting down.
GCCGATATCTCCTCTTACTATGAAACTAACCTTAGCTTTGTCGACAGCTCCATAATAGGTTATAGTTCCCAAGAATGAAGGCCAATGTGTCTTCCAAAAGAAAAAGAAAAGACAAAAGAAAAGAGTCAAGTAAAGCCGCCGTCATTTTTGAAACCCGAGTACTGGGCCTCGAGGTATATGGCGAAGCCTGTTTCGCCCTGTTTAACCGGGTCGGGAGTCACCGACTTGCTTCGCTACACGGGTGGATAGGTGGAGTTTAGCTAGTTGTAGGTGCTGGATTCTCAAAATCATTCAAGTCCGGTGAAAACCTGTAGTTTCAGGTTGAAAGATCCTTTTACTCGATGCCCTAAACCTTAGTTGGGTCGGGAGTCATCTGGGTGAACTGCTACACCTGACTTTGGGTGAAGTCGGTTTTCAGTATCGCACCCATAATACAAATGTATAGAGAAATAAGTGTGGGAATTTAATCTGGCGAGCTCGTCAAAGCTCCAAGGCATCGCGTGAGTTCGCTCGGGGAAAAAGCAGCTTCAGGTTATTGCGCAAACCGATCACCTAAAAACACTTAGCTGGGTGGAAGTCTCTAGCTGATTCAACAAGAAGGAGCTTCTTTGATACCACCTTGTGGCAGGCATTCATTCTCTGAGATGGTTACTGGGCTAGGTTTCGATATAAAAGTGATTCTTACTTAGGATTATGATTACTCATTCACAACCTTTAACCAACCTTTTGTAAATATACTCTTGTTATCATTTTCAGATGTTTCTTCTTTCATTGCTAAGGGACTAGCAAGGGTAGGTTGGGTGTGATTAGCCCCAAAAAGTGCTATTTTGAACCCTATTTATTATAGCTTTTTGAAAGTGCTTTTTGTGTACTAATCATTCCATTCAACTGACACATTAAGGTCCCTACTATTCTACTGACGCATTTTGTGGCAAATTCTTGCGCTAAGGAGCTAATTATGCCAAAATTGTTGAGCCGGTCCAAGCACGGGGCAATCTGAGTCAAACTCAGATTACAAATCAAAGATCAAGAAAGAAGAGCAAAAAGTGAAGAAAATGGAGCACCGCAGGAGTGCTTTACTTCACCACTATGCATCCCATTTAGCACCGTCTCCAAAGAGAATTTTGTTCCTCGCGCTTGACGCCAGCTTTTGTTACAATTCAGGCTTTTTCTTTTTTAACCCTTGTAATAACTTCTGATCCTGTCTGGTTTTCTTTTGTAATTTCCCTTGACTGCGGCATATATCGGCCTCGGTTGTCACGAGAGAAATCAACTCACCTCACTTCGAATCTGGTGAGCGGGAGAGCGGTTCAGCCAACTACTTCATTTCTCCTTTTCTTCCCTTTCTTCCTTTCTTTTCCATTTTCTGTTGCTTGAATACTCCTGCGGGATGGCATTTCAGAGGATGTTAAACTGAACCTCTTCCTCCTTGAAGAGGGAGGAGTGTAGCTAGGATTTGAGGTAAGTGACGGTTCCCTGTTTTAACGCACACATTTATGGTTGTTTCACGTTCCTTAACTCTCCCACTTAGGTTAAAATCTCTTAAGCATACTCTCTCTTTAATGTGTTGGCAAGCTTTTGGGTTCGGTGGATACTTTCACTAGATCCACGAGGCCAAATTGGTGTCTCTTGCTAGTTATCGTAAGTAGTGTTTTGAGATGTGTTTCCTTTGCTAGGGACATTTATGCCCATTAAATTCCCTATGTTTCAAAGGGAGAAAATCATAGGGTTTTAGTTTTTAAAGCTAAATGAAGATCGGGTTCGGGAAATGACTATATGTCATCCTCCGTAACGAGGAGAAAAAATACTAGGGGACATGTGGTTGCCTTAAAACCCTAAACGGTCTTGAAACTTCAAGGGTTCTATTTTACATTTTTCTTTACTTATTTTATTTTAATCTGCACCGTCCAAACTCCTGTTTTTTAACCAAACTTGAAAATCAAATTGAAATTCACCATTTTGAACCTCACGTAAATCATTTGTGCGAAAACCCATCCTGTGTTCGACCCCAGGCGATTTATCTTTCGCGGTAGCTTGACTACGACGTGGGAGGAAAATTAGGATATAAATATTGTTGATTCGGGATCACCCTCTTTGTGGCACGAATCAACGGTGTCTAGACTTGACCTTATTTTAAATCATGAACAATTAAGAAAACTATTTTATCGAGCAAAATTATCCAAAAGTAACATGTATGCAAGAGAAGTGTAAGGCTCTTGTAATTATGTTAATTGAGAGTTTTAGTCTATATAGAAAAAGAGCAAACAAGTTTTATGGCGCGGATTGCGAGGATTGAAAGAATTAAATAGATCGATATTAAACAAAAAAGAAGGATATACTAATTTGGACATTTTAAAGAAAAGAACAAGAAAATAGCTTTGCGAAAGCGGAACAGCTATTTAGCCACTAATCTTTAACAACCATATTGAAAATATTTGTTTGGTTTTATTAATCCTATTAATTTGAGTGTGTTTGATTTCGGAAAACTTTTTTAATGCATAGGAAGCAGGTTGCTTACAGTTCCGGCGGACAATTAGAGAAAATGCTTTGGGAGCTTGAGAAAGGCAGAAAAGAGTAGAAAAACGCAGCTATGGCGGATAGAACATGACCCAGACAGAAGAGCAGGACCGGCGGCTAGAAGGCCTCCCGGTGCGTCTGATGAAGTTAAGGCTGTGTGAAGAATATTACCCTTGATCAGACGGCTGTGTAGATGCAAATAATTTCGAACTAAAGCCGGCCTTGATTACAATGGTTCGTGACATACAATTTCTTGGTCATCCAGAAGACAACGACATAGGAAGATTTCTCGGGATGGCGAATCTGATGTTTGAATAAGGGTGAGCGAGGTGATAAAATTGCATATCTTCCCATTTTCTTTGAGAGATATACTTGGCCACATGGTATGGAATCATTACCATATGAGTTCGGTTGATGCCCAGGAAGAGTTGGTAGGAACCCTACTTGAGATTCTTTCCCCGTCTCTCACTTAAGAGAAGAGAAGAGAGATAATCGTATTCCCAACGGGGAAGATGAGGCACATATGTGGCTTAGGAAAGATTGAGTTCTTTGAAGAGATGCCGATGCATGGCATGGGTGAGAGACCAGGATGGACATAGTGTATCATGCTTTAAATGATACATCTAAGGGTAGCACATTATCGTGCTTCATCTTTGTGGAGCATTCAAGCGTAAAATCATGAAGAGAATGCGATAGAAGACACAGCGAAATGCAATATGAAGCTCCATGCGAGTTTTCAAGAGGAAATAGCGGAGGAAAAGGGGTCATGGGTGGCAGATGACAACCATGGAGGTAAATTGGATGCCATAATGCATAGGATGGACAAACAAGAGAGGAAGATGGACCTTTGCTCATGAAATAGGAGCGAGTAGAAAGAAGGGGCTTATGAGAAGAAGTGCGATGTGCCAGAGAAGAAGATTCTTATGGTCTTGTAAGGAGGTTAAGTACGTGAAGCGAGCCAAAGTTATCATTTCAAGCCAAATCGACCTGCCTACACACTACAATCCAGCACTGAGGAACCATGAGAATTTCTCATATGGTGGAGGGGCATTACAAGGCCCTGAGGCATGGAAGACGAGAATCCTCGGCAAAGGATATCAGCGGCCACGAGTTCCGTAGTGACGTGAGGAGGTGAAAGCGAGAAATGAATATCGGGGTCGAGAGGAGGACCTAACCATTTTGAAGACAAATGCTACAGTTCATGGGGGACAACAAGAGGCTATGCAATTCCATGAGCGAGCTATCGGACTTGGAAGCTTTCAGTGCGTGTAATGTTTGGAAGAATGCTGGTGCCTCGTGAAAGGATTTGGAACCGCAAGTAGAATAACTTTGGCCACTGAATATGCCAAATCGAGGCAAAGGTACATTCCTAGTGATACTCGAGAAGAACCCAAAGGCGCATGGTAATTCAATTAAGTGGGAAGGATTTGACGACAACCAAGAGCAGGAAAGAAAAGAAGAGAATGAGGTAGAAAGAAGAAATTGCAAGAAAAGGAAGGAGAGGAAAACGACCCAGTTGAACGGTGAAAGAAGTAATGACCGAGAAAAAGAAGGGAGTACCAGCCTATACACCTTCAGTGCCATTTCCACAGAGACTTGAGAAATTCGAAGAAGAAAAGTTTTCTAAATTCTTGGATATTTTCAAGTAGAAATAAATATCCATTCTTGAGAGGTGATTAGTGATGCCTCTTTATGCAAAATTCGAAGGAAATCTTGGCGAGAAAAGAAAGATAGGCGAGGAGGGTATATAGTTAACTTGGCGCTACGTGCGGTGCCACTATCCGGTAAAGCTCGGCAAAGATGAAGGACCACTGGCGGTTTCACCATTCCTGCTCCATAGGAAATATGTGAATTGAAAAGCTTTATGTGATTGCGGAGCAAGTATAAATTTGATTCCTCACATCGAGTTGTACAAAGACTTAATTTGGGAACTTACCCCAGCCAGCTGATTACATTGCGGATGGGCGATAGATCTATGGCCTGACCCCGGAAGGCATTCTTGAAGATGTACTTGTCGAGGTTAGGAAATTCATCTTTCCAGTGGATTTTGTTATCATGCGAGATGGAGGAAGATACACAAGTTCCTCTGTTCTTTGGGAAAGACCTTTCTTAACAACATTGAATTTGCCTTGATAGACGTCTGAAAGATGAATTGACACTCGGGGTTGGAAATGAAGCGTGCATTTAATATTAAAGGAGTGCAAGACAATCTCTAATGTAGAGGAGAAGCGTTGTATGGTAGCATGAAACAATAGTCTTCTGATGATGAATTGAATTACGATTGTATCGCCCAAGCGCTCTATCAATGAAATTGAGATGAATTTTGATATCTTGAGAGTCTTGATTGTGATATTTCCTTCAAATTTGTTTAACAAAGCTTGATCTCAGTATAAATAAAGCAGTCAAGATGAAGTAAGCGGCAGAAGCCATGAAACTGTGAAACGAACCAGGTGAAGGCGACGTGAAAGAATTCTTGATGTTTAAAATATGAGTTTTAGAACCAGAAAGAAAACCAATTATCATGCTCCAGTGCATTGGTGAAGGTGAAGGCAGTTCTTTGTGATTACAGAGAAAATCTGAGGAAGCAATTGCATGAATTCGATTGAGGATGCGAAAGTTATAAACCCTCAGTTTGCATGAAATATTCTTTGGAGGATAATCACAGCTTATTGAGCATCAAAGGAGGAGTGAACCGATGAAAGTTGTCATAAAAGAAGTTACAGGAAATGTTAAATGCGGGGTTTATATGCTATGTCGGATAGTTCTTAGGTAAGCCAGGTGCACGCCAGCGGTTTCCCCGAGAAGGTGGATTCACTTTGTGATCGAAATTAAAAGAATGAGCGGATTCCTCTGAAGCTGTGACGGGATGGAGGGTGTGTATTGACTGAAAGTGAATCACGTAACCCGAGAAAGGATCATTTTCCTGCCTTTCATTGATCGAGATCTTTGGATAGGTTGGTAGGACACCCTCATTTGTTTTCTTGATGGATACTGCGGGATATAACCAAATTGCTATTACTTTTTGAAGATCGGAAAACCACTTTTACATGCCCATTTGGTACTTTTTTTCTTTTAGGAGAATGCCATTTGGTTTGTGTAATGCTCTGGTACCTTCCAAAGGCAAGTGATGTCTATATTTACGATCTAAGCGAGAAGAAGTTATGGAGATCTTCATGGATGATTTACGATGTATGGATCGATTTTTGAGCGATTACTGCGTAACTGAGACGATGCTTGAAGGTGTAAAGACAGAATCTAGCTACGAATTGGGAAAAATGTCATTTTATGAATTCTGAAGGAAATATTTTAGGGCACATGATTTGCGCGAGGACTTAAGGTAGACCAAGCAAAGTTTCGATTATAAGAAATCTAATGCCACCAGTACGATTAAAGTCATAAGTTTCTTAGGACATGCTGGATTTTATAGAAGATTTATCAGAGATTTCTCAAAAATTGCTAGACCACTATGCAGATTGCTCGAAAAAGATACTAAGTTCTATTTTGATGAATCCTGCCAGAAAGCATTTGAAGAAATAAAATCCAAACTAGTTGAAGCTCCCATCATGGCAAAACTAGATTGGAACAGAGAATTTGAAATCATGTGTGATGCATTGATTTTGCAATGGGGTTGTATTAGGACGAGAAAGATGAAAAAAGTATTTCAAGGCCATATACTATGCTAACAAAACCTTTAATGAAGCCGCAAAAAATTACTCTACTATTGAAGAGATGCTAGCAATAGTATTTGCATGTGAAAATTTAGGCCATACATTTTGGGATCCATGTTGTTATACCTTGATCATGCGGCAATTAAATATCTAATAGCAAGAAAACAGCCAGATTGATCAGTGGGTACTATTATTCACGAATTTGGTTAGAAATAAAAGACAAGGGTAGTGACAATGTGATGGCTGATCACTTGTCAAGAGTAGAAGAAACCATTTGTCTGAGAAGAAGAAGAAATGCTTGAGAAAATTTTCGGATAAATGAGTTATTTCGGTTGTCACTCAATCTACTGGTATCTTGTGACTTTTGGCTTGTGGAATTATGCCGCAGGAATTCAGCTACCTGCAGAGAAAGAAGCTAGAATTTGACGATAGATACTCACATTACAGGATGACCCATTATTGTTTAAAGAGGAGGTGATATGATTCATAGGAGATGTGTACCCGGAAAGGTGAGCAAGAAAGATTTTACAAAGAATGTCATGCATCACCATATGGAGGACATTTTACAGGAGACAAAACAACCCACAAAATTCTCCAGTCGGGATTTTACTAGCCCTCTTATTTTAAGAATTTATTTTGGATGGGTGAAATTATGTGATCAATGCGAAGAATGGGAAATATCGGCCAAAGGCATGAGATGCCTACCAGTATCTGGTGGTGTAATTGTTTGATGTATAGGGAGATGGATTTTATGCGGCCTTTTCGAGATTTCATTTGGAAATATACATACTCTAGGCGTAGTTATGTAAAATGGGTAGAGCGTGACTTGTCAAGAATGATGCGAATCTGATTCCTAATGGGATTTTCTGAAATATTCTCGATTTGGAACACCGAATTATAATTAGTGATGGAGGGAGCCATTTTGCTAATAAGGTGTTTGACAAACTCATGGCTTGAGATATGGTATCAAACACATTATAGGCTTGGCTTATCATCCTCGAACAAATGGGCGGCGAAATTTCCAACGAGGGGAAATAAAGAAAATTACCGGAAAAGACTATAAGTTCCGGCGCAAGAGATTGGTCTTTGAAGCTTGATGATGCACTGCGGGCATACGAAGCGCCTTTAAAACTCCCAATTGGAATGTCCCCACTCTGAGGCTTGTCTTTGCAGGAAAACCTTGTCACTACCTCTTGGTAGAATATAAAGTTATGTGGGCGTGAGAAGCTTAATTTGATTTTAAGTTTGCTAAGGAAGAGAGGCTACTTGAGTTAAATGAATTGGAAGAGTTGAGGAATGAAGCCTATGATAGTGCGGGAATTTACAGAGAATAAAACAAAAAATGCATGATCAGCGAATTTTGAGGAGGGAATTCAAGAGAGCGGGAGATTAGGTCTTGTTATTGACTCGGACTAAGACTCTTTCGGGAAAATTTGAAGTCGAATGGAGTGGACCATTTCTGGTGGTATTAAGCACACGTTTAGAGCGTGACACTTAGAACCAGCAATCATGAGGAGTTCAAAGTTAGTGGTCGAGAGATTAAAAGCACTATCTTGGGAGAAAGCGTTAAGTAACCACTTCTTTACGAGCAAGGGTGAAGAAACGAAACGATGGCGGCGGAAAGTCCGGCTAAAGACTAAAAATTGAAGCGGCTTTGTGGAAAGTGATCCCACACAGTTTGATTTTAAATTTTGTTTTTCTTGTTATAGTTTATAAATTTATGTGTTTAAATTTCTAATAAGCTTAATTTGATTTTATTCATTATCGATTGAAGAGTAGGTAAAAGAATTTTTTTTAGTTTATAGAATGATGAAGATGGTGCAAAAGGAGTGCATGCAATCAAACTGTCGGCATAAGAGACCAAAAAGGGCGATATATTCTTCTTGATTTGATTTTAAAAGTTTGTCTTTGACATAGCATGATTGAAAGTTTTGGGGGAATTTTATCTTGTTTTGGTGCTTAAGTTTTGAATGTGATGCATAGTGGAAGTTGTTGAGTTTTGTATGATGAAGATGAGTTGAGTTGTAGTTGTTTTTTGATTGGAATTGAATAAATTGAAAGTGCTTTGTGAATTTGAGTGTTTAAGTTTGGAGTCGCAACATTAATTCCAAGAAGTTGCAACAGAATTGCTAGATGTGAAAAATAAAAAGTGTAAAAGAAAGTCAAAATAATGAGCGAGGTCCACGGTGAGAATAAGGAAGAACTTTTTTTGTTGCAACACCATTTCCTATCGTGACCACATTTCGAGTCACAACCAAAAATTTTGAAGTCGTGACCGGAATAGTCTGATCGAATAAAGAAAGGTTAAAATCTCTCTCTCATTTTGGGCGTCGAATGATAAAAAATAAAATTCATTGAAAATCATTAATTTAGAGGCCCAATAGTTAATGTCGTGACTCCCATAGCGCTGTCATGAAATTAAACCCTGCATCTATTCCATTTTCGCATCCATCTTTTGGAATCTTGGAAACCACAGAACGGGAAGCTTAAGCGTACCCTCATGAGCCTTGATCATAGCGTGAGCCAAGATGAAGTCAAATAATCTCAACAAATGATCATTGATCAATGCGCGATGTTGACGAGTAGAAAAGCTGATCAGGAGTTGACACTTAGAAGAGTAATGCTTTGAGGAAACCCAGCAAGAGGAGGATGAGCTGCACAGAGAAGTAGCGGAAGGAAGAAAAGACTGTTTAAGGCGGGCTAAGACCATGAACAAGATGGTGTGATAAGATTAAATCAGAAGAAGTTTTGAAGAGAATTAATTTTGTTCAGATAATAGAAAAGAGGTTGAGCGTGTTTTGTATTTCAAAACTTCAGGTTTTCATTTCTATAGGGAATTCTATATGAAACATGGTAGAATGAAGAGTTGTTTCAGTGAAGATGTTGGATAACATAAGCGATGAAACATAAAGTGAATTATTAAGTGGGGGATTCTAGTGATAGATTGACTTTAAGTTGTTGGAAGACCAGATTATGAAAGATAGTGACAGGTTGGTAAGGAGGAAGAGTGGGAGTGATGAAAGTCTGTTATCAGAAGGAGACTCTCTGAAGAGGAAAGGTTTGGATTCATTTTATATGTTGCATGTGATTCTACGAAGAGACACCTTTGCTGCAGTCGAGAGAAAGCGGGAAGCTATCTACATTTGTATGCCTTTTTGAAAGGATACAAAATAAACATAGGAATGCTAATGAAGGATCTGATGGAAGAGTACATCTAGTGACCAGACAAGGGTGGATTATAGCTGCATATTACTGAGGCTGCATTTCGGGCGAGGGTGAAAGGAAATTAGGAGGAAGAAGAAAGATGTCTGCAGATTCTCCCCTCTAGCCGCTACCGGGGTGACAAAGGGGGCTAAAGGAAGAAAGTAGAGAGTGAGTGATATTAGATGCGAGAAAGCAGGGGCAAGAGATAGATCTGAGGCGATAGAAATGGAGGAGGTACCAGACAGTGTCCTTCGAGAAGCAGGAGAAGAACCTCTCAGGACAACCCCAACATATCCTTTATCTCAAAAGTAGGAGCAGTGCAGGTTCAGCGAAGCATCCGGGAGAATAGAAGGGAAATCTTTGAAATAATGGAAATGCTAAGCGATGAAAAAGAGGAAATGGAGGAAAGAGAACTAAAATGGGAAGGCAACAAGGATCAGAATAATTCATGGAGGCTACGACGGAAGGAAGGAGCAAATGGGAAGAAAGAATTGGAGAATAAGAGAAGAACACGAGGAGGTGAAGAAACAGAAGAAGATGATGGGAAGAATACAGGACATGCATCACGAGCTTTCTCTGATAATCGGTTCAAAAGAAATCTTGAATTGCTGAACATCATGAAGGAGAAGGAGAAATGGAATAACATGCTAAGAAGATGATGGGTTCAAGCATATAAATAAGAAGCGATTCAAAGAGTTTGAGAAGATAATGAAAAGAAAGAAGAGATCAGCCAATTGGAAAATGATGATGGTATTGAAGGGGAAAACATAGTTTAAGGAAAGTATGAGACTTAATCAATAGAATTTATCAATTTGCTTGAATGTATCTACGAGGAGTGGAAGAACTGATCAATCAAGTGGGGGAGAGGCAAGATACGCTCATTCGTGCAGTGCAACTAAATAATGAAACATCTGCGAAGAGGCGAAGGAATTTCCCTGCTTTGGGAGCGGGCTGAAATAAAATTCCACCCAGAGTTTGATCCAGTGAAACCGAGTTTGATGTAGACCCTCTAACACAATACCTAAAAGGGCATACAAGAAAGAAAGGGAAAGCGAGAAGGTTTTAGCATGTTATACATATATACATTCCCAAAAATTTTAATGGAAACTGATTTGGTTCATCCTACTTGTCCCTTATTTGATTGAATTCTCATTTTATAAGTATTCTTTTTGCTTGTTAGATAGTTTCTCACTTGTTGAATGAAAATTTGATTGTGGATAAATAGATGTTATTTGATTGATGAACATGATATACGAATTTTGTTTTTACGTGTCATTTTCTTTTAAATTACCCAAGAGAATCGAATAAATAATTATGTTCTTTCGAGCAAGTCGAGAATAATCGGAGTGAACTATTAACTTGGAAATTAGGGGTATTGCCTGCATTGTTTAACTTTAGTTTAGTTTGCAAGAATTGGAAAATTGGTTATTGCTGATGGAACAAAACACTTGGATGAAATAATGTAAGTATACAGTAAATAAATACAAGTCTTGAAGAAATAATACACCTTGGTCAACAAAACTTATGAAACTTTGACAGGAATTAGGAACATCTTTTGGGAATTTCAAGATTGAGAGTCCATGATCCTAGAACTTGTTTGATTATTGATTGAGGCGAAATCTTAGGTGAAAACAGCCAACAAGAAATGATAGAGGCCATCCTTGGCAAATTGAGCTTTTCTAAGCCTACCCTCAATATATGCTTAAGCATATTCTCTAGTTCCTTGATTTGAGCCAAATAAAGCCTTATTTCTTGATAAACGGCAAGCGAAAACCGAAATTCCTTCCTTGCAATAAACACTGCAGCAAAAGAGCCCATATTATCAATTTCTAGTTCAAGAAAAAAAGTTTACTATAAAGGAAGAAACAATTTTGGGGGAAAAATATTTCCAAATTTTTACAATGAAGGAGGTGAAGAAGTAAAGAAGCAAAAGCTAGTGAAATAAGGAATAAGTTTTGTCTTGTGGCCTATTTCCCTTGAACAATTAAGCTCGTAGGGGTGTTTTAACACCTAGTACCCTAATGCCAACTAGTATGGGAGTTGCTAGCCCAAAGTTCTCTAAGAGTAATAGAAACTGAAGACAAACATTGCACTATTCCCGATTCTAGAAAAAGCAAAAAGCAAGGAGTTCGAGAGCAAAGGAATGGCCTGAATAAAGTACATATAGAAATTAGAATTCCTAAAAGAATTCAACATGAAGATGAATCAGGCGAGATTGAAGAGGGTAGCAGAACAAAGAAGAAAAGGGTGAAAGTTTAAAGAAGCGACAAGTATAGAAAAAGGTGGAAAATGGGTGATTTACAACTTAAATTTTCCATTATCTACCCGATTACCTAAGCCCAACATTACAAGCACGAAAGACCTCATCGATTTTGAAGGTTGGTTACTACATTAGTGGATATCAATATGAAAAAAACAAGCCTATAGGACTTTGACAAGCAGTCTAAGAAAACTCAGGAAGATTAACTAAATCAGCATGAAGATGAAAAGGATTGAAGACACCGCACACACATAGAACAAGACTTGTTGAATAAATTTGTTTAAATACATTAGTTTATCAAGAATTTTGTGATAGAAGTATCTGAAGTGTCTTATTCTTGAATCAAAACTGAAATTTAAAATGATGTTGGTATCTCTTAATTCGGATCGGAAGGTGGAATGAGAGAAAGGCGTAGTATGAATGGAAAAATGTCATAAAAATTTTCTAAGCTTATTTGTTTAAAGAAAAACAATTCTTTCTTTCTTTGCTTGGGGACAAGCAAAATTTTAAGTTTGGGGGAATTTTATGAGTCTAAAAACTCATTAGATTTTTAATCCATTTTTTCACAGGTTTATGAGATAAATGTTGATTTGTTTGAAGAAAGAGTGGGTGAGTGACTCAAATTTCATTTTGCGGGAAAATACAACAAAACTCAAATTTTAGCAAAATCGAAGAAATCAGCTTCTTGCGGGATTGAAGTCCACGGAAATTTAAGTGTGACGGGAATGCTGAGTTGCCCGACCATTCAGTCACGACATCCATGAATTTGGCTTTGAAGGAAGAGGCGAAACTTGAACAGAGTGAGTCGTGACTTGAAAAGGAGGTTGCGACAAAGAAAGCGTGGTGAGACTAGGAAACAATCAAATGATGAAATTCATGTCGCGACATCACTTTGATAATGTGACACCAAAAGGATATATGAATGATGTCGCGACACTACTGCGAGTCATGACGAATCCGTCTATGAATCCATAGGAGTCTTTGCAAAAGAAAGAGGTTGCAAGCTGGTTTTTAAATACACAAGGTTCCATTTTCATGTTGCGCGACATCACTACTGCGTCGCGACATAAAAATAGGAAGATTCAAAGTCTGACCAAAGATAGAATTTGGAAAGGGAATTCGCAACTTTGTAGCCAAATGAAGCACTTCGAGGCCCAGACTTGACCTTTTCTAAGTCAAGGATCGAGGAAATGATGTCGCGACCAATATTGAGTGCGGCACGAAGTGACGAGAAGAAATTGATGTCGCGACATGCAACTGAGGTCATGACATGCAACTGAGGTCGCGACTTGGAAAATAAGTGGGAAGAAGGAAATCTGTTGCAACGTAGAATTGAGGTTGCAACCAGAAAAAAAGAAATGGGAAGCAAAAGGAATTCGCGTGGCTCGCGAAATCGCGACATCGAGTGAAACATATGAGCAAGAAGACCACCAACACAATTCAGACCCGAGAAATCAAAATCACAGCATGAGTCATCATGCCGGACGGAAAGTGGTCGCAACCTAAAATGGATGTCGCAACTCGAAGTGGGAGAAAGGAAGTGATGATATCGCGACATGGCGGGGTGCGCGGCATCCAACTTGAAGGAACAGACAAATGATGTGCGACATCAGCCGATGTCATGACCAGCGATCAAGCGTCTGAGACAAAGCTGGTTGCAGCAAAAGAAGAGGTTGCGGCCCGATCCGCGACGATCAAGACAAGACCGTATGTGACATCAACGAGTCGCGACATAGAACGATATTTGGGCTTTTTCTTTGGATTTCCACCTGGAGCATTTTGGAGATTCGGCCCAGATTCGTTTTTACAGTATAAATAGATAGCTTTAGAATTGTAAAGCAGCTTCCGTCTTCACTACCCAGCAAAGGGAAAAGAAGAGGAACTCAGTGTATATTTTATTTTTTTATTTTTTAGTTTAATTTTTCGGTTTGAATCTGACTTGTGCGAGAGGCAGTAAATTTGGATTTTAGTTATGTTATTTTCTTAAGTATTCTTGCTGAAAATTTATGAAATCTAGACAAATTTCTGGAATTCATTTCTTCTCAGTTTTTTTTTGCAATTATAGTGGTTGTGCGTGATCGGTGCTCCAATTCTTAATTCGCAATGTAGTAATCAGAACGCAGCTCTGTTGGATTTGATTTACATTTATTTACAGTCTTTCCTGCACAATTTACGGAGAATTAATTTGGGTTCGATTTTACTTGTGGTGTCGTTTAAATGGATAAGTTCCCAATAGTAGTACCTAGTACCGAGTTGAGGGAATGTATCTTACTCCGATCCACAGATGCCCTCTCAAGGGGATACGCAGACTGAGATCTCGAGAGTCGGGAAGCATTCTTTCCTCGGGTATGTTCGACTACCATTGACGAACCATCGAGCTCGAGAGTTCATTTTGATAAATCCCATTCGCTCATAATCAAGTCGAGGGTGGTATTTAACAATATAAATAATCAAAGAGTTCACCTTAATCTACTGTGCAAGTTCTAATCCTCGTGTTAGTTCGTATCTAATCAAGTGGGAAAGGATGAACCCATAGATCCGAAGGTCGAGCCACCACTGAGTAGTAGAAATTTTGGCGAAAATCCCCAAGGTAAAGCAAAGTTCACAATAACAAGAAATGGGTGTGAAGTATTGAGAAAGAAAACAATCTGGTATCTTGTAAGAAAATTTTGGAATACGTAGCTGGTTAAATCTGTCTTCGAGAGAAGCAAGGATATCTAATCGCGAATATGAGAAATCCAATTCCAATAATCGGGAAACCTGACAAAACGATCCATACATAAAGGTGAGCAATGGATTTTAGTGCCGAATTTACTGCTCCATTGTATTTCATTGATGGTTTTCGCTTTCACAGAAACTCCGATTCAATCCATTATTTTATGCATAATTTATTTTTATTCATTTACTTTTGTTTTAGCTTAATTTGAATATATTCAATAGTATAAGGATTTTTAATTTGTGTTGTTTAGATAAAACCTTCATTATGAGTTTTGAGTCCAAATAGTATGAAATTTTAGTAGTTTGCAGTTGATCTCGCACTGGCTATCACCTATGTGGGAATGATACCTAATTTACATTCGTATTTTACAACTCTCAGATGACTCGTGCACTTGCAAAAGGTCATGTATCAATCTCTTTATTTTTAAATCATGAACAATTAAGAGAAAACTATTTTATCAAGCAAAATTATCCAAAGTAACATGTATGCAAGAGAAGTGTAAGGCTCTTGTAATTATGTTAATTTGAGGGGTTTTAGTCTATATAGAAAAAGGCAAACACTTTGTCAACAAAATTTGGGTTTTTTGCGACAGTTTTATTTATGACTTTGTCACAACAAAATCTGCTCAGCGACTTGTTTTCTTCTCCAACTTGTCGATGACATAACTTCTTCGTTTGAACTCGGATTTGGGTGTGTGAGGTGTTGTTGGAAAGCCCTTTGAATGAAGAATACAACCATGAGGGAATTTGAACCATCTAATGTTCCATATGGTACAGAATAGACACGCGGTTGACTCTTTTTTTTATATATATATTGCTCATTTCTTGCCAAATCACTTGTTTTTCATCAAGAATCCTACAAAAACAAGTTTAGAGGAAATGTTATGAGTTTTACATGAATATGGATATAAAAGGCTCAAAATAGCATGTGAAATGAACTCAAAACATAGATGAGTTTTACATTCATCAACTAGCCCATGGGGGTCCTTATCAAGTTGAGGAGGCACGGTTTCTCAATGATAATAGAAGCTATAACTTTAAGTCAAACCTTAACTTGCCAACTCACTACACACCAGCACTCAGGAACCATGAGAATTTCTCATAAGGAGGTGGAGGACAGCAAGGTCCAAGACCAGTACAGAATTTACAACAACAGTATGCCCCACATGGGTTCCAAGGACAACACCAACAAATGAGTCAGAGAGAAGAAAATCAGGGATAAAGCAGATCTCAATCCTTTGAAGATTAGATGCTGACATTCATGGGAGAAGAGAAAATAAGAGGCTGCTGAATATTCATGAGCAAAAATTTGTTAAGATGGCAGCATTTCAGGCAAACACAAATGTGTTTTAGGCCAACATGAATACCTCTCTTAAAAATTTGGAGACACGAGTAGGGCAGCTAGCCTTAGCAGTACATAATTAGTCCAAGGAAGCCTTCCCAAGTGATACAAAGAAGAATCCTAAGGATTGTATGGTGGTGACTCTTAGGAGTGGCAAAGAGATAGAAAACATAAAATAAGAGGAGAGAAGAAAAAGACTAAAAAATTATTATTTGGAAGCATTCCTTCTCAGACTCATCATGCAGAAAGTGCAACAAGGGGGAGTTTATCTTTTTCCCTAACTTGTTCTTTAATGATAATGCATAGTTGAAGTTTGGGGGAGTGCATTTTCATAAAGCATAAATGACTAGTAGCTTTGTTCTATCCATTCCCTAAATATTTTGACCATCATCATGTTGAATTATATTGAGTGAAGAAATGAAATGTGTTGTTCATACTTGAATTGAGGTTCGTTGATGCTAGATGTGTCTTCACAAGTATGTTTTGAGTGGTATGAATGTATTGCATACTATTTTGTGTGTTGATAGGTTGAAAAATGTTAATTGTGCAATTTTGAGGAAAATTCATTGAATTGTCGCGACATACTTTCTTTTATCTCGACGTTATTTCTACTCTGTCGCGACATTATTTCTCTTTGTCGGGACAAAGATTGGTTTAGCATTTTTGAAGTTGTAGGAAATTCTATCGCAATATACTTCTTGTGTCGTCACATTATTTTACTTAAGCTGACTAAATTATGTCAAAACATTATTCCTCTTTGTCGCAACATAAGTTCCAAAAGCCCTAAGTCAATTGTTTGTCGCAACAATTATTTTTATGTCACAACATAACTTAAGCCTAAAAACCTAAGGTTTATGTTGCGACATAAATTTTTAATGTTGCGGAGATTAGAAAAACACAAACAATCATTTGGCCTATAAATAGAGAGTTTTGAAATCTGAAAGGCCACCCTCCTCATAAACCATCAAACTACTCATCTACCTTCACCAAATCTCTCTTTCTTCTTCCTTCGAAAGATCCCTAAACCGTATTTCAACCATGTCTAAACCATCGAATCTATTTCCAAACCTGAATGAAACAATGGAAGAATACACAGAGATTGAGGAAGAAGTTGTTCCAGAGGCTCAGTTCAGAGCAGTGCAGGAAGAAGAAAGACCATAAGAAAGAACAAAGGTTGAGCAACCAACTGAAGAAACAAGAAAAAGAAAGAGGGAGTCGAGAAGCGTAACCGAGTGTAGGAGGAAAAGTGTTTATTTGTTTCAAAGCTGCGTTTATTTCCGCTGAGGGACAAGTCAGAGCACAAAGACTTTATTGGCGAAAGGGGATTCAACAAGCTAATCTCACCATTCCTAGAAATAATTGAGAAGAGAAAATGGCACCTATTCTGTGAGCACAAGGCTCCTGGATTTGTGGATGTCGTTAAAGAATTTTACTCAAACATGGTAGGACTAAAGGAAAAGATTGTTTATGTTAGAGGTCAGTGGATATCGTTCATCAAGGAGAAAATCAATGAGACTTTCAACCTAAAAGAAAGAAAAAATGGTTCGAAGTTTAAGAGACTGGTGAAAGAGCTAGATTACTAGAAGATAGTTGATTCACGACGTATGGGGAAGGGGAAATGGAATTCCTTGCCAAGGAAGAATTCCATGAGTCTATCAGAAGAGGCTCGCTGACGTAAGAGGGCTATGCCTGGTTCTCATTTTATTCGTCGCCCTTTTAGCATCTAGGCACCTTAGTACAGTCAAAGAGAAGGAGACACTCACAGTTCGCTATTTTGATGGGATACAAATTTAGTGTGAAAAATAATAAAGAACTCTATTTCGAAAGTTATTATTGTAGGATTAGTACCCCATCCACCAATCACCAGATCGTGCATCTGGGGATAAGGTGTAAGGAGATTGGAAGAAGAGACATGTCCTAAGGCTTCTCCTCTAACATTAACTGGAGTGACGAAAGGTCCAAAGAACAGAGCCAAGGAGAAAGAAATAGAAATAGAAGAAGAAGAAGGGGATGAAAGAGAAAATGAGCCAGTACACTTGGAAAGCCCAGCCTAAGAGAAGCAAGAAGGGTAGGGGAACTTGAACCCCATCTGGAATGTATCTCCAGATGTAAGAGAAATCCATCAAGAGCCAACTGAGAGCTTAGAGCATCAAAGTAACAATGCAGAATTGATGGAGATGCTGAAAGTTATGAGGCAAGAGATGCAGGAGAGGGACAGGCAGCTAAAGGTCCAACTTTAATTGAGAGATGAGTAAATTGATGCAGAGCTGAGAAGAAGAGATCAAAATTTGGAGAAGCGCTTAAACAGAGAGATAAAGAGTGGAGGGATAAGATAGACTAAAGAGAAAGAGAATTGAAGGAAGAACTCAGGGCAAGGGAAAAGGCGTTCATTTCAGATTAGCTAAAAATAGATAAAAAGCTATTCAAGATAATGAAGGAGAGAGAGGATGCAATGGAGCATTACATGTTACAAAAGGCAGATGCCTTCAGATACTTATATAAAGAGCATCAAAAGGAAATTAGGCTCTTGATAGAAAAAAAAAGGATAAGGAAATGGAAGCAACCCTCAACTACAGGGAAAAATTATGGACAGAAAGCTTAGACACGATCAACAACAATTTGATCAAAATGTACTCTACCCAAGGTGAATTTGAGGGAGTCCTAAATTCCATTGGGTAGAAACAAGATGATATTATTAAGCAACTAACTTTATCAATGGAGTGGTCTGCCTTCAATAAAGAGGAAGGTAGCAAGGCTAGAAGACCACCAGTCCAATTCCCTGACTTCTCTCTTTCATCTGTTGGTTATAAATTTAAACCAGTAAATCTTAACCATCCCACAAGCATGGAGGAAAAAGAAATGACCTACCCCCGATGTCCCTTCCTTATTTCTATCTTGTAACTAGGTCCTCAGAAGGAAAACATAATGAAAAATCGCTTGCAAACATTTGTGTCCATTTTTCTCTCGTGATGTTTTCAGGTTTATTTTCTGTTTCATTTCTTGATTTTAAATAAATAAAAAGAATGATGACTTTTAGTCAGATAGCTTTGTTTAATGATGGAGAAACCGCTTTTCCTAGTTTATGATCAGTCAGAGATTGTTTGGTGGAATTTGATTGATGAACTGAATTGAGTTGCTCAGTATGTGGAAATTTTTCTGAATTGAAGGGTTTGATTTATGTAAGGTTTTGAGTTGTAAAACAACATATCAACATGTATAGAAACCAAACAAGAAATTCATAGATGAAACTAGGGTAGGATGAAATGAATTGAAAGAGGTAGATGTAATGTTATCAATGAGTATGTTGAACTTTAAGACTAAGGAAGATTTAAACAAATGATGGAACAAATAAGACTTATAATTTCAGAACGCTTTAGTTATTATGAATCCTAAAAACAATGCACATGGTCAAAAGTACCAAACAAATTGTGTTGAGATTAGGATATCTTCTCGGTCCACCAACCAAATCTCCCAAAGTCCTAGAACTTGTTAGATTATTAGTGAAGGCAAAATCCTAGGCAATACCGCTAACAAGAAATGATATAGCCATTCTCGAAGTTTTGAACATTTCAAAGCCTACCCTTTTTAATATGCATATTCATATACCTGAAGTTCCTTATTTGTTAACATCCAATTTCATCATCAACCAAAGAATGAAAGCCAACTTCCTCCTTAAATCAAATCCTATGGTAAAGAACCCTGTGTTTGCTCAGATTTGTATACGCTTACATCAACAATAGAAAAGGACAGTCTTGGGGGAATATTGTTCTAAGATGCAAAGGAGGATAAAAAGGAAGGTTGAGAAAGGAAAACCAATTGAGATGAGAAAAGATGAAAAGAATGAAGAAAAGAAACTATGAAAAGATAAAGTATCAAGGTGGAATGAGTTTTGTCTCGTAGCCTTCCCTCTCGCAATTAAGCTCTAAAAAGTGTTTCAACACCCAAGATCCCAATGCCAACCGGTAAGGGAGTTACTAACCCAAAGCCGCAAAGAAATGCAAGTAGGTGTTTAAAAAAGACAAAACACGTGACTGCTCCATAAGCCTCGATGTGAAAATGAAAAGTGAAAATCTTATAATATGAGGAATAGAATTTATAAAGATGGATGGTTAAGAAACACCACAATAGAAAGTATGCATATGATGCACCAGCAAGCTCGGGGATGTCTGAGAGTCGACCTCAATGTATAGCTGAAGAATGAAGAATGAAGGCAAGTATGCTAATTTGTGAGTAGAATTTGGGTAAATTTGAGCCTAAATTGTCCATTTATCTACCCAATTACCCAAGCCAAACATTACAAGCCTAAAAGACCTAATTGATCTTGAAGGTGGTATATGTCTACATTAGTGGATATTAATATGACAAACAAGCATATGAGACTTAGAAAAATCAAGGAGAGTGTTATTATCTGAGTATTGTCTCAGAAGATTAACTAATCTGCCAAAGAGAAAAGAGAGAAGACCATCACACACTCTCACAAATCGTCGTGGTTAAATAATTCAATCGCTTTACACTATGTAAATTATTTTCCCGTTTAGTGAACTTAATCAAAATCTTCCCTGCCTAGATTGAAACATGATCAAAAGTAATTTTACAATTAACCCGCGCTTTTAAGCTAAATCAGGATACTAGTGGGAAAAGATGTTCAAGTGTAAAACTAAAAAAATGTCCTTAAAAATAAAAGATGAATTGTTTAAGGAAAAACAAAATTTTCTTTTCTTTGCTTAGGGACAAGCAAAACTTTAAGTTTTGGGGAATTTGATGAATCCTAAACTCATATATTTTTGTAGTCCATTTTTCTGACCAATTTTAGAGATTTGTGATTCATTTTAATGCAAAATTATGGAATAATCACCAACTTTGTGTTTTATGATTTGAATGAAAAACACCTAAACTGCAAGCTTGGTAAAAATCAAGCAAGTAAAATGTCGCGACATAATTTTAAGGGAACAAGCAAATACTATGTCGCAAGAAAGATAAAGTTGAACTCAAGTTAGAAGTGAAGAATCGACACACCAAAAAGTGTTGTTTTCGCCTCATATTACGTTTTGAGCACTTTTGTGTATTAATCGAATTAACCTCGATCGCACATTACTTCGGGCCCTACTTTTACTACTAATCACATTTTCAGGGCAACTTTTTTAGTTTTCACAAGCTATTCATGCCAAGTTGGTTAAGTATACTTTAGCACGAAGAAGTCAAGTCAATTCGCACTGGCAGCTTTAGAAACCGTAAGAAGAGAGGAGCGTAAAGAGCGAAGAAGAGAGTTCTCATAAATCTCGCAGTGGCCGCAAATTTTGCCAGCCCCGCGAACTCGTTCCCACTTTTTGACCTGTTTTGTACATTTCTTGTTTTTCCCTAAATTACCCTTAATGTAATAGTGGATAGTTTATATATTTTCGTAATTTTGCATGGCTAGGGCAGTATATAAGCTCCCATTACACTGCAATGTGACCCGAACTTTCTCGATCAAGAACAGAAGCTCAAGGAACTTTCCCGCCTCTTTCATTTTCTCTCATTTTCCTCACTTTCTTTCCACTTTCTCACCTGCCAAGCACCCCCTAAGGATGACAACTCGGGGGATGAGTGGCTAAACCCCCTTCATCCTTGAAGAGGAAGATTACTGGGGGAGGGTTCCAAGGGTTCTAAGGGTTCTAAGGTTTCTCACAATTTCAACACAAGTATTTATTGTCATTTATGTGTCTCCTTCCAACCTCAGGTTCAAATCCCTTAGATGCATTTTGAATGACTTGTACTTGGCAATCTTTTAGGGGTCCATGGATGCCTATTGTTAGATCCACTGAGATTCATTAGTTGCCATTTATTAGTTACTCTAAGATGGGTCAAGGAGATAGGTTTTCACTGCTGAGAGCATTAATGCTCAATAAATGCTATCTTTCAAAAGGAAAATTCCTAGAGGTTCAGTTTTTATAGCCAAATGAAGATCCCGTTTGGGAAATGACTATAGGTCATCCTCCCCAACACAAGGAAAATGGCCCGAGAACCTCTCAGTTACCTTTAGGACCCAATCCCAGTAGCCTGATTCTTCAAGGAGGCTTCTTTTATATTTCACTTCACTTTATTTCCAGATTTCAACCATCAAACCCCACTGTTTTTATAAAACCCTTAAAATCCAAAACAAATTCACCATTTTGAACATCACTGTACGCCATTTGTGTGAAGAAAACACATCCCCGCGTTCGACCCTAGAGCCACTATACTGCAGTAGCCATGCTACAACAATAGGAGGAATTAGGTACAAATATTGTTGATTCGAGATACACCCTCCGTACTACGACCAAATGGCGCTACTGGCGGATGGTGCCTTAGTGCAAATATCGGATCGAGTGGAACACTGTGATAATCATCACAAGTACTGGTGAATTTTTATTAACTTCATTCTTTCTAGCAGTTAACTGCTTGGTTAATTCAATTAGTTTTACTGCCCATATACATTTTTCTTTTAGCTAACAATAACCCCTTGTTGGTAGCTTTGTTTTGTTTCTTGTTAGTGTGCTTTGTGTTTCATGAGGCGAGTGTTCCCAGTCAGGATAGAACACAGCCAGGCAAAAGTTAGTGAGAATTAGTATTCCATAGGAACAAGGCTGTGAATTGAACCTAGATAGTGTCCAAATGGAGCCCCCACCAGATAAACAGCAAAGCCAACAGGGAGTACAAAGGAATCCCAATGCATATAGATCAATAAGGAACCATATACATCCCCCGAGATTAAGTGCACCCTCATGCATTGTCCCTCCCATAGAGGACATGATTGTCATACCCTACATTGTGCCTCTACTCCCCACTTTCCATGGTATGGAGAGTGAGAACCCCTATTCACACATCCGGGAATTTGAAGAAGTCTGCAATACCTTCAAAGAGGATGCTTCCAATATGGACTTGATGAGGCTGAAATTTTTTCCTTTGACTCTAAAGGATAAGGCAAAGATTTAGCTTAACTCTCTGAGACCGATGACCATTTGGAATTGGACGAAAATGCAGGCTGAGTTTTTAAAGAAAATTTTCTCCACACATAGAACCAACAGTCTGAAGAGGCAAATCTACACTTTCGCAGCCCACGAAAATGAAAAGTTCTACCAATGCTGGGAAAGATATTTGGAAACCATCAATGCCTGTCCTCACCATGGCTTTGACACATGGATGCTAGCAATCATTTTATGATGGAATGTCCCCTGCTATGAAACAATTATTAGAGACTATGTGTGGAGGGGACTTCTTGAGCAAGAATCCGGAAGAAGCCATGGACTTCCTGAACTATGTGGTAGAGACATCTAAAGCTTGGGATGAACCAAACCCAAGAGAAGTAGAGAGGATGAGACCTGCAACCAGCTCGAGGGGAGGCATGTACTCCCTTACGGAGGACATGGAAATGAAGGCAAAGCTATCCACCTTAACAAGAAGGTTAGAGGAGCTAGAAATGAGAAATCAACATGAGGTGCGAGCCAGAACAGACACTGCGCCCAACCAACCTCGCTTCATTTGTCGCCATCGAACACCAAGGATAACATCGTCCTACTATCCTTCAATGAGGGATATGATAGCCGAACAAGCCAATGTTGGTCAATACAAACCACCGGGCCTACTCCCATACGTAACACATACAATCCTAATTAGAGGAACCATCCTAACCTTTCTTGGAAACCAAAGCCTTCACCATATATACCCCCTACTGCACAGCAACAATATGGTTCCTCATCCCAAACACAGCCATTACCATCATCATCTCCAGTTGAGCAGGCTATAATGAACTTGAGTAAAGTAGTGGGTAATTTTGTAGAAGAGCAGAAGGTAGTCAATGTGCAGTTGACTCAATGTGTAGAAGAGTAGAAAGCAATGAATGTCCAGGCTAACCAGAGAATCAACACTGTGGAAAGCACTTTGAACAAGAAGATTGAGAACCTGCAGTTTGATATTGCCTAAAAATTTGATAACATGTAGTATTCAATTTCTAGCTAATTCAACCGCCAAAGAAGTGTGAAAGGAAAATTTCCTTCCCGCATTAATAAAACTTCTAATCCTAAGTAGAGTGCATGAATTAAGCTCTTCCAGCGAACCAACTCCCAGGATAGATGAGGTCAAGGTAGTTATCACTTTGAGGAGTGGTAAGAAGGTCGACCAACCAGTGCCCAAACTAGCAAAAGAAGACATAGAAGAAAAGGAAGCTGAACCTGAGAAAATTGAGGTCAAAGGTGAAGCAGTGAAAAAGAGCACACCCCCACATTTTCCTCAAGCACTAAAAGGCAAGAAGAAGGCTATCAACCAGGTTGAGATTTTAGAAGTGCTGAGGCAGGTGAAGGTCAACATCGCTTTGTTTGACATGATTAAACAAGTTCCTACATATGCCAAATTCTTAAAGGACTCATACACATGAAAAGAGGGTTGAATGTTGATAAAAAGGCCTGCTTGACAAAACAAGTCAGTTCCATTATTCAATGAAAAACCCCAGTAAAGTACAAAGACCAGTCGTTTAACCATCTCAAGACCATCGACAGCGTGGGAGAAGGCCTCATTAGACCTGGGGCCAATGTCAACCCGTCGCCTATTCGTACAAGTAGCCTGGCTCGAGAGAGTCGAAGCCCACTACCGAGACACCGGGTCCCGCCAGACAGTCCACAAATTTCCAAAAGGAACTAGAGATGTTGATATGGACAAATTCTACTATCCTCAGATTTTGTCGTTTCACTGAACCAAGAGGTGGGAGCTAACTATGTACCTATTATTCTTGGCTACCTCTAATGCGATCATCAACTATCGAAATGGAGTTATGCAACTTACATTCGGAAAAATGAATTTGGAACTCAACATTTTCAACTTGAGCAAAAAGCATATGCATGCAGTGGAAGAAGGTCCAGAAGAAGTATGCTTGATTGACACTATTCTGGAGGAGCAAGTCGAAAGCAACAAAGAAGCATGTGGATGTGCCGATCAGGAGCCAGCGCATTTTCATGAAGAACCGCAGAAAACCCAAGAGCCGCGGTCCCGTACGGGCCATAGAGAAAAAGGAAGAAAATTTTCCCCGGCTAATCAAGAAACCATCGAGCCCTCGTAGGTTAGACTTCAAGCCTCTACCTTGGAATCAAATATGCATATTTAGGAAGAGGAGACCAATGCCCGCTTGTAAATTTCTCTTCACTCTCAATGCCTACAGAAAACATTCTATCGATGTCCTCGTGAAGAACAAGCAAAGTTATCAGGTGGAAAATCTCTCGATTTAAAGGGATCACTCGTTTGCACCCATCACATCTGTCTACTGGAAGAGGAAGCCAAACCGCAGAAGACAACCGCAAAGGAGACACCTCATACGCAAAGAAGGGTTCGTGCATAAGTTCTCAAGTTGCTACAAGCCGACATCATTTACCCCATATCCGATAGCACCTGGGTGAGTCCAACTCAGGTTGGGCCAAAAAAATCAGTGGTGACCACTGTGCGCAATGAAAAAGGAGAAGAGGTGCCCACCCGCTCGCTACGTGCTCGAGGGTACGATTGATTATCGAGGTCAATGAAGTGACAAAGAAAGTTCACTTCCCATTACCCTTCATCATCGCCCTCGAGAGAACCCATTCTACCGCTTTACGGTTATTCAAAGCATTTCCGCGTATAGAGATCTCTCAAATGTAAGACAAAAAAGAAGACTACTTTCACTTACTCCATTCGGGGACTTATGCTTACGGTTGTAATGCCCTTCGCTCATGCAATGCCCTTGACACATTCCAGAGATGCATGCTCAGTATTTTCAGTGATATGGTAGAGCACATTATGGAGGTCTACATGGATGACATCACTGTATACGAGGGTAGTTTTGAAGAATGCCTAGGCAACCTTGAAATTGTCCTACATAGGTGCATTGAGAAAAATTTGGTGCTAAACTGGGAAAAGTTCCATTTTATGGTAAACCAAGGAATTATGTTGGGACATGTCATATCCAACAGGGGAATTGAGGTTGACAAGGAAAAATTTGAGCTTATTTCCAAACTTCCTTCTCCCACACATGTGAAATCTGTGAGACAATTCCTTAGACATGCAGGCTTCTACAAGAGGTTCATCAAAGACTTTTCGAAGATTGTAAAGCCTCTCTACAAACGGCTAGAAAAGGATGTTAAATTTACCTAGGATGAAGACTGCCAAAGGAGCTTTTGAGGTTAAGTCCCACTTCTGACCACCGCACCTTACGCATGGGCCCCTAATCGCGCTACTCTCGAGGTCAGCGTATGACGCAAGTGATCTCGCCATCGAGCGCCTCGCACAAAGACACTCTGGGAAACCATATGGTGGTCTATCATGCAAGAAAAACTTTGAATAAAGCACAGAGGAACTAAACTACCATGTAGAAAGAGCCGCTGCGTAGTTCATGCCTGGATAAATTTCTCGGCATACTGGTGGGGTCAAACATCATAATTTTTACAGACCATTCAAATGGTCATACTACCAAGAAAGACGCTGCCAGTTTATTAGATGGGTCCTTCTACTCCAAGAATTCAACCTGCAAATCAAATAAAAAAAGGGGGTAGAGAATGTTGTTACGGACCATCTCTCAAGACTAACCATAGCCCACAACACACACATTCCTCCAATCAATGATGAGTTTCCCGAGAGTCCCTTACCGCTAGCTTAAAAATGCTCCATGGTATGCTCACATTGCCAATTTTCGCCACGTGGAGAAATCCCTAACCGACTAGGGCACAAGACAAGAGATACTTTGCGAAGATTCATTCCTTGCCACTGGAGGAGCCTTTTCTGTTCAAATATTACGTTGATCGATTATCGTAAGGTAAAGTTCAAGAAGAGCAAAGACAGACCTTCGCCACTACCATGAGAGCTGCTCAGGGATGGCCACTTCGCCTTCCAGAAGACTGTTATGAAGGTGCTCCAATCAGGGTTTTATTGGCCTTCTCTTTTCAAGGATGCCCACAACATATGCCGTGGATACAATAAATGCCAAAGACTAGGGAAGATCTCTCGCTGACATATGATGCCTCTAAACCCAATTTTAGTGGTTGATTTATTCGATGTTCGGGGCACTACCAGGGGCCATTTCCTACTTCTTTGGATATGTATACATATCAAAGCGGGGGTCGACTATGTGTCTAAGTGGGTCAAGGCCCATGAAGAGCAAACATCATTGCAGTGGTATCAAGTTCTTAAAGGAAAACATTTTTTCCAAATTTGGGGTTCCAAAGGTCATATTTAGTGATGGAGGTTCACACTTTTGCAACAACCCTTTTGAAAACCTCCTAGCTAAATATGGTGTAAAACACAAAGTGGATACCCCTTACCATCCTCGCATTCGCTGGTCGCTTGAGCTCAATGAGAAATCAAGACTATTTTGATGAAAGTGGTGAACTCCAACAGGAAGTATTGGTCTTTCAAACTGCTAGATTCATTGTGGGCATACAGAACAACCTTCAAGACAATTCTTGGAATGTCTCCCTTTCGCCTAGTTTATGGCAAGGCATGTCACCTTCTAGTGGAGATTAAATACAAGGCATGGTGAGCAATCAAAAAGTTGAACCTGGACTTAGGAAGAGTCGACCTCAAAAGGTTCCTCGACATCAATGAGCTGGAAGAGCTGCGAAATGATGCCTACTTGAACTCGAAGAATGCAAATGACATATTAAAGAAATGGCATGATCAGCTAATAGCCCACAAGAATTTTAAGCAAGGAGACCAAGTGCTGCTTTATGACTCTAAGCTCCACCTTTTTCCGGGCAAGCTCAAGTCAAGATGGATCGATCCATTCGTCATCCATCAAGTTTATCCAAATGGAGCAGTGGACTTGCTAAATTCCAAGGACAACACATTCAAAGTCAACGGCCGTGAGGCTCAAGCCTCCTATGTACCCCATTACTCACTGCATTAAGGAGGAGCTTCCCCCCTCCTTGATCCTCCACAAGTCCGGCTAGAACCACCTCGAAAGTGGGCTTCGTGGGCCCATGTGAGACCAAAAAGCCACTTCATATTTGTTGGATTCTTGTTTAATTTATTTCAAATTTCATATTTGTTCTTTCATGCTTTCCCTAGTCTTGGCTTTGTTTTAACTGTAGTTTTTCACTTTCCTGTGCTCCTATTCATAATTTTTGGTGTTCTGTTTTGCAAGCGTTGCTGATTTGGGAAGTTGGAGTTGCAGTTTGTAGGAAGAGTTTCGCAAGGGGTGCGAACTTTCACAGCCACTACGAAATTTTCTACCCTGCATTTTCGCATTCTTGCCCATTTGTCTTCCTACGGCTCTTCGAATCCTGCAACTTTTATTTATATCTCCCTAAATTTCCGAACCCTAGTTTTTAGTGTCCATCCCAAACCTTTCACCTTCCCTGAACCCCTATAAATATCCCTAACCTCCATTCTATTTCCTTTCAAATCATTTTCAAAGAAGTTCGAGAAACCCTTCCCCATTCTTCTTCCCCACCTCTAATCCAACCATGGAGGAAGCACCCCACCAGGCACAATCCTTCCCACAGTCCCGTGTGAGGCCCTCCTCACTCCTCTCCTCGCCAAACAGTGTGCCTCACTGCTACATCGATGTTCCGGCTTCCCCTATTCCTGCTACCCCTGCCCCTCGTAGGTATGATACAAGGGTAGGGCCCACTCCCCCATCCCCTTCACATCCTCGGCCATCCAAGAGGCCCCCGCCTCCAAAGAGGGCTCGGACTTCTGGCCCGGGTGAGTCCTCCAGCTCCCGGCCCTAGGATCCTCACTCCCCACCTGTTCAGGGCCCAGCTTCTGGTAGTTCACAGGACCTGTCCCCTAGCTCTCTCATCCGAAGGCCTATCCTACACTATGGCCCTGTTCCAAGCAATTCGATCAGAAAAGCCACAAGGACCCGCACACGAGACCTTTTTATGACATAGACATTCCGCTTGCCGCCCCTTCCTGAGCTCAAAGACTCTATGCGCTTTACGCACCTAAGATCCCCCGGAGCCTTTCATGACTCCACACTGGTTTTTCTACCCCCGTGTGATTTTTAAGTTTTATCAGACTATGACATCCAGGCGAGACCCCCATCCTATTGCCATTCACTTCTCGATTGATGGCCGTAAGGATACTTCGACACCGGGAGATTGCCGGTTATATCAACACCTCCTGGCCGTCTCCGGCTAACTCTAAGCAGAATATAGAGACAAGGTCTCCATCCCTCACCTCGAGAGATGGTTCGCCTATTATCCAGTGGGATACGGCAAGAGATCCATCCCCGCCCGGGAGGTAGCTTCCCTCCGAGTATGCTTCATTGATCACGTGCATCGTGGTCCACCTATTTCCACTTCAAAGATTCGACATGAGGAGATGAGCCATTCTCGAGGCTCTCTTATCAGGATTCCGAGGGATTTTGGTTCAGCCCCACTGTTTATCACGACCTCTCGTCTACCCTCGAGGACAAGGTCCAATCGCAGAAGAACCTAAATGGCCGAGTCCATACCCTCCTATTTCCGAGGTTGTTATCTCAGCCTGAAAGACCTGCTTTCCCACAGCCCGATTGAACACTGTCGGGATTGCGAGACCACTTTCACCGTAAAGAAATGGCAGTCTATGCCTGGTACTCCTCATCTCCCACTCCAAGACCCAACCAAGGATCAGCTAGCAGATAACCACCCATTAGAGGATCAACTAGCTCCTACAAAGGCCTACCAAGGGAGCCCCAGCCTAAAGATGATCCACAACCTGCCAGCCACTACCACACTCGCTTCACATTACATGCCTTCGCACTCTTCATGCCTCCACTCCTTCTCAGATTCACCACCCGACATCATCACCGCCACTCCGGAACATATCTCATATCCCGCTTCGGGATTTCGACCACATGGATTCACCCATAGTTTTAACCCCGCCATCATCTTTTGCGCCGTCCATACCGCCTAGCGTAGAAGATGGCACACCACCGAGGCCGCATCGGCCGCACTTCACGCCCATGCCGTAACAACGCCATCCTCATGCGCATACGAGTCACCCGGCTCACCGATCCCTTCATCACGCCGCCTGTGCCTCCCCAGACACTCCAATAGCTCATCCACTTCCTACAAGGTCACTGGACATCTCAAAAGAACAGTGAGAGTAGACACCCCTCCAGCCTTCAACAACTCCTCACTGCCTCAAAGACGAGGATAACATCCCATCAACTCCACACCTCGAGGGAGGTAGCACTCCTTACCTAGCTTTCCAACCGAACCCCACAGATACGCAGCATTTGGTCAGAGAAGGGGCTAAGGAAGTGACTTTTACATTTATGTCTTGTTAATTTTGAGCAAGTCAATTTTTATGTAGTTAAAGGACTTGTTACTAGTTTTGTGAAGCTATTAGTTCTTTTTGTAGAGGTGAAAATATAGTCATATTCTTTATATATATGTACTGCACAAATTAATAATTACGCTTTAAAAATTGCATCCATTTTTTTTTATTTTTTTTTGTGTTTTGCCTAGCTTATAGTAAGAAAAGTTGAAACATCGCCCCAATGTTGTTGATGTTAGATTGGTTACATGTTTATTTAAGTTGATGACCAATTGAATTCCTATTGCTCAACTCCTTTTCTTCCGCCTCGAGCCAACCACATACCGTGCACAGCTAGGGGTTTCAATGATATGTCGGGAAGACTGCCTAGCCTCCAAACCATGCAAAAGCTCCTGCTCTTAGCAATTTTGACCGCCTTTAATGTTGTGACTCCTCCTTGAATAAAAAAAGACCAATGAGTCTTTCAAAAAAAAAAAAAAAAAAAAAAAAAAGAAAGAAATTGTGACGCTTTGTCTTGAAACCCGAGCATGGTCCGAGAGGTATATGGCGAAAGTCTTTAAAGCCTGATGCCTTAAGCCAATTGGTTAGGAGCCACTAACTTTGTGTTCGTTACATGGGTGAATAGGCAGAGCTTAGCAAGTTGTAGGTGCTGGAGTCTCGAGCTCATTTGAAGTCCGTGCAGAAACCCCAAGAGCCTCAGGGTTGAAAATCCTTATGACTTGATGCCCTAAACCCTTAATTGGTTGGGAGTCATCGGTGGATCCCCGCTACATGGACCTCTGTGAAGTCGATGCCTCAACATTGCACCTATACAACACAAAAAG
The DNA here is from genome assembly GCA_016808115.1 of Tetrastigma voinierianum. Classification (NCBI taxonomy): domain Eukaryota; kingdom Viridiplantae; phylum Streptophyta; class Magnoliopsida; order Vitales; family Vitaceae; genus Tetrastigma; species Tetrastigma voinierianum. The sequence goes on along the minus strand of JAEQBH010002361.1, from coordinate 289,560 downwards.
AGTCATGGAAACAAGATGGTCCCCATCTATTTAGGTTGGTGCTTTGCTAGGTTTTTTTTGGAATCCTGACAAGAAAAGCAAATGAAATAAAAATTTAACGAACCCATCAGATCCAAGCGCTTGATGAAACCAAACAATGAATCAAGGAAAGCCGATCTTACCTTCAGAATCAATCCTTTTCGACTAGTGGCAGATTTGCTTGATCACACACATGTTGAAACACAAATAACTCCTTTTGGAAACGGACCAAAGAACAACGAGCCAGATTTATGCAAAGTGTGGTAAACGCCCTCTCTAAAGGTGGTTCACACCTAACAAATTTAATGGATGGGATGGATGTGATAGCACCTTATGATAGGTCTGTCTCCACAAAACCAAAAGACAATTCTTAGTGTCTTCCAAAAACTCTTAAAAAAGAATTCCCTCTCTCAAACGCCCACTTCAAAAGAACCGCCTTCTTTAGATGATAAACCTTACATATATATCAAGCCTCCCAAACCCTTTATTAAAACGACTTCAACCAAATTCCATTAACTATTAATGGGCTCGGGTTGGTTTGTCAGGCTTGAGCTAATCATGCAAAAGAGAGAGCCTTTCTAAAAATCCCATTATAGTTTATTCTACGTAGCGACCCCATGTTCACTCACGTTAGCAAATGGGCCCAAATCATACTCCTGCTCACAAGTTATAATTGGTCCCTAGAAAGACATTATAACTACCTAAATCAAGTGAATTGATGACTCAAAACCTTACCATAGTATGATATTAGTCATCTGTCACACGATGTCTCGACAGTTACCAGCATGGATGAAGTCATCTTTTATACAACTTAATCGCTTTCTTCATTCTCGGCAGATCGACTAAACAAATGATGTTGATAACTCCTATCAATCTCAGCCCGAGCATGCACATGTATTTGGCCTCACTTATCAAGAGGCCAATAGACATCTCACTCACCAAGAGCAGACAATTTCTTATTATCACTGGGGATTCCTCCATGATTTGTTTACACGCTCCAACCATAGCCTGTATTACCATCCCGCAAGAGGCCATTGTTACGTCAAGACACGAAGTCTTTCATGTAGGAATCCATGGTGAATTTAGGGCCGAAGGACTCAAATACTACTACCGTAATAGAGAATTATTGATGACATAATCCATGGTATTTCATAGCTGTCACCCAATAACATGAACTTAACATGTATTTATGTTCTTAGTAACATCTTATGTTCATGACCGAAGAAACGTGGTCTTTTCTCGTAAAAAACATAATAGTCTTACCATTATTATTCGACACAATGATCAACTATGGACTATTTAGAATAGTGTTCTTATGCTTTAAGGTTTTACTATCAAGTCACATACTGATGACATAAAGTTTTGTTTCAACTATTCAAGGATCTGATTTTATCAAGTTAAACCACAATTTAAATAACAAGATAAAATGATAAATGGCTCATGTATATAAACATATAATGACAATGTATATGCCACTGGCTAAAGCATATCACTACCGCGCCTCTAAATAGTGCCGTGTGGAGAGTGCAAGCCATGTAATTATCGTTAAAAGTCGATCAAGCCAACATTTAGGTTTTGCGGAAGTTCCGTGCTGATCCTCTAGGAGAAGGAAGCCCTTCACTTGATTCTCGCATGGCATTCACTCTCTCAAGATTGTTATTGGGGCAGGTTTGAAGTGATTCTATTAAGGGTCAAGACACCATTCACATTCTTTTGAAATATCATATATTTTGTGGAACATAATGTTGATATTGTTTTGTTTGGCTTCCTCTCTTTATTTCATCGCTAAGTGACTAGCAATGTGGTTTCCAGTTGTGGGAGTGATTACCACCCAAAAGTGCTGAGCCAGGCCCGATTAAGGTGTTTCTTGAAAGCACTTTATGTGTATTAATCAATAATAATCTTTCGCTGGGCACATTGCTGTCCTACTTTTACTACTAATCACATTTTGTGGCAAATTTTATAGTTTTCTACGTTATTCATGCCAAGTCTTAACTCGCTTCTAGCAAGAAGAAGTCAAGTCAATTCAAAGCCCTAGCTTAGGAAACCCTACAAGAGAGGAGCAGAAAGAGCAGAAGAAGAGAGCCCTGCGAAATCTCGCAGGGATGCAAAATTTCAAAGGGCTGCGAGCGAATTTTGTTCCCACTTTTTGACTCTTTGACCCGTTTTGTACATTTCTTGTTTTTCCCTAAATTTCCCTTAATGTAATAGTGGATAGTTTATATATATTTGTAATTTTTCATGGTCAAGCAAGATATAAGCTCGGCCGCATTTCTTGTAATAAGGACCCGAACTTCAACAAGAATACATTTTCTTTCAAAGAGAACTTTCCTGCCTCTTTCATTTTCTCTCATTTTCCCTCACTTTCTTTCCACTTTCTCACCTGCTAAGCACCCCCCGAGGATGATAACTCAGGGGATGAGTGGCTAAACCCCCTTCATCCTTGAAGAGGAAGGTTATCAGAGGGTCTCCAAGGGTTCTCCGAGAGCCTCACAAATCTTCAACGCAGATGATCGTCATTTATGTGTCTCCTTCCAACCCGTGTTCAAACTTTATGCATCTGAATGAGACTTGTACTGCAATTCCAGGTTCAATGGATGCTTATTCTAAGATCCACTGAGATTCATTAGTTGCCATTTATTAGTTACTGTAAGATGGGTCAAGGAGATAGGTTTTCACTACCTAAGACCATTAATGCTCAATAAATGCCATCTTTCAAAAGGAAAATTATTAGAGGTTCAATTTTTATAGCCAAATGAAGATTCGATTCGGGAAATGACTATAGGTCATTCTCCCCGACGCAAGGAAAAGGGCCCAAGAACCTCTCAGTTACCTTTAGGACCCAATCTCGGTAGCCTGATTCTTCAAGGAGCCTTCTTTTATATTTCACTTCACTTTATTTCCAGTTTTCAACCATCAAATCCCACTGTTTTTACAAAACCCTTAAAATCTAAAACAAATAAACCATTTTGAACATCACTATAAGTCATTTGTGAGAAGAAAACTCATCCCTATGTTCGACCCTAGAGCCACTATACTACAGTAGCCATGCTATAGCAATAGGAGTAATTAGGTACAAATATTGTTGATTCAGGATACCCTCCGTGCCATGAATCAAGAATGTCACGACATTTCACAACTTTGTTATGACACAAAATGAGAGGGATTGAATGATAAATGTTGCAACAAAGAAGTGAATGTTGCAACATAATGGTAATCAGAAGACATAACTTTATCACAACAATGGATTTTTATGTCGAGACATTGATTGAGAAATATTTGAAAGAAAGAATGTTGTGAAAAAATAAAACTATGTCGCGACGTAAAATGGCGTAGCAATGGAAACAAATGCCAGTACAAGTCATCTGACAAAGGTTTTTATGTCACACAAACGTCAAATAATGACAAAGATCAAGGAAGGAAATATGTCGCAACATTTTCAAAGTATGTCGTGACATAAAGTTCAGAGTTAGCATTGCAAGGCAAAAAGAGTATGTCATGACAAAAAAGTTTTATGTCACGACAACAACATTCGGTTGAGATAAACTTTGTCACGACGGAAACATTGGTTCAAAAAAGGCCGAGAAGAACTACGTAAAGGATGTCGTGATTACGTAATTTGGCGCCTAGACATAATGGCGAGTCAAGGCAAAAATATTTGCCTTCATTAACCCGAAGCTGCGTCGCAACATAAGTTGAATATAAAGACTCAGAACGGTAATGTGGTACATTGTCGCGGACATAGCATGAGCAAAAGAGTAATTTATGTTGCGACATAATTTTGTGTCGCTACATAAAACAAAGCTAAATGGTGAGAAACTCTGTCTCGACAAAGAAATTTTATGTCGCAACACAATCAAGAGCAGCAAGAAGGAAACTTTGTCGCAGCAAAGTTTTTATGTCACGACATACCATTCGAATATTCAAGCTGCAAGGCACTAAAGTATGTCGCGGCACAAGACACTCATGTTGCGACAATTACAAGACAAATTCAACAGAACTCTGTTGCGACACTTTCAAAGTATGTCATGACATAATTCAATAAAAAGGCATGAAACTATGTCGTAATAGAACACTGCAAGCCACAACAAGGCTGGAGGACAAAGAGGGCAACTATGTCGCGACATAATTTTTCAATGTCACGATAAAGCCACCTACTGGCCTAATTTTTGGGGATCCATAATTTTAGCCTCGAAGTATAGCCCATCAGTTGAAAATCTATAAATAGAAGCACCTAGGGCATTGTGCGCAAGTTGCGTCGAACCTGGAACTTCTAGGAAGCTGAAGACTCCTTTGTATTTTTTTTTATTTCTTTTATTTCTTTTCCGTCAATTTAGTTTTAGTTTAGCTTTTTAGTTAATTTTTCTTGGACTTGAGTAGTGATCTAGTGCTAAGTTTTAAGCTAGGTTCATTGTAAAATTTTAGTTTTCATCACTATTTGATTTCAATGGAATTTGGAAATTTTTTAGAGTTTATTTATTTCAGTTCGATTGCAATTTCAACGAATTTTCCTAATCAATTAGTCACTGTATTCTGTAATCAATTTTTGAAATACTAATCTCCCACTAGGAATGGATCGATGTTAATTATTGTTTTCTGCACAATTTGAAAGAACATCATAATTGGAAATCTTGAATTTAATTAATTGGTGTTGCTCTTAAATTTAATTGTTTCAAATATTAGTAGCGTGTACCCAAAAAAGGACTGTATCTTGCTCTGATTTCCAAAAGGTCCTCTGAGTGACACAAAGATGGAGATTCCTGAGAGTATGGAGTAGTTACTTGGGGGTATGTTAGACTAAAATTATGGAACTAGTGAACTTTGAAAGACTATTTCGATAGATCACTAATTTACTCTTGGTATGAGGATTAGTTAGATGATGTATCAATTTAGTTGATCAGAGGTTTCTTCTCTTTCTTATGAAAGGATCTTGATTCCGTGTTAGTATAGATCTAATCAAGGAAATAGAGAATTTTATCATATTTGAAGGATGAGATACCAATTAGATTGGAGAAGGCTTGCATTGTCCTATCTATAGTGGCAAGAATTCTTCAATTCTAAGACTTGTGTGTGAAGTACTGGAAAGGAAATATAGCCAGTTCTTAGAAGGAGGATTATATCCTACAAGTAACTGATTAACCTCATGTATCTGGAAGGAACATGGATCTCTAACCAGTAAAATGCATGGTGTATGGAGGAATCTAAACTATACTACCTTGCATCTTTGACAAGTTCAGATTTCAAACTGATGGTTAAACTATGTATTAAAATGATGCATAAATTGATAATTATACACCGGTCTATTTCCCAGTGTTAAATTCACTCGGTGAACTTTCCCATCCAATTATTTTGAATTCTTTATGTATAGTTATAGAATTTTAATTAGTCTTATTTTCCTTTAGTTTAAAACAAATCACTTTAAAACTTTAGAGTTCAAATAGTAAGGATCTTGAGTAGATTGGGTAATTGATCTTTAGATTTCTCATCAATTCTCGTGGGAATGATATATAGACTTAAATCCACTTTTATTACTTGTATGACCTATGCACTTGTAGTGATCTAGACCAAAACACATTTTCAAATGAAGCCTTCTCATACAAGGAAAACAACAAATGTTATATCTGGTCTTAACAAGTTTTTTGCTCTGTTGCCGGGGACTTAATAGTCTTTGGTAGCTGTGTTGAAGATTTGGTTGAACACATATTTTGTTCCAATAAATTTAATGCAAGGATATCTAATTAAATACTAGCTATTGATTCTTTCGCACCTTACAGCCCCCATGGGCAGCTTTTATCGCCTATCAGATATGGTGGTGATGATGGGATGTTTCCTTTAGCCCTTGGTGTCGTTAGTTTTAAGAATTGTGAAGATTGGTACTAGTTCTTAGAGAAAGTCAAGCAACTATTGAATGGTAAAGAAATTGTGATTATTTCAAATAGACATCAAGGGATCTTACGTAGTGTTTCTGAGTTGTTTGGAACAAAAAATCATGCATATTGTTACCGCCACTTGAAGGAAAACTTCACTAACTGTTTTAATAGACAAAACATTAGGGGGAAGAAAGGAAAGGAAGATGCTTGTGCTCTTTTTGATGGCATTGCTTTCACTAGACTAGAGGCAGACTATAATGATACATTTGAAAAACTTGTTCAATTCAACGAGGACTTGGCAAAATGGTTTACCGAAAACAACCCTAAACATTGGGAGATGCTCCAGTTCCCTAAAACCATGGATAAAATGACCACCAACATCAGAGTCCTTCAACTCATGGTCGAGAGAGAAGAGCGCCATCAAACCATTTATTCATTGTTGTTGATGCACATGGATAAGCTTGTTAGGTTGTTAACTAACCACATTACTAAGACTAAAAAGTGGAGAAGCTGCGGAGCTTTAGACCAAAAATCGAGGAGAAGCTCTAGCTTATCATTATGAGGTCCTGGGATCGAGATTCGTTATACCCTGCTAATCGGAGGTACATTTGGGTGTTCATCTAATTTATATACTTGGCTTATCAACATGAACGAACAATTTGTTCTTGCATGTCATGGCAAATGTCTGGATTTCCATGTGCTCATACTTGTGTTGTGATACGTTATTCAAAACAAGATGTTTATGAATATGTGGATACATGTTTTCATGTCTCAACTCATAATTTGACTTATTCCCGTCAATTTCAACCATTAGTGATGAATAACATGCCTAAACCTTCTACTAATGGAAGTTTACAAGATGGAGAAGGTCATTCATATCCTACCCTCCTACCCCCGAATGTAAAACGACCTCTTGGAAGACCCCGACAATGTCGCATTGAGTCACAGTTTGCCCATAAGAGGGTTATTCATTGCTCTAGATGCAATGGAGTTGGACACAATAGGTATAAATGTACTAATCCTTTACCATGAGGAACTCATTTTAATGTTGGAAAAGCTATCTCCCTAGTGTGAGTTCGATTTAGTCCATGCCATTTTGTTCATTGAGTTGAATTATTGTTGCATCATGTATTGGTGTTGGTCAGACATTATGATGTTATTGGTATTGTTGATGTATTTGAACTCATGTTTCGTATTATTGTTGTAGTTTGATAGCACGAATTCCATTTATTATGTTCTCACTATCTTACTAGGTTTTACAAATTTTTTTTTTTTTACTTCAATGTCCTATTCACCATTTAATACGCATGAATGAGTACATCAAGTAAAAAATTTGTGCATTAGTGTTTTGCTACTAATTAACATCATTCTAAATAGGTAATATGTTAACCTAACCACAAAATGTCAACTTGTCGGGATTTTTCTCATCATTCTCAACTTCCAAAAGTCGGACTTTATCAATCAAGTCCAAATTAAGTGAATAAGGACTCCTTGATCAATTGAATTTTGCTAATATGAATATATGAATTTTTAATAATGTCGTTGTTTATTAAAGGTGTTTTACATGATCAGAGCAAATGCATCGACCTTATAGGTCAACAGCCTAATTGCGATGATTCCTCTCCTGAATTTCAGATACTTATTAATCAATACATATTGTAATTCTTATAATATCTTCATTATGTGTAATGTTAATATTAATTTAACTTTGCAATTTTTTTCCCAAGTTTTTACCATTTACAAGAGTCTAACTTTTCCCTATCTTGATTACTCATATAGGTGGGGCCTTTATTGACTCGATGCTCACTAACTAGATTCTTACACCTTTGTAGTCATCTTGATGAGCATAAGAAACAAGTAGTACATGGTATGCAGTTTGGGGGACTGCTATCTATTTCGTGCAAAAAAGTATGACATAATTCGCTATGCTCATCGAGGATTTCGATGTCGGGCCTTAGAAAATACAACTATCTCCATCCCATCAATTAGAAGTCACGTTTAAGGCTGTTAATGAATTGCTCGATTGCCTATGCACGGTAGGATCCCCACGCGTCTTCAATTCCGCGTGAGAATCCGTGAGGCTTCGTGATCGCTAAGATGTATCACATGAGCTTCCTATTGGTGAAGAGTTTAGGAGGGCCTTCATTTTTTATGCATGTGCTACTATACTAACCCTAACATCATGTGTTGATGGATGTTGTAATCTATGACATACTCTCCATGGGGATGATTTTAGGAATGATGTCAATTGGGCGACTTTCAGGATGAACTTCATTTATGGAACTTAACATTTTCAACAATCACAAATCCAAGGCAAACCAAAATCACAAAAAGCTTGGGTACTTGGTAGTCTTGTTTTTTTATAGGTTGGCATTTTATTAATATCACTTTATACATGAGCTTCCATATCACCAAACAATTTGTAACATATTCCCACTTATGTTTATTTTCTATTTGTAGTTGTTTTATGTGACAAAAGTCAAGATCTCTAGTGTAGATGTGCCGCTTACAATCCCTTCTATAGTTGCATGGACCGATGACTTGTTGAAGATAAAACTTCTAGTTGAACTATGAGACTACGGCTCCTTTGGACATGGGGAGGTACATATTCGCATAAATAAAAAAGTATATAAGTTTCCAATTAGAATTCATATGTACCTATTGATCCGTGCCACGGTAGGGTGATCCGGAATCAACAAAATTTGTTTCCTATTTTCCTCCTATCGCCAGTAGAATAAGCTACCGCAAAGATAGCGGTCTAAGGCCTAACACCCGGATGGGTTTTTCATCCCACAAATGATTCAGATCGGCGATTCAAAATGGTGAGACTTTCATTTGATTTCTCGGATTGGGTAAACAGGAGATTGGTTGTTCACCGGTAACCTCAAATCAGCTTAAATTAAGGTGAGACAGGACCTTAAGGCTTAAAGTACTACTTCTTGATAAATGGGCTATATAAAGTCTCGTTATTTCCTCGCATTGGGTGGGCAAATGACTTATAGTCATAGCCAAACCGGATCTTTGTTTGGCTTTTAAAAACTAACCCTTAAAACACCTTTGAGTCAAAACATGTACTGAGCATTTAATGCTCCAAAGAATTTGAAAACCCATGATTTAACCTCATTTCAAGTGGGTTTCGTAAATGACATCTAAAGAATGTCAAGGCATCTAACATTAAGAATGCATTGAACCCAAAGCATGACAAGTATTGTTCAAAAAGAAACACATTAAATGGGCTTTAAACCCTAGTTTGAAAAGTTCGAACAATAAATGTAGTACCTAAGTTTGTATTTAAAATCGAGGACCAATTCGCAAACCACCATTAACCAACCTAGAAACCTCCTCTTCAAGGTTTTGAGGCTTAGCCAAGCATCCCTTGAGTTTTCATCCTCAAGTGGTGCTTGGCAGGCAAGAAAATGAGAGAAAGAAGAGAGAGAAGAGAGGAAAACTCCAGAACTCAAAAACAAAAGTCGCGTGAATGAATGCTTCGAATGAAAAGTTAGTTACAACATGTTATAAGGTGGCTTATATAGCCATACAAGATGCTGAAATGTTTAAAATACCTAAAATATATGATTACAATAGGGACAAATGGGAATTACACAAAACTAGGTTGTTCGAACAAAAACACAGTGGGGACAAATTTCGCTATGCATAAGAAATTTCGCCATCATAGCTAAAATATTACAGACAAGGAAAATTCAAATTTCGCTATGCACAAAGAACTCATGATTAGTTTAATTCTCGCATGATAGTTTAAATTTCGCCATCATAGCCAAAACTGCAGATAGCTTAAATTTCAAGGATCTGCGAAATTTTCTCTATAGTTGCGAAATTTTCGCAATCCTTGCGAAATTTTCACAATGCATAGCTTAAAAGTCCCGCACTCTGATCCTCCCATTCGCTCAATTCTTCAATTCTTAAATTCACTTGATATTTTCTTCAACTCGCTACGTGAAATCGCCGAGAATTCATATGAACATGGCATAACCAAGATCAACTCGACAAGCTTTGAAAATGATGGTCGAGGCTCATAAACCCGCAAAATTACCAAACAAATCCTCAAACAAAATCGCAGCACTAAACTGACCGCACATGTCAATCGGGCTTAATTCATATGATTAGTAAGCAAAAAGCACTCAAAATCTATCTTGGGTCAGACTCAAAATAGCACTTTGGGTACTAATCACACCCCCAACCGGCTGTTTCTAGTCCCTAGCAATGCTAAAAATTAAGGTGTGTATGTCAGGCTTTGCAAAAATCAAGAGTGCTCGCTCAAAAGTGTGTGTACAATTAGGCCTTACCCTCAGTATGAACAATTTAGACTTTGTACAAAAACCATCATGAGAGAACAAATGCCATATAAGAATAAGTTTTAAGGCAACATTGGTTCCAAAGAAGTCAACCTGAACTTCCACCTAAATCTAAGTGTTCTTAAAGTAACCAGCTTGAACCAATAAGTTGCAAAGCTATTCACTCCCCCAACCAAAGCACGCTGGGGTGGCCATAAACTCGTTGGATCAACCTAAATAGACTCCGCTACACTCTTATTTCTTCCCTCGATTGTATTTGGTAGGTGCAATGCTAAAAACCCGATCACTGTGTCTGTGGTCAAATTCAACTGATGACTCTCAACCAATTAAGGTTTAGTGGCATCAAGCCAAAGGACTAACTGACCACAAACTCTACAGTTTCACCCCTGACTCTCGAATGACTTCAAGAATTGCCATTCACAACTTAAACTCTACCCATCCACCCATATAGCTTAACACTAAGTCGATGACCCAACCAATTAAGGTTTAGGTCACTGGCTTAAAGGCTTTATCCATATACCCTCTGACCGTTGTTCGTTTCAAGGCAAAGATCAATGCTTTCATTTTTCTTTTCTTTTTTTTTTTTTTTTTCTTCTTTCTTTTTCTTTAAGACTCATCGGGTCTTCTTTGTTGGTAACACAAACCTATTATGGGTCACAACATATCTAAGGCCTCTACGGTAGTTTTAAAGTGGTATATACCTTCAACCTATTGATAAACTGCACTGTGTGATTAGCTAAAGGCGGATGTAAAAGGTTGCATACATTGGAAAGTCAGTCGACCAAAAACTCATTCATGCATGGAATTGTTCTAACATTAAGGTAGCATACAGGGCTTCAATTTTTCAACTCAAAGCAAGAGTAGAAACACAAAATACTATAGTCACAAATATGATTTGCAAAAGTGTAGAAAGTAAGTAACAATGCTATAAAGCTGATATAGCCAAAGTGGCTGTAAGCTGCTTAACGAGCTAATCATGACAAAATATCACCGCCATCATCTACTAATACATGTATCCACATGGGCCCTATACAAATGAGTAGGCAAAGAGTAAAGCAAAACAATACAAAAACATGATAGAAGACACTTCCTAATCCCCTAACTTTTCCTCCCACCGCGCGGCAACATGCCTCCACCGGGTATGGATAGAAAGCCGAGAAGGGGAGGTGACCACCTCACTCATGGGCGGTGGAGATGCCGGCGGATCAGCCGCCGCCGCGGCCGCAATATTATCCAGTGAGGCTGCCGGGGCCGATCGATCTCGAGCGAAACGCGGTGCACCGTCTCATTGACCGAGGGAGACCGAGGCATCGCGATCCGGGCTAGCTACGGCGCGGATTCTCGCTTCTAGAGTGACTCGACTCGCCACCCGCCGTCCAACGATGCTGTGTAGTAGCAAGCGCTGCCAGACAAGATCCATACTGCCAGGAAGAAGCTCCCTAGAACAGACATGAATATGCCTGGGACTCCCCGCGCCGAGCAGAAGGGCCTGAAGGTCGGCCAGGCTGGGGTAGTGAAGAGGAGACAGAGGAGATGAATCTCGAACTCGGGCTCCTCTCCACCCCACCTCCATCTCGGGGAACAGATCCCTCCCCTGGTCCTCGCTACATCATATGCCGCTCCTCCCGCTCCCCGCTGCTAGAGAATGATGGAGACGGCATGTAAAGAGATCGCTCTCCATGGATGTGGACCCGAGTGCAACCGATCCTCCGTCGATGCGTGGCTCTCGTGGAACCCTGCATGGCCCAAAGACCTGCCCGATAACTCAAGATCAATAATCCAGAAGCTTCCTCAAATGAACTGTGCCCCTTTACAAGGACCTTCCTTAAAATGCGCCAGGAGGTCACGACCACAGGACTAAAACCCGACCTCCGAGATCCCGCCAGATAGAGCCCTCGAGTATAGCTCCCCTGCGCTGTACATAATGCTGTAATGGGAATAGACTGGTCCGGAGCAGGTGGTCCACCAGGAGCATCTGTGGAGGAAGCTGTCTGCGGAAGAGTATGGGTCCCGCCAGAGTATTCGGAACAGACAAACACCATATTCTCTGCGGATGGCCGGGCCATGCTCTATATCCAAAGAGACTACTGCGTCTAAGGCGCCGTAATGTCCGCACGGAGTACCGGGAAGGTCGTCTATGCTGAACCCGAGTCTAACGGACAAGACTTCAAGAGGTCATAGTATGAACTCGAGCACAACCCGTGGATAATAGAATCTGCCGCGGCTGCCTTGAAAAACGGAAGAAATGAGTAACGCCTCATTATCGAAATTTCATCGCGCTCAAACACCGGTCGCTGGTCAACGCCGTATATCAGAATATGGCTCCCCATGAAAGTCTCTGGCCCGCAGGTCCACGTTCCTCGGCAACGGTGCCATTTGATTCGTGCCACCCGCAGGTGATCCCAATCAACAAAAATTTGTTTCCTATTTTCCTCCTACCGCCAGAGTCGGGCTACTACAAGATACGTCTGTGTATTCAACACTCCGACGGGTTTTTCATCCCACAAATGATTCGTATCATGATTCAAAATGGTGAGATTCTCATTTGATTTCTCTCGGATTGGGTAAAAACAGGGAGATTGGTTCACCGGGTAATTGTACGCTTTAAATTAAGGCGAAATGGTGACCTCATACCAATAATAATTGACAAAATGGGGCTACAGGTGTCCCCCGTTATTTCTCGCATTAGGCAAATGACTTATAGTCATAAAGCCAAAACCGGATCTCTTTGTTTGCCAAAAACTAACCCTTAAAACATTCCCTTTTCGAGTCAAAAACATGTACCGAGCATTAATGTTCCAATAGCTTGAAAACCCACATTTAACCTCATTTCAAGATTCGTAAATGACATCTAAAGAATGTCGGCAGATCTAACATTAAGAATGCATTGAACCCTAAAGCACGACAAGTATTGACCAAAAAGAAACACATTAAATGGCTTTTAAAACCCCAGTTTGAAAAGTTTCGGGAACAATAAATGCAAAGACTGCTTCATTTAAAAATCGAGGGGACCACCCGCAAACCACCATTAACCAACAACCTAGCAACCTCCTCTTCATGTTCCGAGGCTTAGCCAAGCATCCCTTGAGTTGTCATCCTCAAAGGTGGTGTTTGGCATGCAAGAAAATGAGAGAAAGAAGAGAGAGAAGAGAGAAACTGTAACCTAAAAAACAAAAGTCAGCGCGGAATGAATGCTTCAATGAAAGTCAGGCTTACAACATGTTGTAAGGTGGCGAGAAATATACAAGATGTGTGGGAAACACCAAAAATACCTAAAATATATGATTACAATAGGGACAAAATGGGAATTACACAAAAACTAGGTTGTTCGGGAACAAAACATGGGGATTACCAAATTCTCAATTATGCATAGTAAATTTCATTATCATAGCTGTAATTCCTCGCTTATCATATTAAAATACAAGGGCATACGGTAATTGGGTTTCGCGCATGACGCACCACTATGATAATAATTTTCGCTATGATAGCTTAAATTTCGCCATCATAGCTTAAAAATCGTGCATAGCGAAATTTCGCAAGATTACAAATCTTCTCTTATAGTTATAAATTTTCAAGAATCCTGCTAAATTTTCACAATGCATAGCGAAAAGTCCTGCACTCCCGCATCCTCCCGTAAGATCTCGCCCAATTCTTCACCCTTAAATCTATACTCGACATTTCTTCAACTCCTCGGCCGATGAAATCGCCGAGAATTCATATGATCATGGCATAAATTGGCACCAACTCGAAGCCAAGCTTGAAATTATGGCTGAGGCTCACAAAACCTGCAAAATTACCAAAAACAAATTCGAAACAAAATCAGTAGTACTAAACGGACATGCACATATCGAGGTGAAACTAATTCATATGATTGAATGCATAAAAGCACTTTCAGAATCTATCTTAAATAGGACTCAAAATAGCACTTTTTGGGTACTAATCACACCCCAACAAACATGTTGCTAGTCATGTGTGCAAAAAAAAAGAATCAAGGTGTATACTCTTTTGTGCTTTGCAAAATTGTATCTTTATCCAAAAAAAGTGTATTAGTACAATTAGGCCTTACCCTCAGTATGAACAATTTAGACTCTGTACAAAAACCATCATGAGAGAACAAATGCCATATAAGAACAAGTTTTAGGGCAACATTGGTTCCAAAGAAGTCAACCTGAACTTCCACCTAAATCTAAGTGTTCTTAAAGTAGCCCGACTTGAACTGATAAGTTGCAAAATTACTACAGGCATTTCTTGCCGGAGGCCTTAAGCTGATGATCAACCTGAAATAGACTCGATTACACTCTATTTCTTCCCTTGATTGTATTGTAGGGTGCAATGCTAAAAACCCGACTTCACAGAAGTCAGTATGGCGAGGTCCAGATGACTCGACGATTAAGGTTTAAGGCATCGGCCAGAAAGGATCGTGACCACAGGCTCTCACGAGGCTTCACCGGGACCGAATGACTTCAAGGTGAAATTATCTACAGCTGCGTTAAACTCTACCCATCCACCCATATAGCGAACACCCCTAAAGTCGATGACTCGACAGTGGAGTTTAGAGACGGGCTTTAAGAGCTTTGCCCATACCACATCGGACCGTGTTAGGGTTTCAAGGCAAAGCATCACTGACTTCATTTTCTTTTCTTCTTTTTTTTTTTTTCTCTTTTCTTTTTCTTTTGGAAGACCATTTGGTCTTCACACATTTATTAACACAAACCTATTATGGGTCGTCAACATATCTAAGGCGGTTTTGCAAAGTGAAAAGAGGTATATAGCTTCTCGACCTATTGATACAAGCAGGTGTGCCTTTGTGTGCTTGATTAGCTAAAGCGGATGTAAAAGGTGCATACATTGGAAAGTCAGTCATTAAAAAACTCATTCATGCATGGAATTGTTCTAACATTGAGTAGCATACAGGGCTTGATTTTCAACTCCAAGCAGTAAAAACACAAAAATACTATAGTACTTAAATATGATGTGCAAAAGTGTAGAAAGTAGTAAATAATGCTATGACTTTTGATATAATGAAAGTGGCTAGTAAAAGCTTAACGTAGCCTAATCATGACAAAAATATCACTGCCTACTATCGAAGCTAATACATGTATCCTATACGATCCTATACAAAATGAGTAGGCGATTAGATAAAACTAAAAAACAATACAAAACATGATAGAAGGCACTCTAACTCTAACTTTTCCTCGACGAAGTATAAACATGCCTCCACTTTGGGTATGGATAGGAAAGTGGGAGGGAGTGTGAGCCACCTCACTCTCATGGTGGTGGAATCTTGGAGGTGGATATGAAGCTGCTGCTGCTGTTGCTTCAGCTTTGTGTGCTCAAGGAGGCTGCTTGGGGCTGTGGTGATCGGCGGTGTGCGAGGCAACATCTCCCAGCCGTGGAGGGGAGGCCGGGTGACTCATGATGAAGAAGCATGGCGTGACTTTGTGCTAGAGTGACCTCGACTCGGGCCACGCTAGTCTGACGATGCCTGTGTGATGTGGCCTTGTGACATCCATAACGTGACAAGCTCCCACCGACAGGACATGAATGCTTTGGGGACTCCTGCTGGCCCCAGTGGAAGGCGACGGTGTCGATGGGGTGGGAGTAGTAAGGAGTGGAGATAGAGATGAATCTGCAGGCTGGGCTCCTTTCCTCCACCTCCATCTAGGGAGCAGGATCCTCCCCTCGGTGGGTCCTCTTGCACCATCATCTGCTTTGCCTCCTCCCCACCGCTCCTCTTTCTTTGGGGAATGACGGAGATCGGCATGCTCACGAGGCCAGCTCCATGGATAGGACACAGTGCAAGCGGTCCTCCGCTCGATCGTGGCTCCTCGGGACCCGGTGCTTTGGGACCTGGCTCGGCAACCTCGGCATCGATCGCGATGGCTCTCGGCTCGGAGCCGGGCCCTTGCGGTGGACCTTCTCACAAAATGCAGCGGGGAGGTCATGACCCGACAGAACCTAAACCGAATCCCTCACCCGGGATCTGTATGAGGCCTCGAGTGGCTCCTCACGTGCATAATGTTGTAAATGGGAATGGTGGTCCGGACGGGTGGTCCACCGGGGCATACGTGGAGGCATCTAACGGAAGAGTATGGAGTCCCGGCTGTAGTATCTCGGCGAACTGGCCAGGATATCTCTGTGATGTGGGGCCATGCTCTATATCAGCGAGGAATTTGCAGTATTCTTTGGCGGAGCCTAAACGTTTGTAATGTCATGTTTCCGGAGTGCTCGGCGGTGTCCCTATCTTGAGCAGAGACTCCGTGGACTCAGCACTCGAGAGGTCATAGTATGGTAGAACTTCGAGCTGGCAAGGGATAATGGCTATCGCGGCGTCTTGAATGGAAGGAAATGAATGCCTTATGGCTCATCGGCGTCTAAAACAATGAGTCGAGTGGTCAACGCTGGTATATCGTAATATGGCTCCCATGAAAGTCTACGCCCATGAGTCCCGTTCCCGGCTGTGAGCGCCATTGATTAAGTGCCACGGTAGGGTGATCGGAATCAACAAAAATTTGTTCCTATTTTCCTCCTCTGTAGTGATCCAGCTACTCGACATAGCGGTCTAAGTCGAATACGGGGATGGGTTTCATCCCCTGAATGATTAAATATCATGATTAAAAATGTTGAGACTTTCATTTTAGTTCTGGATTTGGTAAAAGCGGGAGATTGGTTATTCCTTTGGTAATTGACTTGATTTAAATTAAGGTAGGAAATAGTGACCTTAGAGGCTTAGGCTACTAGCTTGATAAAATGAAATTTATATAAGAGTGTCCTCGGGTTATTTCCTCGCATTAGAACAAATGACTTATAGTCATATGCTTAGGATCTTTGTTTGGCTTTAAAAACTAACCCATGAAACACTCCTTTTGAGTCAAAACGTATCACGAGCATTTATTATTTCGTGGAGTTTAGAAAACCGCATTTAACCTCATTTCGATGGCACAAATAAATGACATCTAAAGAATGTAGTGCATCTAACGATGAAATGCATTGAACCACAAAGCGTATGATATTAGTAAAGGAAACACATTAAATGGCTTTAAGCCTAGTTTGAAAAGAAGTTTGGAACAATAAATCACGATACTGTTTCATTTAAAAGCTGAGTCCACACACCAGAAGCTACCATTAACCAGCCTATAGCCCTCCTCTTCAAAGGTTTTGAGGCTTAGCAGCATCCCTTGAGTTGTCATCCTCGAGTGGTATTTGTATGAAAATGAGAGAAAAGAAAGAGAAGAAAAAAGAAAGCATAACCTAAAAAACAAAAATTTGCGTGAATAGATAGTGGAATGAAAGTTAGGAGTTACAACAATATTTATAAGGTGGCTTATATAGCCATACAAGATATGTGAAATACAAAATACCTAAAATATATGATTCTGATAGGGAATGAAATAGAATTACACAAAAGCGAAAGTCGTTGGAACAAAAACAGAGGGACAAATTTCGCTATGCACCAATGAAATTTATTATCATAGCGAAAATACAGACATAGCGAGTGAGCAGCTATGCGCGATAACTTCGCTATGATAAGCGAAATTGCTATCATAAGCGTACATAAGCGAAATTTCGCCGGGGATTGCATAGCGAAAGTCTGCGCTCTGCATCCTCCTGCATTGAGTTCAATTCTTCCATTTGCCGATTCCGCCCGACATTTCTTCAGCACAAACGATGAAATCATCGAGAATTCATATGAACATGACATAAATCGGCTGACTCGAAGCGAGCTTGAAATGATGGTGAGGCTGTAACACCGAGTGCAAAAGCGAGCGAAACAAAATCAATATTGCTAAACAAGCACACTTTTTATGTCAATTGGCTTAATTCATATGATTAGTGCGCAAAAAGCACTCAAAATCTATCTTAAATGAGATAAATGCACTTTTGGGTACTAATCACTATTCTAAATTTATTATTTGATTTGGCTTTCCAACGTAGATCATTTAGGACATGCCCAATACTCCATCAGATGTAGAGTCAGAAGATAGCGACGTAAGAATCTAATATTACAAACACATTATTTTCATTACATACTATTTAACCAATGGAAATTTAGAATGATTTTTGATATTAATCTATGTAACTCATAGGAGTATAGCGTAGTGTAGGAGCCGCTCAAGGATATAAAAGGAAAGCGATTGAAACGTAATAGAATGTATGTGTCTGTGATTAAGCGGCGGAGTAGTACACATGCAAGCTGGATCTAACCTTCTTTCCCATCACCTCCATCATTTTCCATGGCTATCAACCATGGATTCTCTTCCAACCTTCCATGGTACAATTTCATTCATCAACAACTTCTAACACACTTGACCTCAGGGCTTACAAGACATTCCCCTATTGAGAGTCTGAAAAACCATTTGGTATTCTCGAGGAACATTAAATACATATTGTTATATTTATATTGTTTGTATTAGTATTAATCATAACCAATTTGCAGTGATGATGATATTGTGCGGATGTGATGTAGCAGTTGTACCCCCGAACTCATATGGTGCACGCGCACATAGATTTAAGCGTATGGCATTCATGATCCTTTGTATGTCACGACCATAAATAGTGATCATTCTGCAATGGACCAAAGTGACATTTTGGTTTTCAACGATATTGGATGAAGTATTATGCTTAGCCAATAGTTATTGACCTTAGCTTGCGTTATTCAAGAAGGTCATTATAATTTATATAATTTTCCTTATTAGTGAAGACTTGTCTGTCTGAGACCGCATCTTGCAAATGGTAATTTAGGTTATTTCAAAGAAAGTCATTGGATAGGAAATGAGGTAAACCTTATTTATAATCTCTTATATACAATTTGTGTCCACATATTTACAATTTATTAGTCAATTATCTTAATGGAAGTATATTTTTATTCATTTTGTCTTCCAACTAGGTGATGGACGCATATTGCAAATTTTTGCAACATGAGAACAATGGTGAAACTAAACTTTTTATATCACCTTACATAGATGTGAGTATAAATAATCAATCTGTTTTTTTACATGATGGATATGTAGTTGTGTTATGACTTTATTATGTAATTCTTGATTCTCACCTTTAACCTAATTACTTGTTTAGTGTGAAGGAAATTGTGGTTCAAAGCCAATCGAAAAATTTAGTCACAGACTCAATCCCCAGTCGATATGGACGGTTTTTGTATGAAATACTTATGTCGTAGACCAAGTTATCAAGGTATTTATCAATTTTGAGAATGATACATGTATGAATATGTATACCGCTAAAATTAGCAATATTTTCAATTGATTAAAATGAGTTATTTCATTACTCATGTGTTATTTGGATTTAGGTATTCTTGCCAGTGCTTATAAAGAACCATTGGACCCTTTTTGTGTTCAACTTACTCAACTTTAGAATACAATTACTAGATTCGCGGGGTGGACGTAAGAAAACACACATGACAAGGGTACAACAAAATTTGGTATGCAATGACTCATACAAATTATCAAAGTTAATTGTTACATCATGTTTCTTTAATTCATTTCTTTAAACATTATTCAAACAACTTAATTTATAATATTTTATAATGTCTTTAAGGCTAAGGTGGCGTTATGTTTGCTGGCGTATAAGAGAGAGTGAGAGAATTTAATTTGGAGACATTTAGTTTCTTCATTCTTGATGTCCCTTCCCAAATGAATGAGTAAACATTTTAATATTGCATAATAGGCAACTGTGACCTTTATTTGGTTGTACTGATTATGATGGACCAACCACCCTTGTTTTAGGCACGATTATGGAGTTTTCTTGATGAAATTCATGGAGCATTGGAGTTCCGGTGGTTTATCGAAATCCATTGACCCGGTATGCTTGCGTTTTTAATCATGTTACATATTTTTATGATAAAGTTTGTTACCAACCAAAGAATTTGATTGAAATCATCTCATTATTTGCAGGCTCAAATGTCAAAGTATAAGTTTAAGATTTTGGGCAACATGTTATTCTCTCAACATAATGTACATTGAAATATGTTTCAGAAATAAATAAAGGGAATGACTTACATGATTACTCCAAGAGGAACACATTCACACATGGTATTTTAAATTTCTATAATTTTTTGTTGACTGCTCCATTAAATATGTAGCTAGTTTATTAAGCTACCCCTCCATTTTTCTTTTTGCAGGTACGTAGAGCCACAATTTTTGCAAGGATTCTCTTTGTAATTGAGGGTTGATGATATTAATTTAAAAGTCACATTATATATATATATATATATTGTCATCTTTTCTGTTCAAAATTATGTTAGTTTATGCATGTTGTATGAATGAAATGAAACATGCTTTCAAAATTTTGTATGAAATCAAACATGAGTTTTATAATTCATGTACCAGAGACTATATTTATTGATCAGCAAGATGTTGTTGTTATTGATAGAGCAAGATTTTTGTGTGAAAGAATTGTTTTGTTAAAAAGTTCATGGGTGTTTACAATTCCAGAGCTTAAATGTTGTTATAATATGTTAAGCACTAGGTTTTGAAACTAACACAAAACTGAATAATTGATCAGTCAAAGGGGACATGTGGAACCTCTACCTCCATCTGAATGACCTTTCCATGCACAAAATATAGATCAACACTCATACTTTATTCTTACACTGGAAGCAGGATTTGTAAAAGGCAAAACCACTAAGGCATTATCACACGAACTATTGGAAACAACATTCATGAAAAAATTGTACATAACAATCTACATTTATGCAGAAGCAGATAGTATAGCATCAGGATACCTCAGCGAAACTATACATTTCACTCTCAGCTTACCACATTTTTATCTCTAGTTAGTGGGTCTAAGGAACTACTTGTAGGACTTGATCCTCTTTAAGATCTGACTGTTTTTCCTTCTCAGTACTTCAAAACCATCTCTTAGGACTGGAAATCGCTTACCCCCATAGACAGGGTAATGCAAGCCCTCTCCAATATAATTGGTACCACAATCTGCAAGTTGAGCAAAATTTTCCCTCTCCTTGATTAGAATCTTAGCTAACACGGGATCAAGATTATTCTGCCGAACTGAGATGACACCTCTAAACATTAAATTGATAATTCAGCAGATGGCCCTTATGCACGGGGGTACATACATTGTCACTAGAAGAACCTTGAAGTCAAAAGGTTAGAGCAATCACCTAATGATTTATCAGAGTGACATTTAGAGTTTAATAATTCTAAATATATCAGTCGACATACTGAATTCTGCTCCGTGCTCTGGGGAATCTCCCATGTCACTCAAACTGACCTCCTGGAAATCGAACATAGATCTGACTCTGTATGGGTATAATACCTTGATATCAAACGATTCCTCCATGAATAATACCAAATCAAATCAATCCCTTCATCTAAAAACATTCATTTAAATTCTTCATAGAAATAACAATCAAACACCAAACCCCTTCTCGGTAGGAGCTTAAGTCTACCTCTTCAAAATTCTGACTATCAATGACTAGCTGATTGGGAAAATTCACTAAAATTGCAATCGAAACTGAATAAAAATGGGTTTCTGGAAAATTTCCATATTCCACTCAAGTTCAGACATAAATGGAGCTCGATATTCAACGATTTCAACTCAATATTACATTTTAGCTCTAAATCCTAAGAACAAAATAAATACAGACAAAAAGAAAAATAAAAGAAATAGAAAAAAAGAAAAAAAATATGAAAAATAAATCTAGCTATCTGTATCCTCTAATGAAGCTCCTTCAGTTCTGCTCCTTTTCTTTAATCCTCCTTCCCCTTGTCCTTGTATCCTTCTCTTGCCCATGTATTTCTATTTATGAAACTCATTAAATGTGGGCACTGAAATTCGAGTTGATTTCATGGGTTTTGTACTGGTGATGATTTGTCTTTATGTGACATTGTTAGTTTATGTCGTGACATAGCAGTCTCCTTCTTTGGCTTTTGGCTTTGTCATGGCTTTATCACAATATTTAATTTTGGCATTCCTTTTGAGTTACTTTCACGACTTAACTATCTAATGTCGCGACATAATATATAAAGCAGGAAAAAAATTCAAATTTTCGATAAGGGTAAGCAGTAAATTTAGTTTATGGCTGAGAGATTTTCTGAATCTTAGATGACAAAATAGACTTTATCGTTGAATTCTTCTCACAAAATCTAGTTACCTCGTCGAATTTCGCAGTTCAAACCACGATTCGAATTTCACATTTCGGGGCATGGGTGGAGTGACACATAGCATAATCATGTGGATGCCATATTGCACCTAAGAGTGACAGAGCATAATATCAGTACACTTGGAATAAATAAACCACATTGGGCCATGTTACATGATGTAATAAAAGGAAAAGTTCAAAAGAAAATAAAGAAGAAAAAGCAAGGTGATGACAAATGGCAAGGAGGAAAGTGGAAGTTTCCCCACTTGATCCACTGAGTGATAGTAATCAAAATGAAAATGAAAAAAAACGAAAGAAAGAAAGAAAGAAAAGAAAGAAGAAAATGCAAATGAAATGAATGTAGGATGTGTAAGCTGTGAAGTGACGATAGAAAGAAAAGAAAAAAAAAAGAAGAAGAGAAAGAGAAGAATTGGATAGAGAGAGAGAGAGAGAGAAAGGAAAGATAAACAAAAAAATGGAAATTTTCCACGGCATTAAGCGGTTGAACCTCTGATCAGGGAATAAAGTTTATCCATGCATATTGGGCGCTCTGCGTAGAGTACCAAAATCTTAGAGTTTCGATTAAACTCCGTGAGTAGAATTTTCCTACTTGGATTATTTCCTGCCTAAAGTCATTTAATGGCATAGGCTGACTTTATGAGCTGACTGTTTAGGTGTTTCAATTGAGAATTTTAGGGTGGGTGTTAATTTTAGGCTGGTTTGGACAGGTCTGGACTGTGTTGACGAGTTTAGTTTCTATCCACAAGACCATTATCTCAAGTTTTGTTGTGTGAAAGTTTTTGGTGTCTAGTGGTTGGGTGACAAATGAATGAAACAAAGAATTAGTTCTATAACAGTGAAGGACCGTGTGGTGCTATTTTTTGTAGATTAAAGATTGACATTTATTATTAGCAGTCGAATAACATGCTAAGTGTGAAAATATTGTATTTGAGATATACTATTTTGATGGATGTAAATTATACCCTTTGGCAAAAAATTATCCATGTTTTAAATGTTCCATGTAGCTTTCATTGTGCATGGAAAAGTATACAACATGGAGTGTAAATGCATTTCATATCTGCTTGTGTGTTTGTCGCGTCAGTCGAATTGTGTGCATAGTGTGGGATGTCCACCATTCTTGGTGAATGAGTAGTGACTGGAAATGGGACAACGTCAAAAATGCAAATCCGCAGTGGTATAAAACAATAATGAAATATAAATCCATTGTGTTCCCAGAGTGGAAGCGACTCCTCACATTTACTTTTCCCCCTCCCACTGAGGGTGAAGACCCAATTTCTTCTTAGTCAAACATATGGATCATCAGTAGAAAGTTCACAGAAATTATGAAGGCGTGCAAAGCCTATGGTGAGATAAATTAGCAGCCCCGAATAACATACGGATTTGATATGTGGAATTGGAGTTTATCGATTGTTTAAGTCATTAGGTGAAACACCAATGGCTGGTTTCGCGCCAGGCGTTGCGGGTGTGAGGAGTCGTCGAAACTCGTGTTATGGCGGAGGATTCTCTCATCCCTCGCCATGATGGAACATTCTATCTGATTGCATTATTTGTGAATCATGATTTCATGTTTATGTATGCCATTGCATGTGCATTTTAGGTGAGTGTGGCCCTTGTGGGGAAAATTTTCTGCAGGATTGCTCACCCCATTGTGAGAAATATTTTCAAGCAACTTGGAGTACTGCTTGGGAGTAGAAACTAATCCATGAGTTTTGTTATGAAAAAGTGGGATTATTGGCCTATTCATATATATTTTGTAATATTCTGGGTTAAATATCCGGTTCTAGTTATGTAAATAATAAGTTTTGTAATAGAAACATAGTTTCGGGATTGTTCCAATGCAGTATTAACATTTCCAGGACCTTTTGCTGTCTATATAAATTTTATAGAGGTCGTAGGATTGAAAGAAATACATGAAAAAAATTGCAAGGGAAGAGAAGAACAAAAACAATGGGCTCTTTGCCCCATTTTATTCTTTAGCCGCGATAGGAAGCTGACGGAGAATTCTGCATTTGTGATAGAGAATTTTGGAACACAGTAAGCGACGAGAGAGCTTAGGCTCCTGTCGACATAGCTTCAGGTCGCAGCAGGCTGCGGCGCCTGTGAGGAGGCTTTCTAGTCATGTGACACGACCACTCTTGCTTTGTGACAAGCGTGCCGCGCGGCCAACGGGAGGATGCATCATGATGGGAATGCTCTGTCGAGATAGTGCCACATACATTGTCGGGCCTGTGCGTGTAGCACCACTAGGCGCTGCAACGGTAGCTAAGCGCAGTAGCGTCAAGTGCGGCGCTGGCGATCGATGTCTTGTGGCGGTGATAGATGCCTTGCTTTGGCCTGCGACATGGCCGCAGGTGCGGCGCTTTGTGCGCTGTCGGAAACACATCGCGATGAAGCTTCTGTCATGTGAGCTGTCGATAGCTCGGTGCATTATATTGTGCCTTTGTTGAGCTCGCATTTATTGACCTATTCGCTGGACACACTATAAGCGGGATTTTCGAATCTGGTTTTCAGTCCAGTGGGACCCGAAATATTTTTAAAAAGAAAAAAAACGACCCTCGAAAATTTGGGGCCTGTAAGCGACCTCTGAATACCTAAGACTCGATGGGCACAGGTTGCAGATCATGCATCCATTATAAGAGTGATGTTAAATGTGTATTAGTTTTGTGATAATGTGTTGAAAATTGTTTGAATCCTTAATAGTAGTAAATAGTATATGGGAAATAAGTATGATGTGTATTAGTGGTGGCATATGCACTACTAATGGAATAAGGAAAAATAACCTCAAATTTTTATTTGACTTATTTAGATGGCAAGTCGGGGAAGAGAATGCAAGGGCCGTCCGTGATGCACTCCACCTATATTTAACAACAACGCTGTTGAGGCCATACGTCTGCGGCGATTCTTGCCATTGCTCGAGATTGTGCAGCTGGGAGTAAATTCAGTAACCTCCAGCGGTTTTATAGCACATCATCCTCCAGAGCATTTATAGGGAGGATCGGTGGTAGGCCCGATCATTGGTTAAGCGGTGGAGAAGGATTTTGGAGGCTATGGAGATCACCTCTGATGCTACGCGGATCAAGCTAACCACATTTCGGCTAGAGGGTGAGTCATTGATATGGTGGGATTGGGTTAGAGTCTCGAGGGATCTAAGGCGTATCATAGGGAGAGTTGAAGGGAAGCTCTTCATGGGTAGAAGTTTTCCTAACGCATACATAGGCATCGCAGCTCACAGGTTCTTTGAGTTGAAGCAAGGAAATATGACTATGCTCGAGTACGTAGCCAAGTTCACTGAGTTGGCACTTTTCGGGAATGACTATATGGCCCTGATTTTGGCGAAGTGCAGGGTCGAGGATGGCCTGAGTTGTCCATAAGGGCAAGATTGTGATTCTCCCTGAGACATTGACTCTATGGTCAGAGCGAGCTATGACCATAGAGAGAAGAGAGAATCAGATGATGCCGCAGTATCGGCTGTGGGTCGCCCCAGCGAGAGAAGAGGAGGATCGAGCCTTCTTACAGTTTGGGAAAGAAGCGAGAGACTTTTGCTTCTCGGTGTTTCGGGGGACAGTGCTCGCGGCTATCGAGCCAAGGCCCCGGACTAGAGGTTCTACCCGGTCGGGATAGATTGACATGTTTCCATTGCCATTAGTGTGGACATGTGAAGCGAATTTCCTCAGGAGTAAGGATCGGGGTTTTGGACGGCCTGGGTCAGTCATCAATGGAGATGGGCGTGGGTATGGGTTTCTTCCCTCTACCGCCCAATGCGGGCCGGAAGAAACCGGCGTCGGTCCAAAGGTCTTTGCATAGAGGCACCCAACCTATGTCTGAATAGGCTAGAGTGGCCGGGGTATGGGTGAGGGGCGGGCGGGGCCCGTTGGTGGGACCGGGGACCTAAGGTGATAATACACACCATCATGCCCATGTTGAGCTAGTTGATCAGTCAGTCATACAAGTTATGTTTCTGATATCTCACCTCTGGGCTAAGATATTGTTTGATTCTAGTGCATCGCATTCCTTTGTGGTTGCATCTAGTGTGGATGTTTTGAGCTTAGAGGTGGAGACCTTGGAAGAACCTTTACATATGAGTTCTCCCCTATGGACTAGGGTAAGGATTGATCAGATATGTCGAGATTGTGAGTTAGAGATCTCAGGGATTCTACTCACGGTGGACCTTCAGGTGATGGACATATCGAATTTTGATGTCATCCTTGGCATGGATTGGATAATGGCACACTGAGTCATCATTGATTGTGATAGTAGGAGGATTACTGCTTACACACGGGACGGTATTCATGTGACTTTTCAGGGGGAGAAGCATGATGTTTTACCTCAGACCGTGCATGACTCTAGATGGAGTGGATAGTTGATGGGTTATTGAGGCCTTGCAGAGGATAAGGAGGCAGAGTTTGAGTCTACCTCGGATGGTTTCAGTATAGGGGATGTCTTCAGGATGAGCTGCAGGATTACCTCCACGAGGGGATGTGGAATTTATCATTGGAGTTACCTGTCGTCCTTGTTCTACTGACTCCTCATGGGGTTGGCACCGAGTTGAGCTGCGGGAACTGAGGAGTCCAGCTCCCGGTGTGGACAAGAGTTTTGTCGTCGAGCACTTCACCATGGGGCGCTTTGGTTCTGTTTGCAAAGAAGAAAGACAAGACCCTTCGATTGTGCATTGATTATCGATAGTTGAATAAGGTTACGATCAAGAATCGGTATCCCTTACCGAGGATTGATTACTTGTTGTTCAGCTGAGAGGGGTGCGAGTCTACTCCAAGATAGATCTTCGCACCGGATACCATCAATTGAGAGTTAGGGAGGTTGATATCCCTAAGACAGCATTTAGGACGCGGTATGGGCATTTCGAGTTCATAGTGATGCCCTTCGGGTTGACGAATGCGCCAGCAGCATTCATTTTGTGCTAGTCTTTGTTGACAACATTTTGATCTACCCCGAGTCTAAGGACGCGCATGAGAATCAATTACGGATTGTTCTCCAGCTTTCGAGACCATAAGTTATACTGAGATTAGAAATGCTTGAATTTTGAAGCACTAAAGACAAATTCTTAGGACACATCGTGTCAGCTTCAGGTGTGTCAATAGACCTTGAGAAGGTTAAAAATTTGACTATGGAGTTAAGGAGTAAAGTTAGTCTTTGAGATCTGTAGTTTCTTGGGGCGACGGAGGGTATTACGGGACGGTTCATCGAGGATTTCTCAGGCTAAAGCGGCTGTGTGACGGATTGACCCAGAAAATGGGTCAGGATTTGAGTGGAATGACTGTTTGAGGAAGGAAGGCATTCGAGTTGAAAGAAGGCTTACTTCAGCTCACTGTCTGCCCGATAGTCCGAACAAGGATGAGTACATGGTGTATTGCTTGCCCAGTGCCTCAAGGACGGACTAAGATGTGTCTTGATGCGGTCAGGAGGGTTGTAACATGGTTCGGACAGCTAAAGAATCATGAGTAGAGATTACCCTACGTGATTTTAGAGTTGGTGGCCATTGTCTTTGCCTTGAGATTTGGCGCAGCTGCTTATGGTGATCAATTTGAGGTATTTTTCATACCCTGAGTCAGTATATTTTCACCGCAGTAGGACTCAACATGAGGCAACGCGGATGGATGGAGTATCTGGAGGATTATGACTTCACTTTGCATTACCATCCTAGTAAGACAAATGTAATGGCTGATGCGCTCAGTCGAAAGTCACGGGAAGTACTTGCTAGTGCAGTTTCTAAGAGTGGCAGATGCTCGGGGAGGCGTAAAGGAAAGTTTAGGGCGAGGGCCGGGTGATCAGGCTCGAGGAGCCTTTAGGGTTTATTAGATATGTCATCTCACTAGAGTAGGGTGATCGAGTCCCTGGG
Organism: Tetrastigma voinierianum; assembly: GCA_016808115.1. Lineage (NCBI taxonomy): Eukaryota > Viridiplantae > Streptophyta > Magnoliopsida > Vitales > Vitaceae > Tetrastigma > Tetrastigma voinierianum. Next base: position 261,372 of record JAEQBH010002361.1, on the reverse strand, counting down.
GACCCAGACGTGGAATGTCGTCAGCTAGATGCGGTCGGTGCGGGTGGAAAGAAGGGTGGGCCGTCCACATATGGTAGTCTTTGGTATAGGGCAGTCGTTGTTCCCAGTGGCCAAATATGAGAGAGAGATCCTCCAAGAGTTCCTTGCTCTGATTCACTGTAAATCCAGGTGGCATAAAGATGTACACTTAGTCTTAAATGCGCCCGATGCTACTAGGTAGAGATGAAGCGACCGTTTGAGATTTCGTTAGTCGATGCCTCACGTGCCCGATCGATGCAAATGATTCGATGCGCAAGTAGGTAGTGCGGAATCGCAAAATTTATAACCTAAATTCACCTCCCTCTGCATGCTTGCAGGCTCTTTTGTAGTATAGTGGCTCTAGGGTCGAACTCAGGGATGAGTTTTCTTCACACAAATGACTTGCAGTTAAGTTCTAATTGGTGAATTTAGTTTGGATTCTAGGATTTTGTAAAAACAGGGGGTTGTAATGTTTGGAAACTGAAAGTTAAATAAAATAAAATGTAAAAGACGTCTCCTTTAAGTGTCAGGCTACTAGATTTGGGTTCTAAAGGTCACTAAGGGGTTCTCGAGTCCATTTTCCTCGCGTTGGGGAGGATGAACTATAGTCATCTCGAACGGATCTTCGTTGCTTCTATAAACCTAACCCATAATAACTATCAACTGAAAAATGGTAATCGAGCATGTTGGTCTCGAAACGTGTAAAACAACACCTTGACTCACTTTCCAACAACTAATAAATGATAACTAAAATTAATATCCCTTTGTATCTAACAATAAGCATATAATAGACAAAGCTTGCAAATCTTGACCATTTTAAGGTGAGCAGAGGATCAAACCTAAAATTTGGAGAAAATAAAGACATCCTTGAATCACCTTTCAATAACCCATAGATGATAACTACTGAATGTCAATGGATATAGCAATAAGCATCCGATAGACAGCGTATCAAATATCGATCATTCAAAGCAACCCAAAGGGATTAAAGCCGACATTTGAATGAAACCATAAATTGTAGAAAATGCCTCCGTTAAAACATGGAAAACCCTCAGTTTGCCTTATATCCCCTACCTAGTAGCCTTCTCCTTCAAGGAGGAAGGGTTTCTGGCCATTCATCCTCCGATTTGTCATCCTCGGCGGGTGTTTGGATAGTGAGAAAGGGAGAGAAAGTGAGGGAAAATGAAGGAAAATGAAAAGAAGCGGGAATTTCTGAAAGGTTCCCACTTAAATTTTATTAATGATCAAGCCAGCTCTAGTTTTAGGTGTCATGGGGTCTTTTTATAGACAATACCCGGTCTGAAGTACCAAAATATCAAAATAAATACTATTACAATGGGGGAAAATTGGGAAGAGACCAAAAGGTGACAAAAAAAACAAAAAGTAAAACTGCTTGAGGAAACAAGCTACGGAGCAATGCAAACAATATGAAAAGTAGTGCGGGAAAACCCAGTTTGCGACTGAAATTTCACAATCTGTCATTTCTTCGGCTTTTTGGTTCTCTTTTCTTCTAGTTTCTACAACTATGAGTTGAACTTGGATTCTCCATGGTTGAGATGAATCCCTATCTAGGTATAAAAATCTTTCAAAAACAACAAAACTTGCCACAAAATTTGATTAGTAGCTTTGCTAGGTCCTTAACATGCCAATTGGGTTAATTAGGCTTATTAGTAAACAAAAAGTGCTCAAAACTTATATTAATAAGGGTGTAAAATAGAACTTTTTGGGTAGTAATCACACCCCTAACCGACACATTGCTAGTCCCTTAGCAATGAAATAAGAAAAAAGCAATCAAAAGCAGGATGAACTATATACATGTCTACAGAAAAATGATTTTCAAAATCATTGAAGTGATCAAACCCAACTTGCAGCAAAAATTATCAAAGCCCTGTCCAATGACTAACTCAAGAAGAGCGTGTGCTATGCAAAATCAAGTATCAAAATAGTGTCAACTCTGAAGAACCAACTTTATTTTGCTTCTTCAAAACCTAAGTGTTTGATTTGATTAGGTTTGAAAATAAAGTATCAAAGCCCCATCTCTCCTCCTGACCTAGCTCTTGTCTAAACTTGGCCGGACTAACTGACCTCGATAGATCGGGACCGTACAATTGCAGCTCCTTTTTTTTTGTTGTAGGGTGCGATCTTTGGTGCTCAGACTCCTGATGTCCATGGGGGTCCTGGCGGCTCCCGACCAATTAAGGTTTAGGGCATCAAATGTAAGGATCTTTGAGCCACTAATATCGGAGTTTCACCACAGGACTCTTAATGAGCTAGAAACTCAGCACATGCAATTTGCTGACCCTGCCTATTCACCATGCCAACAAGCACAAGTCAGTGAAACAACCCAGTTGACAGGGCACGGGCTTTAAAGACTTTGCGCCATATACCCCTCGGGATGGGTGCTGGGTTTCAGAATAGTGTCTGATTTTTAGTTTCTTTTCTTTTCTTTCTTCTTTTAGAAAGACTCATTGGTCTTTTTATTTAGAGGATCCTAACCTATTAAAGGTAGTCAAAGTCTTAGGCAGGACTTTTCTTGAGGGCTTGAAGGCAAGAGCAGTTTTAGCCTATAAATGAGAATCTAATGCTTTTGATGTGTAGTTAGTTCGAGTATGGAAGAAAAAAGGTCAGATAAGAATTTCAACATGTTATCAACTCAACTAAGCATAACACAATTCTAACATCATCTATTATTGGAACAAAATTTCAATTTCTCATACTACAAGCTGGGCATTACAAAAAGAAATTTATGAAAATCAGAAACTGAAAGCATGAACTAGAAACTAAAAACATGAACTATATTATAAAATATAGAAAAAACAACCTAACTAATAGCCATTCAATTAAACAAAAAGACTTGCTCAAAACATAAAACAACACTTCCTTCATGCTCTTTGACTAGATTCCAACATTGTCCTCAATGTGGCTGTGGAATGGAAATTTAAGGGAGGGAAGTATACCTCCTTATAAATGTACCCTTGTTGGATAGGAGACTTATAAGCTTTCACGAGACCTTATTCACTCCGTTTGCAGGCTTGAATGAACAAGTTGGAAGAAGAGAAAGAGAGGAAAAAGTGACCAGTTAGACATTTTAGAAAATTACACCTTCATCATAATTTCAAAAGTGTTCTTTCAAGCCTGTATTTGGATTTTACAATCTCTAAAACCAATGGTACCAAAATTACCCAAACGATTCGGATAGAAAAATTTATGGATTAAAAACAAAATAGGAGTGCAAAATTGGGAAATTTGCAGCGAGTGCGGTCGTGAAAATTTAGTAGCCTCTGAAAATTTATACACTGTTCTTTTTGAGACATTTTGAATATATATATATATATATATATATATATATATATATAAAGAAAATATTTTTTGACATTATTCTTTATAGTGTTGCCATTTTGTCATCTTCCTCTTTAAATCGCTTGCTATAGTAGGTGAAAATTTTCAACGTCTTTGAAATTTTGCAACCTGCAAAATTTCACAGGCTGTGAAAATTCTTAGGCTAACTCTGGACCTCCCCTACTATAAAAATTTGACAAAAACTGCAAAAATAAACATAGGAAAAATTAAAAAAAAAAGGCAAAAATATGAAAAATATGCTAGAAACAAAAATTAAATTAAAATTGGAGGAAATCTAAAGAGGAAAATAAATAAATCAAATAAGAATAAAATAAAATAACACGGAAATAAAATCAAAAACAACAAAAAGTGGGGAAACTGACCCCGAACCGTTCAAGCTGGAAGTACATTGGAGCTGGAGGAGTTAGTGGAGTCTTGAAGTTAGTGCTCGAAAAGATACGATTTTGGTATGAGCCACATTGTGCCTGCAATATGAAGCGGCTGCCATTATCTTTGATGTAGTAATGAGAAGTTTGAACCAAGGCCCTTAACTTTCTAAAGTTTTGCACGGGCATTGCGGATGGGAGTGGCCTTAATGTTAGGTGTTCATGTGTTTCATGTCTTTGTGAGTTTAGAGCGGGGAAGTGTGGTGAATCGGAAGAAAGTGCTGTGATGAACCAAGGGGAAGTGGTTTAAGAATAGGCTTTTATGGCTCTTCCACTGCCTTCTTCAGTCAGCAATGGGGAGATTGCTTCTTTCTTTTCCCATGGATAAACAGCAACACCAATGTCTGAGGATTCAGATAACCCTTCAGAATATTCAGCAAATTTCTCTATCAGTAGCTGTTGTTGACAATGCTCCTCCACCATGGTGTCACTTAGGCAAACTTCCTCTGGGTTCTCTTCCTCTTGGTGAACCTTCTGCTAGTTGGCAAGTCTTGAAATGGATTTCTACAGGTTGTCAAATTTCTAATCAATTTAGCTTTGAAGTCCATCAATTCTCTTGTCCACATTGTTTTCCACAGTTTCGATTTTCTAATGTAATTGAGCATTGATTAACCACTTTTCCTGAGTCGCCACCAACACTGGGTTCAGAATGGCTTGTTCAACTAGAGAGGTTGACTGTAGTGGTTGAGGCTGAGAAGTAGAGGAGCTTCTTTATAAATGTAGGAGAGGTGCGTATTGAGGAGGTTTTGGTGCATGAGAGATTTAGGTGGATCCCCGACTAGTGTTGTGCGCATTTTCATATGATGCATTTGTTGGAGGCACCATAGGAGAATACCTCACCGGGAGGGGTTTTATAGTCCCTCATGGACTATGTGCATTAGGTTTTTATCTCCCTTTGGGTATTGATTGTGTTGCTCCCTCTTGGGATTCCATTTTGGTCGAGTATTCAAATTCAGAGATACGCACTCCTGCGGAACGGGGCAAACCTGGGAACAACAAAGAAACAATCCTACTTTTTTTTTTTTACGGTGAAATGAGAATAAAAGGAAATTGACGAAATGGAAATAAAAATAAAAAAACATGACAAAGAAAATTCACGAGGACTTATGTGATGGGGATGTGATGTTCATCGATTAATCCATTTTGCACCTAAAGGCACCATCCTCGCCCAGTGGCATCCATTTGATTCATGTGCAAGTAGGTGGTCCGGAATCAACAAAATTTATAACCTAAATTCCTCCTACTGTCGTAGCATAGCTACTGTAGTATAGTGGCTCTAGGGTCGAACACAGGCATGGGTTTTCTTCGCATAAATGACTTGCAATTAAGTTCTAATTGGTGGTGGTTTTGGATTCTAAGTTTTTGTAAAAACGGGGTTATAATGTTTAGGCGAAAGTTAAATAAAAATAAAATGTAAAAAAAGTAGTCTCCTTGAAGTGTCAGGCTGTGATTTTGGGTTCTAAGGTCACTAAAGGGGTTCTCTCAAGTCCATTTTCTCGCGTTGGGGGGATGACCTATAGTCATCTCTGACAGGATCTTCCATTAGCTATAAAACCTAACCCTTAATATTATCCTTTGAGAAAATGGTAATCGTTAAGAACATCAGTGATATGGCGTTTGAAAAACAACACCTTGACTCACTTTACAACAGCTAATAAATGATAACTAATGAATATTACTGTATCTAACAATAAGCATACAATGAACCCTAAAAGCTTACCAAGTGCGGCCATTAAGGTGAGCCAGAAGGGATCGAACCACAAAATTTGGAGAAAATAAAGACATCCTTGAATCACATTTCAATAACCCATAGATGACAACTAACGACTGTCAATGGATCGAGCAATAAGCATCCAATGAACCAAAAAGCTTATCAAATACCGATCATTCAAAGCAACCCAAAGGGATTAAAGCTGACGTTTGAATGAAACCATAAATGGTAGAAAATACCTTTGTTAAAACATGGAAAACCCTCAGTTTGCCTTATATCCCTTGCTCAGTAGCCTTCTCCTTCAAGAGGAAGGGTTTCTAGCCACTCATCCTCCGAGTTGTCATCCTCAGAGGGTGTTTGGCTAGTGAGAAAGGGAGAGAAAGTGAAGGAAAATGAAAAGAAGCGGGAACTGCTGAAAGGTTACCGCTTAAATTTTATTAATGATCAAGCTAGCTTCGTTTACAGTGTCATGTCTGGGGTCTTTTATAGACAATACACAGTACAAAATTACAAAAATATCAAAATAAATACTATTACAATGGGGGAAAATTAGGAAGAGACCAAAAGGTGACAAAAAAACAAAGTAAAAGGCGACAACGCGAAACGATGGCGGGCAATTTGAGCGATGGCGCGAAGCCAATTTTGCGGGCTGCGAAAATTTAGTATCTTTGCGAGGAATTTATGGCTGCGAGTGTCAAGCGTAAGAAGGCAATTTCTCAGGCTGCGAAAATTTCGTAACCTGCGAAATTTCGTAACCTGTGAAAATTTCACAGGTTGCGAATTTTCCCAATCTTGCTCCATTTCTTATTCGGCTTTACTACAGTTCTCTCTTTCTTACGGTTTATAACGGCTATGAGTTGAACTTGGATTCTCCATGGTTGGTGAATCACATCTAGGTATAAAAAGCCTGCAAAAACAACAAAACTTGCCACAAAATTTGATTAGTAGCTTTGCTAGGTCCTTAACATGCCAATTGGGTTAATTAGGCTAATTAGTTCATAAAAAGTGCTCAAAACTTGTATTAATAAGGGTGTAAACTAGCACTTTTTGGGTAGTAATCAGTAAAGGTTGAGCATCGAGGGGCAGAGCAAGGCTACTCGACCATTAGAATGGTACAGTGGAAGTGGGGCATGTCCGCGATGGTTGTAACCCACTTTCCACGAACACGGTGGGCATGATTAGTATAAGGATTTATAGTGGATCGGTCGAATTAGGCACACTTTCTGAGCGGTGCGGATGGCGCTTCATAGCTGGAGGAGTCTGCAGGTTATATATTCATGAAGGATTGTCATTACATGGACTGCGGTTTTCTATCGTATCGGACAGGATCCCAGATTACGGCACACTTTTGGAAGAGTTTCAGGCTATGGGGACCATGATTGATGATGAGCGCCAACATTTTCATCCTGGGACGGATGGTCGGTCGGAGAGGACCATCCCAGTTTTAGAGGACATGTTGCTTTGCATGTGTCACGGATCGAGGTAGTTGGGAGGAGCATTTCCCTTAGTGGAATTAAGCCTACAATACTTGATGTCGGGCGAGATTCAGATGGCACCCTATAAGGCCTTATATGGGAGGCCATGTCGATCACCGATATGTTGGATAAAAGTGGGAGAGCGTTCCATCAGCAGTGCAGACCTGATTAGAACACCTGAGGAAGGTGGTTTGATGAAAGGGAGTCTTCTCAAGGCTCGGAGGGCGTGACTACACTTGGGCAGACGGTGTCGAGCCTCGAGTTGAGGTGGGTGATGCGTCTTTTTAAAGGTGATGCACAGAGAGGGTGGTCGGTTGGCAAGCGGGAAGCTAGCGCTGGTATATTAGGCCTTCGAGTACTTTCGAGAGGGTAGGCCGCGGTGCATATCGGTTAGTACCGCAGGTTTATCAAGTGTCCGGCGAGGTGTTCCGTCTCATGCTGCGGAGTATCTCGGATCCAGCTCATGTAGTGGATTGGGGAGGATCTTATTGATACTGATGGAACCTTTGAGGAGGGACCGGTCCGTATCATGGATAGTAGGGATCGAGGTTTGCGGCGTAGGCCGTGGCTAGTAAAGGTGTTGTGCGCCCAGGAGTAGAAGGAAGCTGACTTGGGAGCCTTGAGACGCGTGTAGGCCACCTATCCTTTCCTATTTGGACTAAGGTGTGTGGTCTAATGTTGTATAGAATGAATTACAACATATGCATTTGTTGTATTGGCACAGTATGTGAATTTCGGGGACGAAGTGGTAAGGGGAAGAATGTAAGGCAGGAAAAATTCAATTTTTCAATAAAGAATAAAACGGTGAATATTAGTTTATAGACGCTATAAGTTTTCTGAATCGAATGAAGAAATGGGCTTCACCGTGGGCAGATTAGTCTTGCGAAATTTAGTTATCGTCAGATTCTAAGACGGTCGAATTTCCGTTTTAGAGCATCAGTGCGATGACACATGGCATGATCATGTGATGCCATAGCACCCAAGGGAGTGACACATGAGTCGGGGCCATGTGGTACTTGGAATAAATGGCTCACAGTAGGCCATGTGTTACATGATGTAATAAAAGGGAAAAAGAAAATAAAGAAAATAAGGAGAAAAAACATGGTGATGACAAGTGGCCAAGGAGGAAAGTGGGGGGAAGTTTCCCCCACTTGATCCTTACGGGTGATGGTAATCCAAAATAGAAAATGAAGAAAAATAAAATAAAGTGAAAGAAGAATGAGATAAAGAAGAGGAAATGAGAAAAGAGAAAATGGAAAGAAATGAAAAGATATGAGGATGGAGCAAAACAGAAAAGAAGTGCGGTGGATAGGAAAAGAAAGAAAAGAAAAGAAAAGAAAAAAGGGAGGAAGCAATAAAGGGAGAAGAAACGGATAGAGAGGGAGAGAGAAAGGAGAGAGAGCAAAAAAATGGAGTTTTCTTGCCTGACATTGAATGGTCGAATCCGACAATCGAGTAAAAGTCGATCCAGCGCATCGCGGAGCTCGTGTGGAGTACCAGCTTGAGTTTTATTCAAACTCTATGAGGTAAGGGTTTCCCTACCTTTGATTATTTCTAGCCTAAAGGCCATTTGTGCATAAGCTGTCTTTGGGGACTGGCCCGGCCCGGTGTTTGATCCAAATTTTGGGAATTGAATATTAAATTTTAGGACTCATTTTTTACAATCCCAGACTGTGTTGATGGTTTGGTTTCGATCCCGGGACTAATGTCCTCGGGTTTTGTTGTGAGTTTTGATGTCCCAGTGGTTGGGTAACAAATGAACAAAAAATAAAATAAAATTGGTTCATAACAGTGAAGGGACCGTGTGGTGCCCTGTTTTTATGGATCCAGATTGGACCATTTTGTGTGTTATTGCTTGATCGAATAACATGCTGAGTGTGAAAATATTGTGTTGTGACATACTATTTTGATGGATGTAAATTATGCGTAGAAAATATAATTATCCATGTTTTGAAATATTCATACTTAACTCATTGTGCATGGAGACATGATATTTATAAATTATAAATGCATTTCATATGCACATAGTAACATCCTTGTCAGTGGTGTGTGCATGATATTGATTATTCACCATTCTTGGTGAATGAGTGGTGAGCTCGGAAATGGGACAACATCCAAAGTCGAGACTCACAGTTGTATAAAACAATAATAAATATAAATCACTTGTGTTTAGGTGAAGCAAGATGGGGCAGATCCCCCCCTCCCAGGGTGAAAGACCCAAATTTTATTCTTAGTCAGACATATGGATCCAAAGATGAAAGTTCGCGAAAGTGTCAAAAGGCGTGCGAAGCCTACGGTGAGACCTCGGAAGTCATGACCCGAATAAACCTGAAGTTTGATAAATTAAAATTGGAAGGTTGTCGATGGTTTAAGTCATTGGGTGAAACACGATATAGTTTTTCACATAGCATTGCTGGTGTGAAGGGAATCGGTTGGGACTCACGGTTGTAGGCGGGAGAAGTCTCATCTCATGCATGACACGGGCAATTTCCATATAGGATTGCGTGCTTATATGGAATATGATTTGATATTTTCTTGCCGTGCATGTGCATTTTAGGTGGGAGTAGCCACTTTGGAAAATTTTCTCTTTGGACATTCTCACCCATTGTGGGAAATATTTTCAAATCTTGGAGGTACACAGGGGCAGGAAACTGATCCAGGTTTTGTTTGTGAAAATGGCCAGATTGTGGCCTATTCATATATATTTTTTAATATTCTAGGTTGAATATCCAATTCTGGTTATGTTAATAATAAGTTTTGTAATAGAAACTTAGTTTTAGGAATGTTCCAGTGTAGTATTAACATTTCTCGGACCTTTTATTGTCTGTATAAATTTTATAGAGGCCGTAGGATTGGAAGGAATACATTAAAAAAAAAAAAAAAATTGCAAAAGAAGCGAAGAAAGAATAAAAATGGGCTACTACATTTAAACTCTGTTCACGATGAAATTTTGGTTCTATCGCGTGGAGACTCTATCGATAAGGCGGTCGCGGCGAGTCGCGGCGGCGCCGTGCGTTCTGGCGTGGTGAAAGTGTCCTAAGCGCGGCGACGCAACCTGTGGCGCGAGGCAAGTAGCCTTTGCGTGGCGACGGGCCGCACGGCTGTGGAGGATTTTGTCCACGATAGAAAATGCTCTGCTCAGCGTGGTGTCAGCGCCACCACGGTGACCTTGTGCTCCTGCTTTTAGATACTAAACGCGTGCATAACGAGCGCTATTGTGACTCGCCACCACAGCCAGACCATTGCACCACAGCGTGATTACCTTGCGTGCGGGCTCACGGCGGGGCGTAGGTGTCGCTGCTCGCTGTCGAGCTCTATTGCGATAGAGCTGTCAGCTGGCTCCAGTGTCTTGTGTTGGCATTATTTGGCATTGTTTAATGCTCTTTGTTCATGGACCACTTTGTACACATGGGGTTTAAGATCGATTTTCAATACGATGGGACCAGAATATTGAAAAGCGGCCCTGGGAAATTTGGGCCTCTTATAATATTGCGACTTCTTCTATGGTGGCAGACGAGTTTGGAATGTCACGACAAAGTTCACTGCCTTTAGCTATGAACAATGTCGTGACATACAATTTCTATGTATCGACATACAATTTCTATGTCGCGACATTGTTCCAGTGAGCATTAAGTGATTCCTCTCTTCTTTTGTCTTGACAGAGTATTTGAATATTGTTAGTGCCACGCCTTCAGACTTACATTATGTCGAACATTAATCTAATCCTGACAAACTTTGTCTTTTAAAAATACCTTAGAATTTATTTTTATAATTTTATTATATATTTGGAGTATAAATTAGATCCCAAGCAGGTATTTTCCAGGGGTGTTAAATTAATAATAGAATAAATGATTATATATGGCTAAACTGTGCAAAAAATTATATATAAATGAGAATTGAGTGGACCGGAAATTTACCCAAATATGAGGAAGAATTTGAAATTTGTAAAATGAGGACCTAAGGGTCAAGTTAGTAAATAGTTTATGTCTAAGTGTAAATATAAGAGTTGGAAATTGCAAATAAAATGAAATATAGATACCTAAGCAATGGGAGAAACTTAGATTAAAAAAATGGCATTTTTTGTGCAAACAAAGTGTATAGTAAGTAGCTTAAGACCAAAAAATGAAAAATGAGAATAGGTGTGGAAGGCTTATTATACACTTAAATGAGGATAAAGACCAAAATGTGGTCTTTGGGAATTTCATTCTTGAAGCAGAATCAGTTTGAAAGATAGGAGAAAAGGGAAGAGAGCTGCAGGGCTTTGGAAGGAATCCAAGTTCTAAGTGGGGTTTCTTCCCTTCTTGCTCCTTCAATGATCAAGCAACTTAGAAGTGGAGATTTGGAAAGAGGCTAAGGTAGAAAACAAAACTATGGCTTCATCTTTTGTGATTTTGATGTGGAGAAAGGCCCTAAATGTGGATAAAATGGGTTTTGTTTTGGTTGTAAAATGAGTTTTGGGTTGTGTTCCCGGTTGGAGTTTGAGATAGTATTGTTGGTTGGATTGGTTTTGGGGAGGGTGTTGTTGAGGCTAAAAAGGGAAAATGTTGGGTTTTCAAAGGAAATGCTGTCAAAATTTTTTCAAAACCCTATTCTTGTTTTGGCTATAGATTAAGTTATAATTGTCCAAATGAAGTGATTCCAATTGGTAAAGAACCACAAGAGATAGGTATACAAATGTATAGAAGGGACCAGGAGCTAATTGTATCTCTAAGACTAACAAATACGGGCTTAAAAGTGAGCTTGGGTAGCTCACAAGTTATGCTCTGTTTTGGGTATTGTTATAGTGTTTTGGCCATAAGTTGAGTTTCACTCTTCCAAATTGAGTGATTCAAAATTATGGGTAAAATATAATTCTAGGAGAATAATTTACTGGAAGGAAGTGTATGCAAATTGTAACTCCAAAGTGCCCATAAAGTTTTCAAAGTGGAGCTATGTGTAAGAACAATCGGATTCTGCTTTGCAAATTGGAGTAGTCTGGATGTAAAATGCAATAACTTGAGTTTGATGATCCAAATTGGATGATTTCAGTTGTAAAATAAACCTTAGAACCATAGCTTCGAATTTGTAGGAGGAACCATTACCAATGTATGGAGTTAAGACCCTTGAAATTGGGAATAACAGTAGGTAACCAAGTGAGTTGGGCATACTGACCAGTTTGGAATTAAAATGTCGTAACTTGAGTTTGGATGATCCAAATGAGATGATTCTAATTCCTAATAAAACTAAACTCATAGAGCTCAAATTTTCTTGAAGGAAGCATGAGAAAATTATGGCTCATATGTCACCAAAAAACTTTTCAAGTGAAGGGGTATCGGGTAGACTTAAACCCTGACCAAAAACTCCTAGAATAACCTACTAATATGTGATTGTCATTGTATTTGAATAGGGGCTGACGAGGAGGAAAACCCGCGTGAGGTCGAGAATAAGGCTCGAATCAAGCGTGATTTTGGTTGTTCTATACTTCTCCTATTCGTTTCAAGATTTGAACTATTTGTTCTAAATGCATAAGAAAAGTATATTGAATTGTTTTAATTGATTTGAAAGAAATTGATTGTGAAATGTTTGCAAATGAAAGTATAGTATTGAAAATGAACCGTTTATACAAATGTACATATTATACTTTATGTATTTGCAATAAAAGGTTGAACACCTTTAATTGAATGTTAATCGCTTTGTTCAGAGTGAAGGATAGAGGGATTGGTATACCAATAAAATCAAAATAGCAAAGATTTCACGAACGATCGTATTGATGTGTCACCCGACAAGAAATTTCGGGTGAGGAACCTCGTGACGCAGAGTGTTCTGCCTAACTGATTTTTTTTATCAACTACTTCAAGAGTCTAACTACCGCACCGTGTTATAAACCGCTTATAACGGCCATGTACCTGAAGAAGACTGCGGAGTCGGTTGATTCGATATCCCGTATATCGAAAAACATAGGTTAAATTTATTAAGGCATAACCTAATTGAATTGATTTGAGATTGTGACAAATTGGAATTGAAAAGCATGATTAAGTAATTGAAATGAAAAGAGTATTGCAGAAATGCATGATTTGATTATCAATGACTTATTGCATATGGAAGTGTATATTCTGATTTGATCAATGAACCATAAATGATTGTATATGAAATAAGTATATGTATTGTATTGACATTGATCATCCAAAAAGATCTGAAAGTTTGTTTAGTAAAACTGCATGATTTGATTTTAAACTGAAACCGAGAATGGAATTAGAGTAGAACTACTACATGAATGCTTAGTATGTAGTTTTATCTTATGCTAAGTAGAGGCACTTAATTGAAATTACTGAATATTTATAAAACAATTTCAACTCGAATATCTATTTTGTAATCATTTAGAAAAGGCTTGATATGCCTTTATAATAATTTTACTTCTTTTGCATGAATGAAATGAATGGGGTGTACCTTTTTAAAACGCTGTGATATTTGAAAAGGATTTTATGCCAATCAAGTATAACATTACTACAAGTATGTTTTTGATAAATGGTTTTGATAAGGTGATCGAAAGGACATTAGAGCAAACTGACTGGCTCAGACCGCCAATCCGTCGGGTCGGAAAGGTGCTACATTTTATTTTGGTATCAGAGCCTAGGTTTAGACGTTTCTAGGAAAAGGCCCTAAACGATTTTGTAAAAGGATTTTGAAAATGGTATTTGGCATACATTGCATTTGCATATAAAGGAATGACATGACTCTGACGCAGATCTTGTTGGTCTTAATAGGACAAGCATGAGTGGTATAAGTCCCCTTAGGGTCGAGGGTGACCAAGGGAGAGTGTATGGAGATTGTCCCATCAAAATACGAGAGTATGAATTTTTTGGGATTTGATCGAATTATCCTTTAAGGAGTTTGATGTGATAATGGGGATGGACTTGTTGTCCCGACAGCAAGCGATAGTTGATCAGGAATGAAAAGGAGTGACCTTAAGAACACCGAATGAGGATGAAGTAACATTCATCGGCGAGGTCAAACCAATTCTCTAATGTGATATTCGCAAATGCATTGCGAAAAAATTGCGTGTGGAAAGGATGTGAAGCCTAATGGGCTTGGCGTGATTGATACAAGAAAGGCAAAGGCTCCAGCGTATCCGACATATCCCTACCAAGTAGTGACTTTCCCGATGTTTCGGAAGAGTTGTCAGGATTGCATCTACAGAGGGAGATTGAGTTTGCTATCAACGTTTGTACTGTGCCACACCGATTAATCCACATAATCGTGACAATTGTCTTAAATCTGAGTTAAAAGAATTGAAGCTTCAAATAAAAGAACTACTAGAAAAAGGGTTTATTCGACCAAGTGTATCACCATGGGGAGCTCCCGTGCTTTTTGTTAAGAAGAAAGATGTTACACTTCGGCTATGTATTGATTATAGACAACTAAACAAGTTGACCGTAAAGAATAAGTATCCATTACCCATAATTGATGATTTGTTTGACCAATCGGGAAGAGATGCAAGCATTTTTTCAAAGATCGACTTCGCGGACCGGGTATCATCGCTGAGAATTAAAGATGGATGTGCATAAGACGCGCGCTAGAACGCGATATAGACATTGGCGAGTTCCCTTGTAATGCCGTTTGGTTTGACAAATGCTCGAGCGGCTTTCATGGACCTAATGAATCGTGTTTTCCGACCGTATGTGGATCAATTTGTCATAGTGTTCATAGACGACATACTTGTTTATTCAAAGGATCGAGAAAATCATGACACACACCTTCGAGTAATGTTAGAGACTTTGAGAAAAGAGCAATTATATGCGAAATTGAGCAAGTGTGAGTTTTGGTTTAATGAAGTGTCCTTTCTTAGGCACATTGTATCGAATGAAGGAATCCGAGTGGATCCAAAGAAAATAGAAGTGGTCATGAATGGAAGCCACCAAGAAATGTTATTGTATGCGTAGTTTCAGGACTGGCCGGTTACTGCGAAGATCTATTAAGGTTTTCTTGTGACTGCAGCCCCGATGACAAGATTGCTCCAAAAAAATTTAAAGTATGAATGGAGTGAAAAGTGCCAAAGAAGTTTTGATAAGTTGAAAGCATTCTTAACTAAGGCTTCCGCTCTATCCAAATTTAGACCTACTTCAGAAAGAATATGTGATCTTTAGTGATGCAATACTAAATGGATTCCGTGTGTCCTAATGCAAGAGGGTAGCGGAGTAGCCTATGCTTCAAGACAAGAAGCTACATGAAAAAGAACTACCCCATGCATGATTTGGAATTAGCCTCAATTGTATTTGCACTAAAATTTTGGAAACATTACTTGTATGGAGAAAAATGTTTCATTTACACCGATCATAAGAGTCTTAAGTATTTGCCCTCACAACGGGAGCTTAATTTGAAACAATGTAGATGGATGGAGTTGATAAAAGATTATGACTATATGATTGACTATCATCCAGGAAAAGCCAACGTAGTGGAAGATGCTTTGAGCAGAAAGTCGATGCAAACGCTTCGAGCGTTGAATGCCTATTTGTCATTATCAGACGATGGTACCATAGTGGCGCACTAATAGCTGGTGACCGAGATGTTGAACCAAGTGCTAGAGGCACAAAAGAATGATGAGAAAATTTCTGCCATAGTGAAACAGATTTGGAGATGATAAAGAGACCTAGTTTACAATGAATGAAAAATGGAGTTTAGATATAAGGATCGGGTTCAGGTAAATTCGATGATAATGATTTGAGGAAATTCATACTTGAAGAGGCACATAGTGGATCTTTTTCTATTCATCCCGGTAGCACAAAGATGTATCAAGATTTGAAAATGTCATTCTAGTGGTCTAGAATGAAAAGAGATGTGTCAGAATTTGTAACCAAGTGTTTGGTTTATCAAATAGTGAAGGCAGAGCATCAAGTTCCTTAAGGATTATCGGGCAGAAATTCATCACACCGAGTGGAAATAAGACCGACCACTCATGGATTTTATGGTCATTACCGTTATCAGTGGAGGAAGATGACTCGCTCACCGTGAGACCGGACACCAAGTCACCACTTCCTACTGAGAACTAACTATTCTCGACAGCTAGCAGAGTCGTGATATCGGTTAGCCATTCGCTTGTACCGGGATTCCAATATCCATTATTTCATACCGAGATCCGAGGTTTACTTCAAGATTTTGGGAAAAATTGCAAGAGGCTTTTGGCATTCGACTAAACTTCAGCACAACGTTCCACCCACAGACGGATGGACAATCAGAAATAGTGATTTATATTCTGGAATATATGTAAGGAGTTGTGTGATCGACTATGAGGGTAGTTGGGATAGACACATTCCTTTAGTTGAATTTGTGTACAACAACAGTTTCCAATCAAGTATTGGAATGGCGCTCATTTAGCTTTATATGGAAGAAAATGCGTAACACCGTTGTGTCGACTCGAATTGAGCGAAAGAAAGTGATTGGCCCCGACTTGATACAAGAGACTGAAGAAAAAGTGAAAATTATTAAAGAAAGATTGAAGGTGGCCACCGACCACCGATAGATAGAAGTCATATGCCGATATGAAAAGAAAAGATATTCGATATGAGATCGGCGAAAAAGTGTTTTTGAAAGTATCGCCTAGGAAGAAGGTGATGATTCGGGGAAAAGGGTAAGCCGAGCCTTGTGATTATTGTACTCTATGAAGTAATTGGAAAAGTGGTCCAAAGTGGGCATGTATTGGCATTACCTCCGAACTTGGAAAAGATCCATAATGTTTTCCATGTCTCAATGCTAAGGAGGTATAGATCAGGCCCGTCACATGTAGTCTCTTCAGAGACAATTGAGTTGAGACCAAATTTGACCTATGAGGAAGAGCCAATGGAGATCTTGGCTAGAGAAGTTAAAGAATCATGGAACAAGAAGATTTTCACAAAAAGTGTTGTGGAGAAACCATAAGACCGGCTAGCTTACATGAAAGTGAAGAAACGATGCGGCAGCAATATCCGCAATTGTTTGACTAAGGTGAATTTCGAGAACGAAATTTTCTTAAGTGGGGAAGAGTTGTAACGCCCCAAAAATACCCTAGAATTTTTTTTTTATAATTTTATTATATATTCCAGGTATAAATTGATCCAACTTGGGTATTTTCTGGGAATTGTTAAATGAATATTGAATAAATGATTATATGGCTAAGAGTCAAATGCGTATATTATATGCTAAATGAGAATTGATCGACTCTAAATTCACTCAATGTAAAGTGGCAAATTTGAAATTTGTAAAATGAGACCTAAGGGTCAATTGTAAATAAGTTTATATGTTCAAGTGTAAATATGAGAGTTGAAGTAAATAAATGAAATATGGGCTATAAAGCAAATAGAGAAACTTAAGTCAAAAGAATACATTTTTTTTTCACAAACAAGGCCTTATGGAAAATAAGTGACTTTAAGACCAAAAAATGAGAAAATGAGAATAGGAAGGCCAAATGCCTTACACTTAACGAGGATAAAGACCAAAATGTGGTCTTGGAGCTCATCTCGAGCAATCCCGCTTTTTGAGAGAAAGAGAGGAGAAAAAGGGGAGAAGAGGCTAGGGCTGGGAAAGATCAAGTTCTATGGGTTTCTTCCCACTTTTGATCCTTGTGATCAAGGAACTTAGAAGCGAGATTCAAGAGGTTAAGGTAAGAAAACAAAACCTCAAATTCTTCATCTGTGATTTTGATGTTGGGGAAAACCCCAAATGTGGATAAAAGAGTTTTGTTTTGCTGTAAAATGAGTTTTTGGGGTTGTGTTGGGTTGAGTTTTGAAGAAGATTGCCATTTGGATTGGTTCTGATGAGTTGTTGGTAAAAAGGGAAATGTTGGGTTTTCAAAAGGAAATGGTGTCAAATTTATCAAAACCCTATTCTTGTTTTGGCTATAGATTGCTATATAATCATCCAATGAAGGACTTAATTGGTACAGAACCATAAGAGATAGGTATAAATGTATTGAAGGGACTCAGAGCAAAATGTAGTTTCCCAAGGCTCCCAACACGGGCTTAAAAGTGAGCTCTGGATAGCCTCACCGTTACAGGCTCGTTTCGGGGTATTGTTATAGTGTTTTGGCAATAGTTGAGTTTCACTCATCCAAATTGAGTGTTTCAAAATTATGGGTAAAATATACTTCTAGGGAAATAATTTACTTGAAGGAAGTGTATGCAAATTGTAACCCCAAAGTGCCCAGAAATTTGTCAAAGTTGAGCTATGTATAAGAACAATCTGATTCTGCTTTGCAAATTGGTGTAGTCTGGATGTAAAATACAATAACATGAGTTTTAGTGATCCATATTCGATGATTCCAGTTGGATAAGAAACCTTAGAACCATAGCTTCAAATGTTTAAAAGGAATTATTACCAATTTATGGAGTTAAGACCCCTAAAATTGGGAATAACAATAGGTAACCGAGTGAGTTGGGCATACTGACCAGTTTGGAATTAAAATGTCGTAACTTGAGTTTGGGTGATCCAAATGAGATGATTCTAATTCCTAATAAAAATAGACTCATAGAGTTAAAATGTTCTTGAATGAAGCATATGCAAATTATGGCTCATATGTCCCCAAAAAATTTTTCAAGTGAAGGGGTATAGGGTAGACTTAAACCTTGAAATTGGGTTTGATGATCCAAATTGGATGATTTCAGTTGTAAAATAAACCTTAGAACCATAGCTTCGACCAGAGGAGGAACCATTACCACTTATGAAGTTAAGACCCTGAAATTGGGAATAATAAGAGGTAACCAAGTGAGTTGGGCATATCGACCGCGGCATTAAAATGTCATACTTGAGTTTGGATGATCCAAATGAGATTCTAATTCCTACTAAAACTAACCTCATAGAGCTCAAATTCCCTTTCTCAAGGAAGTACGAGAAAATTCATGGCTCATGTCCCCAAAAAACTTTTTCAAGTGAAGGGGTATCTGCAGACTTAAACCCCGACCAAAAAACTCCTAGAATAACCTACTAAATATGTGATTGTCATTGTATTTGAATAAGGGTCACGAGGAGGAAAGCCCAGATTAAGTCGAGGGATTCAAGCTCCTAATCAAAGCGATGATTTTGGTCTGCTCTATCTTTTCCTATTCTCGTTTTCAAGATTTGAACTATTTGTTCTAAATGCATAAGAAAAACATATTAAATTGTTTTAATTGATTTGAAGAAATTGATTGTGAAATGTTTGAAAATGAAAATTGCATGAGTATTGAAAATGAACCGTTTATACAAATGTACATATTGTAATCGTATGTTTCTATAAAAGATTTGAACGCCCTAATTGACTCCAAGCAACCGTTTAGCCTCGTATGAAGGATAGGATTGGCATACCCATAGGGTCAAAATAGCAAAGACGCAAATGATTGTATTGATGTGTCACTCCGATCAACAAATCCCACGGGATCAGACGGAATGTTCACTAATTGATTTATTTTTTTTAATAACCAACAAGAGCTGCTGACTATACTGTTATAAAATCATGACACCGGCTCGCAGCTTCAAGGGGATCATGTTTGATTCCGATATCCTATATATCAAACATAGGTTAAATTTATTAAGTAGAATCGAATTGAATTGATTTGAGATTGTGACAAATTGGAATTGAAAAGCATGATTGCGAATTGAAATGAAAAGAGTATTGTGAAATGCATGATTTGATTATCAATGACTTATTGCATATGGAAGTGTATATTCGGATTTGATCAATGAACCATAAATGATTGCATATGAAATAAGTATATGTATTGTATTGACATTGATCATCCAAAAAGATCTAAAAGTTTGTTTAGTAAAACTGCATGATTTGATTTAAATTGAAACCAGAATGAATTAGATAGAAACCACTAAGCATGAAAAAATGCTTAGTGTGTAGTTTGGTCTATGCGTTGTGTAAATTTCATTGAATAGGGAGCGAAAAGCAAGATCGAGGAGCATCGAGTCATAAAGAAAGAATTGTGAGGTTCCACATGCATTCACCCCATATCTCTTTTGAACATATTTGTAAAAAAAATTCAACTCTAAATATCTATTTTGTAAATCATTTGAAAAGGCTTGATATTCCTTAGAGTAGTAATTGTACTTTGCATGAATGAAATGAAATGGGGTACTTTTTTTAAAATGCTTCCAAGATATTTGGAAAAGGATTTTATGTCAATCAAGTGTAACACTTCGGGCGTGTTTTGATAAATGGTTTTGATATGGTGATTGAGTGAAATTTAGAGAAATCTGATTTCGCTCAGATCTACACCCAACGGCGGTGGTAGTGTTATAGAACTTAGTATTATTAAATATATCACAATATTAGCAGAATGCTATATTTAAATCGTTCCTTTGAGATGTTCAATTGTTGTGACATTTTTTTGCTAGTTGCCTTGAGCTTTTTCCGCGACATAGTTTACTGCCTTTAGCCTGGTTTTATGTTGCAACAGAAGTTTGGAATGTCGCGACAAAGTTCACTACCTTTAGCTTTGAACAATGTCGCGACATACAATTTCTATGTCGTGACATTGTTTCATTGAGAATTCAGTGATTCCTCTCTTCTTTTGTCGCGATTGAGTATTTGAATTTTGAGACAATACTTTTGCCTTTAGACTTGCATTATGTCACGACATTAATCTGGAATGTCACGACAAACTTTTCCAGCATTCTTTAAAAATTATATCGCGACATAACTGTGAAATGTCGTGAAATTCTTTCAACTGTTCCTTTAAGATGTTCAATTATTCCAACATTTTTCTGTTGGTTGCCTTGAGTTTTTGTCGTGACAATAAAAAACTATGCCGCGACATAGTTTACTACCTTTAGCCTGGTTTTTTGTCGTGACATAAGTTTGGAATGTCATGACATTCCTCTTGCTGCCTTCTTCACAATTTATGTCGCGACAGAAATGCGGAAATGTCGCAACATAACTAATACTTTGGGCATTCTTCTTACTTTGTCAAAGAATAACCTCTGAATGTCGCGACATTCTTTAGTTGTCACTCAGGTATTCTTCTTAGTTTATGTCGCAACAATAATCTGATTGTTATGACATTCATTTTTCCATTTTCTCTAAGTCATGTCATGATTAATCAAGGTATAATCCGAATCGCCTATTTTAGCCAAATCTGTTGTTGCTCTCATTTTAAAGTCAAATTTGCTGCTTTTCTTGCTCTCTTTGCTTCTTTTCTCATAAATTTCTCAAACATAATTTGGGTGAAGCCCATATTTCTCGCATTAAAATAAACATTCTAAGCTTTAATTAAAGAAAAGGTCAAAAATAGATAAGTTTAAGACTTATCAACACGATAAAAAAATTCGTGTTTTTTCTTTTTAAATACCAATTTATGTATATTTCCACTGGTTTGATGAAATAAATGATAAAAGAAAAAACCTAATTACTAGTTTACATATTTTTTTTAATTGGGGAAGTTTACAACATAAACATGTACTAGGTTATTCATTATGTAAGCTCTAAGTTTGACTTCCACTAATGCATAAAAAGAATATCCTAGGTTGGTATATAGGTATAGGGCCTTGGAAAGAGGTTTCAAATAGAAAAATATTCAAATTCTATAAGAAATATAAGCTTGTACACCCCTTGTATAGTTAGTACATTTGTCTTGTACATTTAGTGTAATCAATGTACAATTATAAAAATTCATGCTTTTCCTTATTAAATACTAATATATATTATTTCATTGTTTTGATGAAATAAATGATAAAGAAAAACCTAATTACTAGTTTACATATTTTTAATCTGTGGGTTTACAATATAAACATGTACTAGGTTATTCATTATATAAACGCTACTTGAAGTTTGGCTTCCACCAATGCATATAAAGAATATCATAGGTTGGTGTATAGGTATAGGAACTTGGAAAGAGGTTTTGGATGGTCAAAATATTCAAAACTTATAAGAAATGTAAGCTTGTACACCCCTTGTATAGTTAGTACATTTGCCTTGTACATTTAGTGTAATCACCTTATAAACTATAAAAAAATTCATGTTTTTCCTTTTTAAATACTAATATATGCATATTTCTATTTTTTTGATGAAATAAATGATAAAAGAAAAAACCTAATTACTAGTTTACATATTTTTTTAATTAGGGAAGTTTACAACATAAACATGTACTAGGTTATTCATTACGTAAGCGCTAAGTTTAGCTTCCACAAATGCATATAAAGAATATCCTAGGTTGGTGTATAGGTATAGGACCTTGGAAAGAGGTTTCGGATGGAAAAAAATTCAAATCCTATGAGAAATGGAAAGAGGTTTAGTGTAATCACCTTGTACACTATAAAAAATTCATGTTTTTCCTTATTAAATACCAATATATGCATATTTCCATTGTTTTAGATAAGGAAATAAAGAAATAAAATGAAAATATTTGAATTTGTAATATTGTTTTATATTTTCTACTTCTTATTTTTTAGGATTTCCAATTTAATCGTTTTAAATAAACACTACAACTTCTTAAATACAATTTCACACTATAACTTCAACTTGAAAAATAAGGGCTGACTAAATATCCTGAAACACAAGAAAATTATTCAGCCTCTGGGTAATCCTCCCATCCAAAATATCCGCACTCAACCCAGAAATAGTTGCCAATTGAGACTTTGTTTCATTGTTTTGCAAAACCGTGAAGCTTTCATCAAAGATACAGACATGTACCAGAATGGTCATAGGATCATTCACCAAGAACCCAAATTTGGTGTCGAGGACAATCGAAGATTGTGCAATGTCACTCCAACCATGAGATTTCTTCTTGGGAGAGAACCGATACCATGACTCTCTACATACAAACATGGTATCCTCCATGTGATTTACGAATTTCAAATATAGCTTACAAATCAATCGAATTTCGCGCTTCGAGGATCCATGACTTGAAGATATAGTGGGTTATGGTCTAGCAACGCAACAAGATGGCCTCTAGGATAAACCATCATTCGATAATTGAAACCTCTGATAGTGAAGTAAGGACTATTGTGGGACCTTCCCCTGATTCCGGA
The DNA here is from genome assembly GCA_016808115.1 of Tetrastigma voinierianum. Lineage (NCBI taxonomy): Eukaryota > Viridiplantae > Streptophyta > Magnoliopsida > Vitales > Vitaceae > Tetrastigma > Tetrastigma voinierianum. The sequence continues at coordinate 238,429 of JAEQBH010002361.1, read as the reverse complement.
GAAACAATCACCCATTGATTCCCATAGTGCTACACCACAATCGAAAGCCCTCGTATACGCTTGAAATCACCGACGGAAGCACCATAGGCTCCTCCTCCGGCAAACTCAATGAAGTAGGGGACAAACAACAACAACAACATGAAGCAGAAGAACAACAACAAAAAGAAGAAAAGAAGCCCCTTTTTGGAAGGGCAATCGTAGGAGAATATGCAAATGTGCTTCACTTAGAAACCATAATGAAACAAGGTTCTGATCAATTCTTAAAAAATATGCAAACAAGAATACAATTAAGCTATTGAGCATTGCCACTTGCAACATCAATGGAAAATAAAACAAGAAAAATAAGATAAAGAAAAGAAGAAGTTCATAACAGCCACTCTGACTTACCTAACACCAGCTCCAACAACAGCCACTCTTCTTCCAACTTGAAACCTAGCCATTAATTCACAAAAGCACTTTATTTAAAATTTAAACCAAAATTAAAACTCTACAACTTAGCAACAAATCCCTAGTTTTTCCATTGTATGAAAAAATGAAGAATGAGAGTGCGATTGATTTGGGCTCTTCTGCTGGAAAATAGAAAAATTATGGGATTAGGTTTCACCAACTTTAGCTCTTTCCATTAGCTCCAACTCGCATGATGATGTGGAATCATTATGGCTTTTGTCTTACCAAATTATATGTCCTCAACCTCAATTAGAGTGATTATATGGACTCTTTATTAAATAAGAGGCTCCCTCACACCCCCAAGACATAATTCCCCCTTTAAATTTCACCTAGGCCAATTTTCTTTCCACGGTCGTGATCGTTGTTTATCATGATCTAATCATTATTAATTTTATATTATTCCATTTCTTTAAATCTCTTATTATCATTACTATAATTTTCAATATACCACTTATATTCTTCTGTAATAACTTGAAACCATTATTCTTTATTTCATTTTCCAAACTATAAATTATTTCAAACTTATAATTTATTACCTTATGAAAAATGCTAATATTTTTTATAAAAATCTACTTATAGAAATATAAAATTTAATACTAAATGTCAGATTTATTTAAATTAAATTTAAAAACTTATTATTGGGGATTGACTTTGACCTAACTTTTCTGGAATTTCTCAATCCAAATTTTAATACATGCATCTTCTATGTAATTCATTTTAATTCATTTGATCTGGAATATCTTTTGAATATATATTATGAGATATCCACTGAACATCATGTAATTCTAGTGTTCAAATAGGTAGATCAAATATAAATAGATATTTAGAATAATCTTTGAGTTGGGAATAATCATTATACGGTAGAAGTTACCATACTGCCGATAAGCTTATTGACATTAATACGTTGATGATTTTTACTGACACATATTACATTGGAGCTTATTAACATCAATACATAGATGCACTTTACTGATACACATTTCATTGGAGCTTATTAACATCAATGCATAGATGCTCTTTACTGACACACAATACATTGGAGGAATATGATTCCCACACATTATTGAGACCGACACAGCTAACACACATTACATTGGAGGAACATGATTCCAACACATTATTGATACCGACACAGATAGTACTAATATTTATTATTGCTGATTCTCGAGGAATGCAAATCCTGCATAAAGCAGAAAACATGAACTAAAAAGCTTCCCAGAACTCCCCTGGAAGGGGTTTTCAATAGAGGATCTAGAACTGAGCAAATTTTGCATGCCAGCCTGCTTGTGTAGGGTGAAACGAATCCCAAAAGAAGCTGACTTGGGATCAGTACATGCTGTATTCTTCTCCATTCCTGGCATCCCCAAGTATGAAGATTCTCGGGGCTTTGTTATAGCTGTGCAGCATGGCCTCAATGTATCCTGCAACCTGAAGTTCCTGTGGCTAATTTACGGATTCATATTTGTGTTGTGCAACATAAGGATCACCTTCATATTAGGTGAAGATGGTAATCTTATTACATATCGAATGGTATAGAAAAACATTAAAACTCCAAAGATGATGATAATGATTTCTATTAATTTATTAATTTATGAAATATTTGATTAAAAGACATCAAATAAACCTAAATTTGTTAATCTAATATTACCCATGTTTTTCTTAAAAAATGATCAATTTTGGATAAAAATATGGTTTTTCATTTCATGTATTTACATTGTTTGTTGAAAGAATAAGTTATTTTCTTAAGAAAATAAAAAAGACATTTTTATCAACAAAAAAAAAAATTCGACCCGGGGTAAAATTTCCCTTTATTTATTTATTGTTGTGAATATATGTGGCGGGTGTGCATTCTGAGCTCACTCCTGACTTTCCTGAGACAGCAGACTGACTTTATATATGAGGCCCCGCCTGAACCTTTAACGTGAAAAATTTCAGTATCTGACTCTACATAAATAGTATGGGGAAATCACCTGTTTCATCTTCATGTTTCTTAATTGCAGACATGAAAGCGTCGTACATATCAAGCCTCACAAAAGCAGATTGACCGCTCTCCAGCTTCAGCTCCTCTACCGCAACAGTTAGCAGTATGTTGTGAAACGTTGCTGCCAAGTTTGCTGTGTCATTGCATTTCTCATAGGAATCTGGCATTGTAAATTGTGGCAAACAACCAAGAGGCTGTATTCCCATAACCACTACTTTTTGCACTCCCAAATTATGTAGACGTTGTAGATTCGAGCGAAGCTGGTTAACAACAGATATAACGAAGCCTGGCATGCCCTAATTATAAAATTAAGTACGTTGGAAGTGAGTACCAGTACCATTTAATTAACAAAATTAAAGACATTAATATTAAGAAAATCACTGCGCATTAGTTTGTTTTTTGATGTATAAAACTAATTAATTAATTCATGAAGTCCACGCATGTAATAGGGCACTCAGACTCACGTACCAGAAGACTTCCACCTTTAGCAATATAGGCGTTATAATCATTGCCAGAAGTGGATACCAGAGCAATGGAGTCCTTTAGGTCATCTTGGGTGTAGAGTTTCTCTTCGAGTACCTGTTCAAAGAGACCAATTTGTGCAATGTTTGGTTTAGAATTCAGTGTGTCGAAGACGCCTGTTCCTCCATTACGCAAAATCTATTCCATGTTCTATGGGTCTCCTCTCCTCTAAATTTGTATGGTGTAGGAGGCCTTATGCCTATCCATGCAGCTTATTTGTCATGCATTTCAAAACATAAAATATTATGCATGGTTAATGTCTCAATAAATAAAATGATAGTTAATTAAGCAATCAAAATAAAAACTTCGTATATGGCGACTTTCTCTGTAGATTTTTTTTTGTAGAATTTTTCCTTTCGAACTTGCTTGAATTTGCATTTCAATGAACTTTACAAGTCAACAATTTTTAGCGTTGTGATTATGGGTACATACATATAATTAGGGTTCTTGAAAGTATATATCACGCAACTTCCAAATAAATTAACCAAAAAAAAAAAAGAATCAAAACTAGTTCCAAAAGATTTAGGTTAGAAGTGATAAATGAAAAATAATTTTATAAATAAATTAAGAAAACTATTGATATTATAATCAAAATAATTGATCAGTGTCCAAAGGAAGAGAGATTTAACCTATGAATTCACTGAAGACACGGCCGTCAGAAAAGTGACCGGCCGGTTTACCAGGATAAGTAATTCCATACGGTTCGTTCCATGGACTACCCGTTTCCCAATTCCCAGTATCAACATAAGAGTCCCCAAACACGAAAAGTTTGTTGAAGCCAGGATGTGCATAAGCTCTGCCTGCATTTAATCGGAAATGACTACACAATAAGAAATTAAAAGAACTAACATGCATGAACTTTTTCATTTCATTTACACAAATGGGTGTACAATAAGTAAAATAGTCAGGCCGTTTATACCTGCAGAACCAGTGGCTATGACAGAAAGCAAGAGAAAAAAGTAGGTGAGGTGGAGTTGGTTGCCCATTGAAATCAGCTTCATTGGAGGTGTTGAATTGAGATGCAGATGCTTTGGAGAATGATCATGGCATGTACTTATATAGGCTTCACCCCAGCGTACTAGGGCTTTTAGAAAAATAATACAAAAATTTTAAATAAATCTAAGAAAAGCATAGTTTGAAAAATGATCATAACTTTAGTATAGTTTTGTTCAAGTAGGATTTCCATATAGGATGAAGATTAAAAAAAGTAAAGTTGTCTTTTGGAAAAACACTTCAAATTTAAATTCAATAATTTCAAAATTATTGAAAGTGTATCTTCAAAAGCGATTACAGCCTTTAAATTCAAAATTTTGAATTCTAACAAAAAGCTCGTCTCTTCAAACACTTTTAGTTTAAACTCATAATTTATGAAAATGACAAAAAAAAAAAAAATACTAAATTTAAGAATATTTCAATCTTGATTTAGCACTTTATTTTATTTTTTGAGCTAAATATTAGAAAAGACCCAGCATACATGAGCAAGTCACACATAGGGTAAATTATGTTTTAGGTCACCAATGGGAAATAAATTAAAAAACGGGTCCAAAAGTCACAGAATCGAAAAAGCCAGATTTTTAGTAATAATTCCTATTTTATGAAACCACTAACCCAGTCGACGGACGACTTTACCCGACAAAGGTCCGATTGTCTCTATCCGCCTCTTTCACATCTCCCCTCTCTCCCTTCCCACTCCCTCACTCTGGCTATCCTCTCCTTCTCCCTTCCCCTCTCCCTCCCTACTCATCTCATCCCTACCATTCCTGCTTTTTAAAAATTTAATCTCCTACTTCATATTTTTTCCTTTAAAATCTTCAAAATAAAATCAAATTTTTATTTTTAAATACAAATCAATCATTCATTATTCATATTTTTATAAATTATTTAAATTTTAAAATTTAATAAATGAAAAATCAAATTTTATTTTTTAAATATAAATAATTTGTTCCTTTTAAAAAAAAATTAATTACGATTTTATTTTAATTTCATGTATAGTTTTTTTACATCATTTAATGTATAGTTAATTCATTTAAATAAATTATACGAAAGATCCCGAATTTACGCTTCTATAAATAGAAATTTCATTTTCGACCGCTGAGATTCAATCTAAACAATCCAATGAATAGTAAATTTCAAAAACAAGCCCCGAAATAAAAAACGCTCATAATAACGTGATTGTTTCCAGTGTTTCAATATTAAAACGAATTACGCATGGGATAAAAGTTAATTTTTCTTCAAAAATGGCAAAATCTGCATCAATTATTTGTGAAAATTTTGAAATTTTTCTGGGGATCTCGGATGACAAACGATTTCAATTATCAATTCAGATCGCAAAATCTAGCTAATATCAATTTCGCACTCAGACAATAATTCTCACGAATTGGCGCTGACGAAGACGAAATTATCCTAAACTAGATTTTTAGAAAACTTAAAATATCAACATTTAAAGAATGTCCATTTAAGATAAATAAAATGAAAACTACGACAAAATAAATTGTTTCGTTTAAAACGAACCGGAAGAAGGTGACACGTGGCGCGATCGTACACGTGTCCACTATATAGTCACTAAAAATGAAAAATATCTCATTCTGGCCCTCAACCAAACCGTGAGAGAGTAAGAGAGAGAGTAGAGAAAATCACCCTTCTTCAATTCACGGGATTTCATCGGTCTGATCTCGCGTGTCAAGAATTAAAGTCAGATTCACGCGACAGAGGCTAATGTGGTGGCAACACCTGTAATCACAAGATTCTACCAAGGTCCAAGGTCCAAGGTCCAAGGTCCAAGGTTCGGGTTTTCACAGAAATCGAGAAAAGGTGGTGTCCCGGAAACTGCCCATTTGATAGAGAGGGTTTTTCCCACTAAGCACTTCTCGTCTAAGGTATAAAGTGGTCCAATGAGATGTCATTCAAATTTTTTTTTCCTCCGATCCCACATATCAGATTAAGCCATAACTTATCATCAATTATCCAATGATTTGATTCAATTTCGGGATAAACTAAGATGATAAAGAGAACATACTCGAATAGTTAACTAAATTCCGACCCTTCTGAATTTAAATGCATTCAAAGGAGCTACTGTTTCATAGCTTATTCGTTTAAGACTTGATCAGGTTTTATAACTCCTGGCCATCACTAATCCTAATTGAGGATTTTAATTTCGAATGAACTAGACCGATAGAGACCATATTTCCTTGAAATAGGTCTATCCAAATTCACCCATTTGACCTTAAATGCATTCAAAGGAGCTATGTTCGTGCCAGCTACTCCGCTTCGTTTCAAAACCGAGTAGTCCTGGCTTGTTTAGGATATATCTTGAGTTCGTAATCCGATTTGGGTGATTCAGCTGAGAAGAACCCTAAGAACCATATCTTCAAATGAGTACAAAAGAACCAATCGTAAATTATGGATTAAGATCCCAAAATCTGGGTATCGGATCGTTTCCAAAGTAAACAAAGTAAATTGACCAGTTTTGAATGAAAATACCATAACTTCTTCGTCCGAACTCTGTTTTAGGTGTTCTTGGACTCTATGGAAATCCCATTGAGTCCATATTCTAGCCATATTCATGTAGAGGACATGGGATGATCAGAACATGGCTGAAAATTTATGTTTTGCACCAAGTGTGCAGGTTGCTTGGTTATGACGTCGATGTGAATAGCAGAGTTTTGGCATGACCATTTCATGGCATGTTGTGGGCTATTGTATGGGGTAGTAATTTCTATGAGTTAGCATAAGAAAAGCATGAGAACAAAAGAGATTGATTTCAATTGATTTTAACTAATTGGAAGGTGATTAAATGTTTATGGTTTTGAAGTATATTATAGTTAATGGTTTAATTGAACATATTATGTATGGATGTTAATGGATTTTATGGATAATGTGACTTGTAAGAGGAAGGTGATAAAGGACAAAGGTGGAGATGAAAAGTTTTTTAAATGAGAAAAAATGGCTTAAATAACTAAGGTGAGGGAAAATGTAAATGTTTGTGAATATATATATATATATATATATATAGATATATATATATATATATATATAGTATATATAGTGCTATATATATATTAATGTTTACTGTATATGTTTTCATATTCATGTTATAAATGTTCAAATGAAAAAAAAAAAGAAATGGGTTTTATTGACTTTAAATTATGTTGAGAAATATGAAATGATTATGGTTTCCATAGTTTTATAAAGTATGATTTATGGCTCTATGGCGCAAATGAAAGGTTTGAGGAATATATATTTTATATATGTTTATATAAAATGTTTGAATCCATGGTTACCCAATGTTATGATAGTTTAAAGGAGTCGACTTCAAAGTACTTACGTGCATGGTACACGGAAATGTTAGATTTTTTTACAGAGGGAAGTGAAGAGCGATGCATATTGCCACACGCGGAAAAGTAATGGAAAGTTTACCAACACATAATGTGATTTATTCCATAGTGCAATGGTATTGGTGAAAGGCACGATTTTATCGAGGTTCTGGTCATCGGTGATCAAAGATCAAGTTTCGCAGGTTCTTTCATGGGTCAACGTGGTTGGCCCGTGAGGTACGATTTATCTGGCGCTCTCGCCACGGTGATCAGGATCGCCTCAGAGGTTCTTTCGCGACCAACGGTTAACGGTAGGCGGGTTCCATTGGATATGACGGATTCAAAAAGGAAAAGAAAGTATATTGAAAGATATGTTGATACAATTGTTTTACATTAGTCGGAACTATATGGAAAAGAAAGTAAAGTAAAATGTTTATAGAAATAAGACATCTACAATTGCTTTACACGCTGTATTCAATAGAAAGGAAAAAAGAATGCAAAGTAAATGTTTATAGAAATGAGATCTCTATAATTGCTTTTGACATTGTATTTGGAATAGAAAGGAAAAGAATGCAAGTAAATGTTGATGGAAATGAGATCTCTATACAATCATGGACACATTGTATTTGAACTATATCTCAAATATTATTTTTCTATGAATCAGACTCATCGAGTCTTTAGCCCACCATTTTTCCAAAATGTTTTATAAAATGTTTTCAAGGGCAAAGACTGACGTGCAGCTCGAGCATCCTCCGGGCCAATGACACTCACAGACACTACCTTTAAAATGATATTTTTTATTGCAAATAACTACTTGTGCACCCTTATTTTGTAATAAGATAGGTTTTAAAGATTGTTTATATATCTATAGTGTTCAAAAAGACGCGAAAAGTTTGATTTGAAATTGGCGTGGTGGACTTGATGTCCCATTGTTGATGGAGTAAATATCAGATGTGGAGTAAATTAAATTGTTTTATTACAAAGGTAAATCGGGACATGTCCGAAAAATAGGAGGAACTCATTCGACATTTTCCATAAAGGGTTTAATGTTTAAAAAGATAAAATAAATAAATAAATAATTTGTCCTACCTATATTTCATAATATTTAGAATGAATGAATCAATTATAAATGGTTCTATTTTAATTATCTACTTTAAAAAGGTTTAAAGAAATGAAAGGTTTTTTTTTCGAACTTGAGTGGCTGGAGGGTCCCCTGCCAGGTAGAACTGGTCGGGTCCTCAGCACATGTAATGAGCTCAAGGTTTAAAACGTTTGGTGGTTTGAAGTTCCAGTCGCCCTAAAAATGATTTTAATGTTTTATTTAAAGGTGCAATGAGTTATTTTAATAATTTAAATGTTATATGAACTTTTTATAACATATGATATACGAACAGCTGGCGTAAAATGCGCTGCCATGTCAGTCCAACCAAGAGGAGTTCAGAGAGTTGTCTGCCTGGGCTTGAGGAACATATAGATGAGTCTCATCGTCTTATTCCACCTCCCGTTCCTTCGCAGCCTCATATAGGCGTGACCATCAATGTGGCCTTCAGAGCCGTAGAGGGGAAAGCACAGATCGCAGACCGATGGCTCGATGAGGCCACAAAGCAGGTGATTTGTGACGCTTCAAACCAGTCCATTGACAACCCGTTAACTCATGAATGTGGAATGTCAAAATCTGACACCATCACGGTCTGGGTTAGCCCCCGTGCCAAGGAGCTCTCTACCTACAAAGCAAAACCTGTCCTAATAATCAATAATGACCACACAAGGTCTACATGCGAGTAAAATAACCGCCACTCTGGGGCTCCCCGCATCATCACCACAAAAAGGATATCCTGTCCATATACAATAGTTTCAAGAGTTAATAATCACTTACCAAACATATCAATGCTTATAATTTTAATACATGTTATAAAAAACGAATACTCAAAGCCACAATCTAGCTTTCTAAATGGGCCTTCAACAGTGGTCGTCCTTCGTGGCACACCTCTCTGCACTGAAACAGCGATCCTCGACAGGCGAAAAGCCCAATAAAGGAGAATTTCCATGATAAGCATTCCCACTCTGGCGCATGCATGTCAAACAAAATCCATTCAAGCAATTTTATGAACCTACTCAATGTCTACATGACTAACCCATGTCTCGAGTCCTCACCGACTTCTCATTATATGTCTAAGCCGAATGCGAGTAAATCACGCTAAAAACAAAATCTATTTGCTCTGAAACACACTACCGAGTTTCGGTAAAATATTGGACAATCCTCCGAGGCGAACTGCTGAGTAACCTTCCGGAACACCCATGGGCCCTCCGACGGAATTGTCGACACCCTCCCAACGATTCTCCAAAATCTTCCGTCAAATTCCTTTCAAACATTTCTTTTGTTTCATTTCATATGTCATGCACACCTAATATTCTAGGCTGTCCCAGTGCATATGAATGCATAGATGCCAATTCCAACACATTCATGCTAATAGAGTTCATGGATATATATTAACATAATCCAATTACATAAATCATGTTATGTAAATTTCAACCACTCATACCCAAAATTAGCCTATAAGCATCTAATAAACGCGAGCAATTCATTTTTGACCAATAGCATAAAAATTTACACAAAATATTCACGTGTCACTATTCACATGAACAAAGGAAACCTTCGGGTTACTATTCACATCACACAAAAGCAGGAATTTCTCTCTCCTTACCTTGCCCAAAGCTGAGATTGAGCTACGCTAAAAACAAGCCTCAAAAATATTCCTAACTGATTTATATGGCTCTAGCCCAAGATTTGTTGGCTACTTTCAAGTAGGAAAAGATCTCATTCCTTGGAGCTTATTTGAATCTACTAAATTGGTGTCCATGCGTAGCCCTCGCCGCGTAGAGCAACTTTCCTTCTTGCTTCGTTGAAAACCGATGGTCCGATTGGTCGGAATTCTAGAGAGAAGGTGCTCTCTCTCTAAAAAAATTCACAAAACCTAAGCCACTACATCTCCCATTTTTCTCTCTGCACGTTTTTGGCCTTTTTGAATGTAGGAGATGACCACTATTTTAAATTTTGTCTTATTATCTCATTAACAAGTCTCATAATTCCACTTATGTCCCCTTCTTCTAGATTTTGACACTTTAATAACAACTCCAGCCGCTCATTTCCATCATCTTCTAATTCGCAGAACATGTGCCGCTGAGTACATGTAGCGACTTCATCATGTCTTCTCAAACTCGTTTTACACCATACTCGCGCTCAAAACGTGAAATTTAATCGCCTCTAATTGGTACAAAATTTGACGGCAGCTTGATTTCCGCAGACGACCGCAACAATGAAGTCCGCTTCGTTATCCGAGATCAGGCTCTGATTTTTACCGAAATGACCATTTCACATGCCCGAAATTGGAATTTTCTGGTCTTACATTTCCTCCTCCTTAAAAATGACTGTCCCAAATTATGGACAATCACAACAAAACACAGCACATAATTTTGTACTAGAACATGATGTAAATCAGTCATTTAAATATTAAACGACCAAACCACGTGACCTTCATCCCTAAACAAGATAGGATAGGTGGCTCAGATCGCGTCCTTGGCGCCACCATCGCTGACTCCTCCACCACTATACGCTATACACCTCACTAAATTTCACACCATACAAACCCGATCCCGCCATCCATACGCACACCGTCCCTCCGGGCGTCCATCCGTCAACTCAATTCTCCCAATCCAATTACATGAGCCGGGATTTGGAGTGTACCGGAGCATGGACGTGAACACCGTGACACTCACATGTCGGGCAGAAGCCAACAGACGCTTAGGTGCCTACCCTCTCGAGCATCTCGAAGGGGCCCAATAAACCCTGAATAGCTTCCTCGCTGCCGAACTCGACTACTCCTCTCTTGTGCACACCCAAAGAAGACATGATCTCTAACCTCTCGAACTCTGGGCGGTCGACGTACACAAGATAGCTCTTCTCGCGGCCTGAGCCATGAGACGCTGTCAGATCGCTTCACTCCTTCTGAGGTGCCCTCTAATCAGATCAGACCGCGATGGAGCCTCTCCCACCTCGGGCCGTTACATACCTGATCCGTATGGCCTCCACATAATGCCTCATATGGAAAGCATTCGAGATTTCGCCGATAACCGTTGTTGTAGGCGACTCCACTAAAGGCAAGTGCTCTTCCTGGGGCCACCCTTATGATCCAGCACTTGATGCTCAAACATGTCCTCTAACACTTGTATAGTCCTCTCTGAATGACCATCTGTCTGCTGGTGGAAAGTTGTACTCATGGTCACCATATGTCATAGCTCTTTGGAAACTCTTCCAAAAGTGCGCCAGAATTCGTAGTCCCTATCCGACACTACGGATATCGGTGACCATGTAGCCGACCATCAATGTACAACCTGGGCATCTCTCCAATGTGAAGGTCATCCACATTGTTTATAAATGTGCCGACTGAGTCGTCCACCATCACCCATATCGCATCATGCCTCGCGGTGTCCGTGGGCGAGCGGGTCGCAAAATCCATCGTGACGCGTTCCCACTTCCACTTAGCACCACATCAAGTAGCCCCGCGGCTTCCGGTTCTTAGCCTTAACCCGCCGACACGCGGAGACGCCGAACAAAGTCCCCTTTACGTGGTCTCTTCATCCCGCCTCCATTAGTACCGACGACAAAGATCCCGATACATCTTCGCGCCACCTAGACGGCCAAGAATCAGAGAGTGAAACTTCCGAGATCTCTCTTCAAATCGGGTCAACTAGTGAACTACTACCCGCCCTCTATACCAAAGACTACCATCCGTGTGATGGTCCAAACCACCGCACTGACCGCATCTGGCCCCGATGGACATTATCTCGGGCCCCGCCTTGGGACTCAATCACTGCACTACAGAGACGGCAGCCATAATACCTAAACTCCCCAACGTATCTCCCGCGGCTCGCCCGCATCAGAGCCCAACCGTCTTCAAGAACTGAGCATCCACCACCTGTAGGAAAGCTATACTAGCTAATGCTCCCCTGTGGATCTCGACCGAAAGTGCATCGTTTACCACATTTGCCTTACTGTAGATGGTAATGCAAAGTGAAATCATAATCCTCTAGGATCCCATCCATCGGCGCAGTTCTCATGTTAAGGTCCCACCGTGAAAATGATACCGCAGACTTTTATGGTTTGGAGCACACTCCTAACTCCTCTCGCCATATACCAGCGGCGCCCAGATCTTCAAGGCTGAAGACTACGCCGCCAACTCCATGTCATGGGGTAATTTACCATAATTCTTCAATCCGACTGAACCATGTTACTACCCCCTGATGTACCAAACATCCATCCCGTCCTCGAGGCATCACAATACACTGGTACCCCCGTCTTCATTCCGGGACTATCAAGATAGGGAGCTGAAGTAAGTCTCCTTCAACCCGAATGCCTCCGCATCGGTCATCCTAATCAAACTTGACTCCTTCCGGGTCACATCACAAGAAGCGACCGAGAAATCCTCAATGAATCTCTTGTAGTAACGCCCAATCCCAAGAAACAACGATCTCGAAGATTGACTTCGCCCTCCCAACTCATCACTACTCGACCTTCTCTCGGGTCCACTGATTAAGCCCGACGGGTGACACCATGTGTCCTAAAAATCTTCACCTCGCAAGCTTCAAACCGTGACTTACCGAATCCTAAGGAGAAATGGCGGTCTCTCAACAACCTAACACAACTTCTCAAATGATACCTATGCTCCCACTTACCAGGAGTAGACGTCAAAACGTCATACACGAGACTATGACAAACTGATCCAAATAGGTTGGGTCGCCCGCGCATGTGGTCCGCGAATGTCGCTGGCACATTCACAATCCAAAGGGCATCACCGTGAACTCAAAGTGCCCATAACGCATTATAAACGCCGTCTTGTATATCCGCCTCCCAACCTCAGCTACGGTAACCGCAAGGGGCTGCTTATCTTTTGATTGACCGCTACCCTCTCAACTAATCAAACAAATTGGCCAATCATCTATGAATGGGTACTCGATTCTTGATCATAACTGTTCAATCACCAGAATAATGCACAAATAGCTGGTCTGGTCTTTCTTCAAGAATGAACTGAGCACCCCATGGTAAAGTGCTCTGCCAATGAACCCCTTGTCCAAGAGTTCTCGTAGCTGACTGAAGTTCCGTAATCAATTGGTGCCATCCTAAGTGGGAGTCATAGAGATGGGCGGCACCAGGTGTAACTCAACAATACAAAGTCTACAACCCTCTGCGGAGGCAACCCAGAGCTCATCCAAAAAACATCCGTATTCACAAACTACTCGAGCCAGATCAAGTCCGCCACCGCCTCTAAGGTAAGGCGTTTGCTAGCCAACCCGCCTAACCTGCCCCAACATGGACTCGCATTGTCCGGGGTAAATATCGCTTGTTCCCCCAAACACAACACGAGTACCGTCCCGCAGATAGCGGTAACCTCCTACGCCTACAATCGATGACGACCGTAAGCCGCCGCCCAATCCATCCCCACGATGTCGTACTCGATGTCCACATCTCAGCATCCACCAGAGATCCCCGAGATCTCTAACTCAACCAGCACGAAGATATCATCCCTATTATCATTCTAATCCTCAGGGGAGAACTACATACAAAGGCTCATCAAGGTCTCAACTTAAGCCTAACTCTATCAATCGCCATCGTCCCTTTCAAAATCTAAGAACTCCCGAGCCTTCATGTCCTGGTGATCCAAAATACTTACCCATGAACGTTCTAGAATTTCACCCATGTCATTGCTCTAGGTCTCTAGAGGTCTTGCCCAGCCCACCATACTTGCTCACCCTCTAGCCGAATGCACGGTCTGATCCTGGTCGTGTCGGAGGTAATCTCCATAGCTCTAACACCTTCTCAACTCGCATGAACCAATATCCGGCCACCATCGGATTCTCCTCTCTGTGAATGTCTGAGGATGATGTGCCCCAACCTCAAGGTTATCAGATCTCTTAAGCACCGCACACTAGCATGTGCACAAGAACACAAGAGCTACTCTTACTAACCTCAACAAATACTCGTCAGCCACCAGGTGCCTCGATCAAGACTCGACGCCTCTACGCCCTCGCCTCAACTAGCTATTTATACACATGACAAATGGCAAGTTAAATTTAATGCATGATTCTAAGGCGAAACACAAACCCTCGAGATTCATTCACACGTAAAAACATTTCATACACAATGTCCTTTGTATCTATAGAAATGTGACAATACCTCAAGACAATCATTTTTTTAACAAAAAATTTTATTTTAGGTACTTTATTTAAAATTTATACTGATTTATTTCAATTTTTTTCACACCATTTTTTTCATTCTGTTCATCGGAAACCACCTAAAAAAAATTTTTTTTTTCTTTTCATTTTCCAATAAACCAAATAAATTTATTAAAATTTATTTTATCCATTTTTTTTCCAGCTTAATCGTAAAACCCTCGTAAGTGTAAATTTCTTTCACATCATTTTTTCATTTAATTCTCCCGGGACTATTTGCCCAAAAATTTTCAAACAGTCTTGTTCTCTACACTAAACCCTAGTGTTCAACATTTTTTTTCCCATGTATATTTACCGCACATCTGGCCACAACATTCACAACAATCACACAATCATATAAAACACAGTGCATGTAATGTTCTAATCATGTCCCATGATTGTCTAGGTAATCACATACCTATACCCTAACATCGAGCAATACCAAGCTGTGATGTTCTTATACCTCAATGACCGTGGCCTAAGCCTAAGTCCCTCAAGCCCTAGGTATTCATATACCTAAGTTCTACACTCTAAGACCAGCCGCCTAAGTCCCCAAGCCCTAGGTACTGCATCAAGCTCGACAATAAGCCGTGATGCCCCAAAATCGGGGTGTCCGTTGACAACCCGTCAACCCGTGGAATACTCGTGAATGTCAAGTAACCCGACAACACTTCCGACGTAGTAAAATCAGCAGAAATTTTCTTGAAATACGAAGAGCTCTACCCAAGGCAAGGAAACCTATCCTAATAATCAACAATGACCACAATGAAGGGTCTACATGCGAAAGTAAAATAACCGCCACTCGGGCCCCCGTGATCATCACTCACAAAATATAGCATCCCAACTGGCATACAATAGTTTCAAGAGTTAATAAATCACTCTTACCAAACATATATCAAATGTTTACAATTTTAATACATGTTATGCAAAACGAATACCCAGCCACACTGCTTTTCCTAAATGCGCGAATAGCGCCGTCCTCGTGCACACTCACCGCATTCGAAATAGCGATCCTCACAGAGAGAGAAGCCCAAGAGGATAATTTCCTCGCAGACAGATTCCCACCCAAGCTTGACATGATAGACAAACAACCACATTCTGCCACCCCATGAACCTACTGGTCGTCACATGACTTCAACCCATGTCTCGAGTCTCACCGACTCACATATATGCCTAAGTTTAATGCGAGAAATCACGCCAAAACAAAGCTATTTGTTCTTGAAACACACCAATGAGTTTCAGAAAAATCGGACAACCTCCGAGGCGACCTATCGATAACCTTCCAACAACGATGGCCCTTCCACGGAATTGATCGACACCTCCCAAAACAATTCTTCGGAAAATCTTCCGTCGAAATCTTCTTTCTACAACATTTTCCTTTTTGTTTCATTTCATGTCATGCACTCACACCCTAATATTATTTTAGGCTACCTTAGTGGCATAAGTGGAATGGCGATGCTAATCAGAACAGCATTCATGATAAGTTATATTCACATGCCATATTAACATAATTCAACTGGCGATAAAGCATGTTATGTAAATTTCAACCAATTACATCAAAATAGGTCATGTTAATGATTTAACAAACACGAGTTAATCTTATTTTGAATCACTCCAACACATAAAAATCTACACAAAATATTCACGCCTTCACGTCGCACATGAAACAACACTCAAGGGAAACTTCAGTTACTGCTCATGACCACACAAAGTAGGAATTTTCTCCACTCCTGCTCAAAACTTCGAGACCGAGTTTACGCCAAAACAAGCCGTAATATCTTAATATTTACATGACTCTAGCTTCAAGATTAACACAAGTAGGAAAAGACCTCACTTGAGTTGCCTACCCACCAAATCAAGTGTCCACGCAGCTCCCCGCCAAGGTGAGAGCAATTTCTTCCTTCTTGTCTGCCGAAACCGACGGTCCAATCGACTGAATTTAGAGAGAAGGTGTTTCTAAAAATCACAAAACCTAAGCCACTACATCTCCTATTTTTCTCTCTGCACGTTTTTAGTCTTTTTGAATGTAGGAGATGACCACTATTCTAAATTTTGTCTTATTATCTCATTAACAATTCTCATAATCTACCTTACGCCCTATTCTAGATTAACACTTCACACACCTAAAATACCCATTTCCATCATCTCTCTAATCTTTCAAATATGTGTTATAAGAGCATGTAGTGGGTGGATTTTTATTCTTCACATGTCTCTCTCAACTGAGCCACTAAAATCAGCACATTTTATGGCTCTGAAAACGTAAAATTCACCCGTCTTGAATTCAACGTAAATTTGATGTAGGTAGCCAGATCATGTATTACGATTCCTAACGGGGAAGTCCGCTTATCACTGGACATCTAGAAAATTTCAAATTTACCGAAACAGACCATTTTACTACTTTTCCGAAATCTGAATTTTCTGCTCCATGATTTCACAGCCCCCAGAGTCAACAATGTCCACGAGAGCAATGAATTATAGCGAATACAATGAGTGTGGATCCCAAAAAGTATGGTCCTCAAGTAGAGTAATGAGAGGGTGTTCCAAAGGTTATGGGATGTCTTGAGAGTGTGATGGTGACATATTCTCGCTTTCCTATCGAGAGACAAGAGCACTGATCAAGTGGAAGGCAAGACAGTAGATGATTTTCTAAAGAGGAGTTTTGTAGATAAATTCTAAATTAAAGCAATTTATAAAGATTAGAAAATTAAAGAATTTTTCAATCTATTAAGTGATCATGTCGATGATTACAAAAGAAGTTCTTAACTAGAGACATATTATCTTCTATTTTGTGACCACGAGGTGCAGAAAAGTACGAGGTTTGTCGTGGGCCTAAGAAAAGAGGTCAAGAGCATTTTGGCGCTATTCTCTGCATCAGTGATGGATAGGTGGCTGAGGCCGTCATCGTGATAGAGAGGAGCTTGGGATTAGCCTTCATATCAGACTGGGTTCATGAGGGAATAAGAGATAGATGATCTACCTAGACTCAGTGATCCAAGAAAGTCAAAGAAGGGAGGAAACACCATGGCAAGCCAAAAGAGCAGCCGAGGTAGCACCAACAGAGCAAAACCAATTTGATTGGGAACTTCTTCGAATCTCAACATGAGAGAATTGCAAAGAAGGGATGTTTCTGCAGAGAGGAACGCATGCGATCGATGTTTGTTACAGATGTAATGCCAGGACATTTGCAAAGGAATGTCCATAGTTAACCTCCTAGTGGGTCGGGCTACAATGAACACCAAAGGAGAGGCCATTTCTTTGTAGAGGCTGGATCATGAGAGGGGTAATCTTGGTGAGGTTCTACTTTCTAGGGATCATCAGTAAGGGCAATAGCAGAGATCAAATAATTAAAGGACTCCAAAGCCACTCATCGACTGTGCTAGGTATTGCTACACTGTGTCAGATGTTGATATCGCTTCTCGATGTTTAGATTGTGTATGATTTCAATTCTTGACCGGAGGTTTTATATTCTTATGTAATCTGAGCCATTATTCTTTTTATTTTCTTATGTTTATTTCAAATGTTACGGAGTCCGCCTTGTACCATGATAGTGGTATCTCTTCCAAAGGGATTCACAAGAAGAGTGTTTATAGATAAAGTATGATTATTGGAGATCATTCAGGAGTTTCTAAAGGCATTTTGATATTATTAGACATCCATGACTTTGATGTTAGACAGTATGATCAGCTTATCTAGACACACATATTGGACGTTATAAAGAGGTAGGTCTGAGACCAATGGAGATGCAAATAGTTCTAGCGGAAGGTAAAGAGCACACCGAACAAGATATGACAATTTCACGGCTATTAGTAAGATGTCTCGGTCACATCAAGGGTACCTAGCTTGAGCTATCGAGGCGAGGATATGGTAGTCAACGGAAGATATTCCAAAGAGTCGAGAATTCCTGATGGTTTCCGCAGGATCTTCCGCATACCTCCGTATAGAGATTGATTTTTAGATTGAATTGGCCCTTGGGACAGAACTAATCTCTAAGGCACCTATGGTGAGCGGCTCTTTTAGGAGGTTAAAGAATTGAAAGCACGTGATGGAAGAGCCAGGAGTATGGTTTTTATTAACAAAGCTGAGTACTTCGCTCGGGGAGCTCCCTGCTCTGCTTGTGAAGAAAAGGATGGAAGTTTGAGATTGTGTAATAATTATAGAGAGTTAAATAAAAGGATAACACGAATCAATAATTCTGCTTCACTTGATTGACACTTTATCACCACTAGGAGCCGAGGTATTTTCAAAAAATTGATCTGAGGTCAAGTGTTATAACAACAAAAGATCCACAGAGATGCCCTAAGACAATCTTTAGAACACTGGAGGTC
This sequence comes from Tetrastigma voinierianum, assembly GCA_016808115.1. Taxonomy (NCBI): domain Eukaryota; kingdom Viridiplantae; phylum Streptophyta; class Magnoliopsida; order Vitales; family Vitaceae; genus Tetrastigma; species Tetrastigma voinierianum. The sequence goes on along the minus strand of JAEQBH010002361.1, from coordinate 219,575 downwards.
ATTATGAAGTTCTTAGCTGCGCCATTTTGGACTAACTAATGCCCCAGCCTACTTTATGGAACTTATGAATAGGATCTTTCAGCCCCATGTAGATTAGTTTATAGTATTCATTGATGACATTTTGACTTATTCAAAAGAAGGAAGACTATATACTAAGAAAGTATGATTATGGAAAATCAAAATAGGTGTTAAATTTAGTAAATGCCAGTTCGGGCAGATAGTGCTGTCTTTCTAGAGACATGATTTCAGCGAGGGGCTTCAAGATCCTCAAAAGATTTTATGCAATTGTGAACCGGAAACCACCTACGAATGTGATGGTAGATACAAAGTTTGGCTTAGTAGGGTACAGAAATTGTTTGGGGGCCAAAGAAGGTGCTCCTTTGACTAAATTGACAATAGAAAGAGGAAAAGTTTGTGGCTGCGTCAAAGGCATGTTAGCAAAGCTTCGATGAACTAAAAACGAAAATTGACTCACACTTCAGCTTCTACACTTCTGCTGGCGCGGATGGATATACGTTGTATCAGGATAAGCCTGCACGCTTAGGTGTGTGTTAATGCAACATGAAATGTAGATAGCATATGCTTCGAAAGTTAATTGAAGAAGCATGAGCAGAATTATCCGACATACCACTCAGAGCAAGGCCAGTCTTTGTTTGTACTGATACGGAGGCATTACTTGATGTAATCACAATTTTATGCATCATAAGAACCCAATATTTATTCACAAGAGAGTTACACAGAGACATAGGAGATGGGCTGAGCTCATTAAGGATTATGAGGAATATTGCCCATCCTGTAAGCGCTTAATAGAATATGCCTCATGAGGAAATCTATGGGTCCTTGAAGTATCTACCAAAGACCGCCTCTACCTTCCTTAGACTCAGTAATTTAGGTCTTTAGGTGGATCAGAAAGGACTGACACTGAAATTTACTCAGCTAAGATTTCATGCACTGCCTCATATTGATAGATAGATAAAAGGGAGCTATTGACTCAAGAGATTCAACCAGATTGCTGAAAAGGGAAGTCGAAGTTAGGGCTGGGCTGAGTTATCAGGATGAAAGGCATGGTACATTGACGAGCACAGCTGGTGTTATGTAAAATTTGATGGGAGAATTAAAGAAAGAAAATTATGGAAGAGGCTCACCAGACATGTGATGTATCCTGAAGTACTAAAATGTATCACACCCCGAGGAACACATCGGTGAGTAGGTACAAGAAAGATGCTGTGCAGTTTGACCTCCATGTCGCCATTCACATTAGTCATAATGAGCATCAAAGACTCCATGTGGCTCTTGCAATTTCTTTCGATCCACCAAATGAGAAAAATCACATGACTTTTGTGTAGGATCGCCTGGAGCACAGGAAGGCACGCAGATATATGATTATTATGATCACCAAAACTTCACCATTTCCACTATACGCCTAAAAATGTTGGACTCGCTTGAGAAGTTCAATGGAAAGCAGAGAAAGATTGTACGACTCACGCATTATCGAGTAGCATCAAACAGAGATCCACTTGTTTGATTTCCGATTCTGGCCTAGCTAGCATGAGAGCTCAGTACTACATTTCACGCTTTCCATCCGTTAAACTGATGTCAACCGAAAGAACCATATGCATTGCATATACTCAAACAGAAGGAGCTGTAATGAAGCTGAGAGATATCTACTACACAGAGCTGCCTTCATAACAATAGTTACTAATCAAGATTGAAATGGCGCCTTACGAGGCCTTATAGGAAGGAAGGCAGGACCATTATGTTGGGAGTTTAGAGTAGAGAGAGAAAAAATTATTGAACTGTAAATTGTCTAGCCATGTCAGATAATGTTAAGGTTATTAGGGATTATCAAAAAGATAAAGATTCACATAAAGTTATGCTGATAACTGGTTGATGGATCAAATTTCGTGAAACATGTATTCGAGGATATCACCCCGAATTAAGCATTCTAAAGAAAGGTACAAGTCCTCGCTTAGTATAGACCATGAGACTGTGGAAAGAATTGGGAGGTAGTGATCGCCTAGGTTGCACCGAATTCGGGCCGCAGACATGATGTCTTTCATGTTTCAGCTCAAAGTATAGCGCATCCTACATGTGTTAAGAGATCAACCGCTGAATTGAAAGAAGACTTGACTTATGAAGAAACCTGCTCAAATTATGATCAAAGTGATCAGTTTTTCGAACAAAGTGATTCCTTTAGTGAAAATGTTGATGACCACGTAGAGTAGCCAAACATGTAACGCAGGAAGATTTTGATGCAAACTCCAGATCCACACCGTTTAATTAGGAAGAGATATTTAATTCTCGAGATGTAATATAAGATAGTGAATCAAAGACCAGAATTTATATGTTTATAAATAGTAAATTTCGTTTATCGGGCTTAGGGTATTTGATTGAAAACAATCAAATGAATAGTAAATTTCAAAACAAGCCCGAAAAATAAAAAAATGTTCATGGCACAATAATGAGTGTGAAAGAAGTTGAAATAGGATTAAAACGAAATTATGTTAAGGGATGAAAATGCAATTTTTCTGAAAAATGGCAAAACGGTAATTTGCCATAAAAAAATCTGAAATTTTTCCAGATCTCGAATGACGAAACGGACTTCACCGTTGAATTCATCTCCCAAAATCTAGTTCCCAGTCAAATTTTGTTGAATTATGAGATAGTCGGATTTTCATGAAATTCGAGGCGACGGGCGTCGAGTGGACCCCGAACGAGATTTTTATAAAATTCCCAAAAAATATCAAATATTTAAAGAATGTCCATTTAAGATAAATGGAACTGAAACCGGGACGAAATAAATTATTTTGGAGCGAAAACAAAACCGAAGAAGTGTGACATATGGCGCGACGTGGGCCACGTGTCCACACTATATATAGTCACTAAAAATTTAAAAATACTTCCCATTTGGTCCTGCCAAACCATAAGTATAGAGAGTAAAGAGAGAGGTAGAGAGCAGAGAGAGAAAGCAATCCTCTCTCTTCGATTCACGGGATTTCGTCGGTCAGATCTCGTTAGGTCAAGAATTAAAGCTAATCTATACGACGAGGGCTACGCATGTGGCACCATATAATCATAAGATTGCTGGGTCTGTCTGCTTTCACTTTAAACCGAGAAAGGTGGTGTCCCGAAACCACGCCATTCGAGGTAGCTTTTCTCCCCACTCGTTAATTTTTTGTCTAAGGGTATGTGTGTCCAAGGGAGACGTTGTCCGCTTTTTTTCCTCCGAATTCTAAGATCTTATTTTGGAGAATAATCTTTATTACCACTCATCCGACTGAGTGATTCAAATTTTTTGGATAACCAGACTGATAGAGAATATATCTCCTGAAATAGTCAATCCAAATTCGATCCCTTTGACTAAGAAATGCATCTGGAAGTGGAGGCTATTTCAGTGCTTATTCTCGTTTGCTTCCATGATCAGAAAGCTTGGCATAACTTAAGCCATCACTAACCCAATCTGAGCGATTTTAATTTCAACGAACTAGGACTGATAGTAGAGACCATATTTCCTTGAAATAGGTTTATCCCAATTCCGACTCCATTTGGACTCGTAAATGTATCTAAAGGGGGGAGTTATGTTTGTATTAAGCACGTGTTCTATTTGAAAACCGAGTAGTCCCTAAGCAGCTTAGGATGGAGTATCTTAAGTTTCGGTGATCCCTAAGAACCCTAAGAACCGCATTTCAAACAGTACAAAGAACCATCGCAAATTATGATTAAGACCCCTAAAATTGAGTATCACAGACTGCTTCCTAAGGTAAATAGAGTAAATTGGACCAAATTTTGAATGAAAAGACCATAACTTTTCGTCCGAACTCCGTTGGTGTTCTCAGACTCTGAAACGATTGAATATTCTAAATGCATATTCATGTAGAGTGATAGGGGATGATCAGAACATGGCTGAAAATTTATGTTTTGCACCAAGTGTGCTGTTTCGTTATGTCGGCGAATAGCTCAAGGTTTGGGTATGTCCATTTTGGCGACATGTCAGGCTATCGATAGTAATTTCTATGAGTTAGCATAAGGAAAAGTATGAGAACAAAAGAGGTTGAGTACAATTGATTTTAATCTATTGGAAGTGATTAAATGCTTAAGGGTTGTTGAAAGTATATTATAGTTAATGGTTTAATTGAACATGATTAAGGTATGGATGTTAATGGATTTTATGGATAATGTGACTTGTAGGAGGAAGGTGATAAAGGACAAAGGTGGAGGTGGAAAGTTTTTTAAAGGAGGAAAAATGGCTTAAATAACTAAGGTGAGAAAATGTAAATTGTTTATGAATATATATATATATATATATATATATATATATATATATATATATATATATATATTAATGTTTACCAAATGTATATGTTTTCATATCTATGTTATAAAATGTTCAAATGAAAAAAGAAATGTGGTTTTATTGACTTTTAAATTATGTGTTGAGAAAATATGAAATGATTATGTTGAGGAAAATGGTCAAATAACTAAGGTGAGTGGAAATGTAAATGTTTATGAATATATATATATATATATATATATATATATATATATATATATATATATATATATATTAATGTTTTTACTAAATGTATATGTTTTCATATCTATGTTATAAATGTTCAAATGAAAAAGAAATGTGTTTATTGACTTTAAATTATGTTGAGAAAATATGAAATGATTAAGGTTTCCATAGTTTCATAAAGCATGATTTATAGTTCATATGAAATGAAAGGTTATGAATGTATATTTTATATATACATGTTTATATGAAAATGTTTTAAATCCATGGTTACCCAATGTTACAAAGATAAAAGTTGAAGAAATGACTAAAGTACTTTCTTACGTGCATGGTACATGAGAAAGGGTTAGGATTTTTTTATTAGAGGGAAGGGAAGAGTGATGCATATTGCCATGCACGTGAAAAGTACGAAAAGTTTACCAAAGCATAATGTGATTTATTCCATAGTGCAATGAGATTAAAGAAAGGTACCATTTATCGTGATGCTCCTTTCGGGGCCACGCGATCGTAAGACTGCTTCTCGTAGTTCTTCATGGGCCAAACTATGGTTGACCCGTAGGGCATGATTTCTGAGGTTCGGGGCTTACTCCAGATCGTAAGACTGCTTTCCTGAGGTTCTTTTCAGCATGGACCTACCAGTTAACGGTAAAGTATTCCATTGGATATGACGGATTCAAGAAGGAAAAGAAAGTATATTGAAAAGATACGTTGATACAATTGTTTTCACACATTGTATCGGAACTATATGGAAAATAAGCAAAGATAAGGTTTATGGAAATGAGATCTCTATACAATTGTTTTTACACGTTGTATTTGAATAGAAAGGAAAAGAATGCAAAGTAAATGTTTATAGAAATGAGATCTCTATACAATTGTTTTACACGTTGTTATTTGAATAGAATGAAAAGAATGCAAAGTAAATGTTTATGGAAATTAGATCTCAATGTTTTATACATTGTATTTGAACTATATCTAGAAACATTTATTTTCCTATGAACTCAGACTTCACCATCTCCTTTAGCTCACCCCTTTTCCAAATGTTTTATAAAATGTTTTCAGAGATTTGACTTGCAAAATTGAAAGCATCCTCCGTGCTAGTGACACTTCGCCTCACGTGACGCACTACATTTTTGAAAATATATAGTTTTGTTAAAATAACTACTTATGCAACTTTTATTTTGTAATGGTTATAGGTTTTAAAGATTTTTTATAATATCTATAGTGTTCAGAAATGATTTTAAAGTTTGATTTGAAATTGGCTGCAGGACTTGATAGTTCCATCATGGATGTGGCAGATTAAATTGTTTTATTACAAGTGTTATAAATTGGGACATGTCCGAAAAACAAGAGGTAAACTCGCCCGATTTTCTATAAAGGGTTTAATATCGTTTAAAAGATAAAAAAAAAAAAAATTTGTTCCACTCATGTTTCATAAGATTTTAATGGAAAACGTAATTGTATATAAATAGGTTCGCCTCCATCTGACTGCTTTTAAAAAAGGCTAAAAGAAATGAAAGGTTTTTTTTTTCTAACTGCAGAGTGCGTGAGGGGTCCCCAGTTAGGGAAAAAAGGGAAACCCCGGGGTTGGGTCCCTTTCAATATTTTAATTAAATTATTTAGTATTTTAATTAAAAATAAAAAAGAGTTGGGTTTTTAATATTTTGTTTTGTTGTTCTTCAATTTCTATTTATATGGACTAAAGATTAAAATATATTTTTTAACATCTTAAATTTATAATTCTTATTTTTGTCAATTCTTTTGAATACTTTTAATTTTGTTAAAAATATGGATCAATAAAATTTAAATAGAGAACAATATTCTTTTATGGTTTAAAATAACAATGTTATATTTACCTAAAATAACATCATTTTTACATTATCAAATATACTAAAAATAATATTATTTATACATTATTTTGACCTACAAATAATATAATAAGATATACTAATGATGTTAGTAATTAAACTATATTTGAAAATAATAACATTGTTCTTAACTAAAAGTAACAATATTATTAGCTAAAAGTACCGCTATGGATGCGTGGATACCAATGGACTCATTATTACTATAATCATTTTAACTTCTTTATTAAAAAATATCAACATAAATACTAATAATAATTACTAATAAATTTAGCTTTTTATTTTTTACTTTTCTTTTAAATATTAATTTGTTATAATAGGGATTACCGAATTTATATTAAATCTGTAATGCAAAAACTCTTAAAAAATTTAATTTTTTCTTCAAATATTATATTTAAAAATAAAATCCTACAAAGAATTGAAAATTTAAACAAAATAAAATATTAAAACTGCAACCATTATTTTTATTCTTAATTAAAATAATACATATTTTAATTAAAATCTAATTTAATTTTATGAATTAACTATACATGAAATTAAAAAATAAAATAAAATAAAAAATAATTTATTTATATTTAAAAAAATTGATTTTTTATTTCTTAAATTTTAAATTGAAAAAATAAATTATTATTTTTATTTAGTAGATATTTTTTTTTAAAACTAATCACTTTTTAATATAATATACTAAATTACTCATAATTATTAATAATATAATATTTAAAAAAGTTTGTTATAATATAAGCATGTTAGATTTAATTGAAAAACAAAAGATAGAAGAATTTGAGATTGAAATAACAAAAACAATCATAAATTTAACAGAAATCATAATCAATATCATATAGAAGAATTTTATTATCATGAGGAAACTTTTAGGACAATAAGATTGTTAAACAATATAAAAACATTTCTAGAATCCTTATGACAAGATTATCAAAAGCTAAATAAATAATAAAGGAAAATATCATAGGTATAAATCATGAATCGGATTTGAAAAAGAGTAATAAATGAATGAACAGACTATTGATAATAGTAGTCATATTAAATGCTAAAGTTGAAAGTTTTACAAAATGTGTATTAGAAGTAAAAATGAAAAAGTTTTGAATAGTAATCATAATAATAGTTGAAAAGTCTTGCCATATCTCACAATAATAAATTTACAACATAAAAGTTTTTGAAACAATGAAGCTTTTAAAAGAACATGATGAATATGATTCAAATGATATTGTATTAATAAAATCTTTAACTTATTATAAATTAGAATTCTTAACAAATGGTTGGATATTAGAAGACATTATATATCTATAAGCCTCATATATATTTACAATTATACAATTAAATCTCCCTCAAGAAATGAAAAAATAAATATTAGTAAAAACTAAGATATAAAATTCAAGAACAAAAATATACTTGATGGTTATAACTTTAGATTGAAAATCTAGTAACAATAATATTGAAGAAGCTTATAATCAAGAAGAAAATCTTAATGAAATATTTTATTACAATTTGAATAAGATGGAAATTCCAAATATAGAAAATATTGAAAACAATTAAAATGAGTAAAATGACAATGAAAATGTCTATACAAAAAACAATAGACAAATATTTAGAAAAAAGACAACATTTATGTACTAACAACAAAATTGAAAGAATAAAAAATTCAATATATAAAATGGTTATGGAATGTTAGAAAATTCAGCTACCTTATCTAAAAGCTGGGGCCCAAAATATATAGAATTTCTATGATATACAATTCTATGATATAGTAGAAAATTATAATGAATATTTACCCTTTAGGGTTAATTTAGATCTAGAAAAAACAAGAAAAGTACTAGAAAAAATAAAAAAAACTAGAATGAAGGACAAACATCTAGAAATAATTAAAACTTAATGCAATGAGAAATAAGAAATTTATATTCAAAAGATAAAATAAAATAAAGGAATATGGACTATAAAAAAGATTTAGAGGAAATTTAGAAAAGAGTTAAAGTCTCAATAAAGATGTCACATGTTGGATCCCCTAAAAAATCAAGAGTTATAAAAATCAAATAACATGGAATCTAGAAAATTAGAAATATTAATGGAAGAAATATTAAAGGTTGTAAAAAGAACAGATAATAAATTAGAAAATTGAAGAAAAAATAAAATAAATGAGAAAAATAGAATGACAATATAGAAATACGGAAAATACTCTTATTAGTGTAGGAAATACCCAAATATGTTAGAGGAACAACTAAAAAATGTGGAGCATCAAATAATATTTAGAAAATATCCTAAGAACTATAAACAGAGTAAAGACATGTAAGCGAAGTCTGTATTTGAAGCTATCGGGAAAGAATACTTAGGAGTTATAGAGAAAATAAAATAAAAAGAAGGAAAATGTATAATATAAAGGTTAACTATAGAAAAATGAGTCAAATAAGTGAAAATGAAATAGAAGATATAATGATAGAAATACAGAGAATGAATTTAAATGGAACAAAGATGTGAACCCTATAGGACATGAAGTAGGGCCTAGTGAAATAAAAGAAGAATACCCAAATACATTTGAAAGACAATACAAAATACATAAATATGAACCAAGAGAGAAAAAAAATTGAACAATTAGGAAATAGAGGAGTATACCTAGATATAGATTGTCTAAAATATATTAAAACAGTGTTAAATAAATGGTCATAGACAATGACATTATACTTTATGACATCGAGAACAAATTGGGATAATAATATTCACATCTTATAATGAGAGAATGATGAATCGAATGTGTTAGAAAATGGTGGGAAGGATTATCACTCCTAGTTTTAATGGTGTAATTACAAATAACACTAACAGCCTTGAAAGCAAAGATATTTGAAGGAGTAGATACTTTTATTAGATAAATAGTAAATGAATTCCAAGAGAATTATATTTGACCCTAAGATAGAGTAAAAGAGAAAGATATAAGAGAAGCTGTAGATAAGCTATCACGGTTAAATTTGTAAATGAGACATATAAGGAATATATATGTGAATTTAGAAAATGGTATTATGATGTGTTTGATAGTATGAATAAGGACAAATTTAGCAATATATAGTATGAGAAGTTACCAAGAAAAAATGGAGTACTATTTCCAGAAGTTAAATATGAAAATTAAGAATAGAACATGTTGATACCTAAGAGCCAGTAATAGAATTTTTAAAGAAAAGATTTAGCATAATTATGCACCCAGAGGGTGATATCAAATGTGCAAGAATGGAGAAATATATTTTGTGATAAAATAAATAATATCCCCCGAAAATGGGAGGCGAGTATAAAGAAGTTAAAAATTAAAACAATTAGGAAAGTCAAGAAGAAGATTTACAAAACATAAAAGATATAGAAAAGAATGGAGAAAACCATTTAAAAAATATTACAAGAAAAGATTTAATTATAAAAAGGAGGAATATTACACAAAACACATCAAAAGACAAAAGCAAATGCAAATGTTGGAAATGTGGAATTTGTATACAATAATGAATGTCAAATGCAGAAAAGATGATCATATGGGGAGAAATAAAGAAGATGATTTAGAAAGTATAATAAGTTTCACATGCAGTAAACCCAGAGCGTTTGAGAAGTAAGAATGATAATAGTTCCTCAGAAAGTGATACAAAATGAGTAAGGAAATAACGAGGAAGATGATATTTCTGAATTTGAAGTTATTAGTACTAAAGAAGATGAAGAAGGATATAGATTGAAAGCACTTTGGAGCACAAAATTACGTAAACTGCACCCAAATTTGACCAAAGCCCTAGGAGTTGATTACTAAGATACCTACATAAAATATATATGCATAAAAAATATACAATCCATGAATATCTGTGAAACCCCGGGAAATCCAGATTTATGAGAAAGTGTAGAACAATAAAATTCGGTCAAAATCCGAAACTTTTTTTTTTAGATCTCGGATGATGAAACGGACTTAACCGTTGGAATCGTCTCACGAAATCTAGCTACCACGTCGATTCATCGAATTCCTAGACGCTTGAATTTCACATTTTCAAGGCACAAAATACAGTGACACTTGTCGATTTGAGTGGTTCACATGAGACACGTGTCAAGTCAGAGCAAGTCAAACAATGAGCCTGGTATCAAGAAGTACATGTCAGACGAAAATATTCGTGGAAATCCACATTGACAAGCAGGATATGGGAATCCTAAGAGCCAATGAAAATTGACACGCGGGTGCTCGGTAGGACAAGCCTTTTGGCCCATCTTGACCAAATAAAGGATGGGAGAAAAAATAAAAGGGCAGAAAAGAAAGAGGAAGAAAAAAGAGAGTTTTGGTAGAGAGACTCCACCTTCTCTCTAAATTTCCTGACGATTGGACCGACAATTTCAGGCAGAGCAAGAGGAAGAGTTCATCCTCACGGCAAGGGCTTCACATAGAGACCAGAGTTGGGGAGTCTTGAAAAAAACTCCAAGAGGTAGGGGTTTTCTCCTACTTGATTTAATCCTTGTCTAAGAGCCATTCAAATGGCATGGGTTATGTGAGGCCGTGAGTGGTCAGGTGAAACCCGTCCCGGCGACTCTAGAGGGACAACAAGTTTGAGATTCCTAAACTGCTTTTGACAAATCCGAGGATTGATTTTTGGACTAAGTAATTTTCCTTGTGTGCCATTTATGTTAGGAGTTAAATGAATAATGGTGTTGGTCATTTTGCTCCTAAGGGAATGTTTGCTAGCAAGCTAACCACGCATTACTAACCTGGACTTAATCGGTTTTTGGTAGGGAAATGAAGACAATTTGGTAGTGAGTCCTTCATGTAAATTATAGCCACATTAGTAAATGATGTTAGCTTTGAATTTTTCAAATCGAACCTCTCGTAGCCTGGGTTATGGTCCGTTTGGGCTCTAACGCCTAGTAATGGTCACGTCAACACGGCCTTAACGGGTTTAGCCTACCCCGATGGGTTCAATGCCTGATGGGTTCACCCCAGATGGGTTAACCCAGATGGTTCAACCCGGATGGGTCCACCCCGGATGGGTTCTACAATTCGGATGGTTCCGTGACTTCACTTAGGATCATGGCGACCTCCAACTTCTAAGGTCATAACTTCTTTCGTCTCGAACTCCGTTGGTGTTCTCGACTCTATAAATCCCATTGAGTTAAAATTCCATCCATATTCCTGAGGAGGGCATTGGGTACCTGAGTCGTCTGAGAAGGGGCTTTCGTGAAGGTCGTAGGTCAGTTTCCAGGTAGGGTCACGGTCATGTGTGACCTCCAACTCGTAAGCGCCATAACTTCTTCGTCCGAACTCCTGCTGCTTCAAACTCTGGCTGAAATCCCATTGAGTCAGGATTCCGTCCATATTCCTGTGGAGGGAATTGGGTACTGGATCTGGCCGGAAAGGGGCTCCCGGGAAGGTTAGGTAGGCTGTCCCCGGCAGGCTGCTCTAGCCGCGTGTGACCCCAACTTCGAAGGTCATAACTTCTTCGGTCCCGAACTCCGTCAGGGGTGTCTCGACTCTATGGAAATCCTATTGAGTAAAAAGTCCAGCCCTATGCCTGTGGAGGGCATTGAGTAATCGAGCTACGAAAGGGGCTCCTGGCAAGTCGTAGGCCGTCCTGAGTGTGGTCAGCCTGGGGTCATGTGTGACCTCAATTTCTAAGGTCATAACTTCTTCTATCCGGAATATATTTTAGTGCTCTTTTTGACTTATGGAGCACCATATTGAGTCAAGATTCCAGAAATATTTTGAGGAGGGCATTAGTACTGATCCGCCGAGAGGCCTCAAAGAAGGCCTGCAGGTCAGTCCGGCACGTCGAAGTTATGGTGTGACCTCCAACTTCTGGTCATATAACTTCTTCGGGTCCGAACCCGATTCGGTGTTCTTGGACTCTATGGAAATCCCATTGAGTTCAGATTCCATCCATATTCCTGTGGAGGGTATCAAGTACCTGAGTCATTGAAGGGGCTCCCTGGCGGTGCCTAGGCCGTCCGGTAAGGTCGCTTAGTCGTGACTTCCAACTCTCTGAAGGTCATAACTTCTTCATCCGAACTTCGTTTCAAGTGTTCTTGGACTCTATGAAAATCCCATTGAGTCAAAATTCCATCCGTATGCATGTGTAGGGTAGTAGGTGATCATAACCCTACTGAAAATCTATTTTTTGCACCAAGTGCAAAGCTGTAATGGTTTGTGTCGGTGTGAATAGTCGGATATAACATGACCATTGCATGGCATGTCAGAAGCAATGTATCGGGTATGATATGGCTGTCTACGGGAGGCCATGGGAGCCATATGATTTTGGTCCAAAAACTGTATCGAAGAATAGAGGATTTATGACCTAAGCCACACGCCCAAGATTGCGGTGGGTCGGGTTTCGAACCGAAACTAAAAGTTTCTGTGCTTCGTCGCTTGATGTTGTTAGATGATCGAACCAAATCGGTTCATGCTCGTGAAGGCCGTGAGGAATTCGCCGGATGGGTCTAAGATTGACCTGCTGTGTGTTGCTTTATGAATAACATGTAATGTGAATATGACATGTTAATGTATGTTGTATGATGTATTAACATGGGTTATAAATGGATGTTAATTATATGTACCAATTATAATTATCCATGGTATGTGAATGGTTCATGTAGTGTGCATTATACATGTAATATAGAGAACTGCAAAGTGGGCATAATTCGTATTGCATATGTACTAGAACATCGCGATGACATGGGTGTGAGTGTACGGTTGATTGACACCGTTAGGTGTTCGGCGGAGTGTCAGCGGGTACACCTGGGCCGTGGGATCAACTATGCGTGATGGTGCTGATTAGTGGGCTCGTTGAAGCGGACGAAGTCCAAATGAGTCGCATTGGTTGCTGGAAATGGTAGCCGATAATTATGCGACGGGTATCGTTAGTTAGATGTATCCCTGGTGTGAAAGACCTATCAATTATGGTCACACAATCTCGCGAAAACAGTGTCGGAAAGTGTCTAGGTTTATGATATGTTTATATGACACTTAAAATCAAATACCCATAAAAGGCGCACATAAAATGAAAATGTTGTTGATTTATGTCTTAATACATCTAATATGGTATATTCACACTCGCATAGGTAGTGTGAGGAGTCGCATGATTTTACCCGATACGGCGCTGATGACATTTCATGCATGATATAAGACATTCATGTAGACATTTTACTGATGTGTGTTTTCAGGCGACCATCAGACGCGCACTTAAAGCGAGTAACCCTTGTAAAAGATTATCACCACCTGGCTTGTCTCACTCCCTTCGCTGTGGGACCCCCTTTCGTGTAGTGAGAAGACGATGTCTCCCGCGAGGCCGTGAGTACAAAGGGCGGTGGTTGTGGCCTTGAGAAGCATTTTCAGAAAATATATTAGAACAACCTAGTTTAATATATTTGGCATGTAAAGTGTAGAAGAGTTGTACATCAAACTCTTGTAAAATATTATAAGAAAATGGTGGTTTGTAAGTAAAAATATACGTAAATGGGTCTCGATATATGAGACATATGAAAAGGAGCATCTGAGCAATCTGACATATTCATTGTGTCCCGCGGTTGACGTAGTTGTCAACTAGACCCCTGATAGGGCCACAATATCAAAGATCGAAGAAGTATAATACACTAATAAGGCTAAAGGAAACATAAAGCTTAATTTATTAACAAAAGAGACTATAAATGAAACATTAAGTAAGATAAAAAGTGAAAAAATAAGAGAAAAAATAGAATATGTATATTTAGTAGGAGTATAGATAATAATAAAATCATTATTTCCTGAAAATCTAAATAAATCAATAGTTCTAAGTTTACATGATAAAAGACTGATATAAACACATGAAAGCCAGTTATGAAGTATCCAAGGAAATTTAGTATACACAAAATTGATGTTCACATGTTACCCAAAATATAATATTAATCTAGGAGATAAAGATTTTGATAATAGTCTAAGCTTATATTTCAAATTCTTAAGGAATGATATTATGAAAGAAGGTAATAATGTATTGACAATGTATTATAGTGCTTGATATACACTATCAAACTCAAACCATGGAAGAATTTATTAAGATAAGTCATTTATAGAAATTAGTGATGAATCTAGAGAAATTTCTGAAATAATATAACCTCAAAAGTTAGATAGAATAGAAATACTGACAATTACATTTTTAAGTCTTGAAAATGATATTCTTGATGAAGATTATGTACAAAGAATTGATTTACCCATATTTAGGGGAAATTCCTTAATAGGAAATAATACAAGGAGGAGTAGTTTCCAAAGAATAAGAGAAGATGTACATTCACCCTTCCTGATAAAAGGAAATTATTACAATAGAGAAAGAGAAGTTGAAAAAACAAAATTTTTAATAGATACAAGTGCTAGTTGCAACCATATCCAAGTTGATAAATGTGAAATGATATAAGGATAACAGTTCCCATACGTTTTTAAAAAATTATGACGGCCAAACATTAACATAATTTAGCGTAAATACCCATTAGATTACAAGGAATAACCTTTTTGGTAGACTGCACTACAACGCCCCAAAATCCGAGGGTCCGTATACTCAGATACCATGTTGTGACACTCAAAATCCGGGGGTCCGGCTGACAACTCGTCAACCCGCAAAATATTCATGGTCGCCTTTCTGTATATTTTTCTTACAAATATATAAAATTCTTATAATATTTTACAAGAGTTTGATGTACAACTCCTTTACACTTTTACATGCCAAATTATATTAAAGCTAGATTGTTCTAATATATTTTACAAAATACTTCTCAAGGCCACAAACTGTGCCCTCTTTCAGACTCACGTTCTTCAAGGAGCGCCGTCTTCTCGTGTACCTAAAAGGGTGGTCCTGTGGACTGGGGCGAGCAGTCTATTTGGGATATATCTCCTACCAGCTTCACTCCCACCCAAGAAAGAATACGCAATGCCAATACATACAATCACAGTATCCAAGTACCTATACCATTGCACTGAATAACAGCACGCTACGAACGCAAGATACCCCTCATGTAACACCGTCTCCGAGAGAGCTGTGGCGTACATGATAATTTGGGGACATGATACAAGAAAGATCGTCACAAGATCAGAGATTTTTGAGATGAAATTAGAAATTATAAATTTTGGAACCCGGAATTTGTTACTTAAAACAAGGGTACAATCATATTTAAAGAAAAGGATATTGTAAAGACAATTGCTGTAGATTTGGCCATAAGAATTTCAAAAGATTTCTGATTCAAGAATATTTAAACGCCGGCGACAAATTCCACTACGAAAGTTTTATAATAAAGATAATTAATAAGCTTAAATACAGAATTAATAATAATAAATTTCCGTAATAATTCGCAAGCTCGAAATTCTCAGATTCTGATGACGAAACCGACCGCGCCGCGCTTCCTTGTCTCACAAATCCAGTGACCTAGAAAGTTTGCTTAATTCCAGACAAATGGAATATTTCCACGACTTCTGTTACGAGTTTAAAGCTTAAACCCGAAATGCGATTTTCAAAATCCGAAACGACAATACGAAAAGAATATTCATTTGTGATAAATAAATCAAACCTGACAAAATAAATTGTTTACGCCGAAATGCAATTAGTGAAGAAAATGACACGCGGTCCCACCTAAAGAAAAAATAGCAAAACAAAAATAAAACAACAAACAAACATGGCAATTGGCAGGGACGTCTAGAGAGCGCGCGAGTCGGTAGCTTTGCTTTTACCATTTTTCTCTTCTTTTCTTCCTCGATTTACGAAAAACTGGACCATTCTGATTCGTCGAGATAAACACGCAGTCGCTCTGCGACTATGGGCCACGCGCGAGCGACTTAAACACTGGTTTCACCGAGACCAGAATACGCGAAAAACCCAAATTTTTGGGCTTTTCCTCGCATCTACGCCATCTCCAAATGTCCGTGACCCTTTCTGACCAAGAGAAAGCTTACTCTACGTCAAGAGTAGCCTACGCGCGACACCAAAATCTTGGCATTAGAACTCAAGAAGAGGAAATTTTCCACTGTGTTATTTCAGTGATAAAAAGACTATAAACGACTCTAATATCTTGTGGCGCCATAAATTTCAATCCAAAATTTTGGGGACCGAAGCAGAATTTTTATGAATTTGGTGAATTTTGACTATTTTCTGACAACTGTATCGAATTTCCTCGACTGCTTTCGATAATGGGTTAAAATTTCAGATTTTATTCAGTCACCTGATAAAATTTTCGTGAACGTTGCTTGTGACTATACGAAAATCCCTTTACTAATCGCTCATACGCTCGCGAACGCTATTCGTACCACATATTTTTCCGAATTTGACTCAGAAGACCAAAGATGCAAATCGCTTCTATTACACTGACGCGACTAATACATCGAGTGCGTAGATAAAAGCAGCCGCTGTAAACTTGAAGGGAATCACATTCAAGCTTTAATAAAGCAAAGAGCGAGCTGCTTCTAAACTATTTTCCAAATACTAAATAGACATTATTATTATAAACTGCTTTACACCTGTGATTTCGCTTTGATTTGCAAACCATTTTCAAGAAACAAGCAAATGAATTAGAAAGTAGCAAACGGCTAATCAGAAACAATCTTCAAGCAGTTAGCAGCAAATTATTCAATAATTAAACCATTTTTCAATAATCGCCAAATTGGCTGAAGTAAACCATTGAAAAAAGCAAAGAAATTGCTTAAATCAGAAACTATCTTTCAAAGAAAGCAGCAGTTAGTCTTGCTTTCAATACTAAACCATTTTTCGTTAGTTAAAGAAACGGTTTTAAATCGAAACCATTTTCAAAAGAGCAGTTAGTTGTGCAGAAAGAATGTTGGAAATGTGCCTTCCCTAGTTCTAAGATTTAAAACTGGTCTAGGTATTCAGACGTTGCACTACAAGCAAGTAGATCTCATACACGCATTTTAGCTTCGGCTCGGCTCAAACGTAGGGATACTACATCATGCATTTAAAGGAGACCGACACGTGCACAGAGATATGTTACGAGCTCTAACTAACGATGCACACGGCGCACCTGTGTCAATTCCACCATAAGCTCAATTTAAAGGTGATGCGACCTGCGTCTTTCCACCGCACTCCGCCGCCTTCAAAGCCCGTGGTCATCAGGTATGCGAAGCAAAAAAATAGCCTCCAATGGTTGATGTTTTATAAGCATAATATACAGCTAAAATCAACCATCGGCTCTGGCCGCCCAGTTTCGAGATTTTAGCAAAATCTACTGAGCCCAGCTCCCGCTTTATTTTCAAAGAATCGCTGGTTCTGCGCCCGCTTTTGCGAAAAGTTTCGGTAAACTTTAAAGAAAAGGCCACAGCGCTTTAAGAAACTTTTCAAACAAGATAAAGAAAGTAAAGGCAGAAATTTATGTTTTTATAAACTTCTAAGCAAACAATAAGAAGTTTTATAAGCTTTAAAAGTTGAGCAAAGAAAGAAAAGTTTTAGAATCCTGAAAAAGAAAAAGAAAAGCTTCCTAAAATAATTGTAAATGAGAGTTTTATATTTTCGGTGACGTCTTTAAAAGCAAAACGCTTTATAAAAGACATACACTCACTCGAACTGCTACTTATTATTTTCCATTTTAAAACTATTTTCCAGGTAGCTGTGTACGCAAGACTGGAGCATAATAGGGTTGTCCCGAGATCAGATAAGTGCTATTAAGAAGAATATTATGTAAGAAAATACTAATACGATAATTTAACATATGTAATGCATATTGGCGTGATGTTTTGTGAGAATGCGCTTACGCCTACATATATTTTGACATGCGGTAAATGGATGTATACAGGATTTGGGACATGTCCTATATGCAACCAAGAAGCCAGCCAAATTTTATAAAATCATAAGTTTAGAAAAGAAAAATTTATGTGGAGGTTTTAGCAGCAATACGCTTCGCTTCACGTAAGCTTTCTGCAATGTTGTATGTAACTACCGATTTGTGGAGTGAGCCGCACGCCCGCCACTCGGAAGGGGGGTACAACATGGCACGCAGCATATTGGCAACCATGCATGCTTAAGCCAGCACATACATATGAAGGCGAAATAAGTATTAAATAGTTGATATTTTTAGAAATTACAAAGACTATGTCGTAAAGGACGAGAGGTCGTCCTAGGAGAGTTATTCCAGCTGGGCTCGAAATAGCCCCGCAAGACTGCGGAGATGAGCACGAATGTCCTACTACCGCCATTAATCACCTCCGCCAGAGGGTCGCCGACACCATTTCAAGCCACCGCAGGCAGCTCAAGCGCTGTGGATTATTTACTACAGAAGAAGGCACAGACGCATAGATAGTAGTCATACCGACCACACCGTCGCGTCTCCACCACCACCTAGAGAAGTTCGAAGAACCCGAGAGAATGAGCAGAGAGCAGAAGAAAAGCCGGGCGCCAAGCCACAGGCGGCAAAGGGTGATCCGTAAGTAGCCTCGGGTTATGTTTAGACCGAAAGTAAACAAGGTTTACGGCTATGGGCCAGCACCATGAGCAAAGAGTCTTGTTTTCCGCTTTTACGGATGATGTGGCTATGATCGTGGGATGCCTTAGAAAGGAGGTATCCCGACGTATATCAGCGGGATTAATTCCGAAGAAGAGTTCATTGATGATTCTTTCTCGTGAGTAATAAGGATTCAAAAATTGAGGAGTTCTTCAAATTAGAACAAAAGAACATGTCAGTGTCAGAATATGAGAAGAAGTTCTGAATTAGATTGGTCTCTATATTCGCCGGATGAAGTCCCTATGCAAAAGGTTTTTATCAGACTACAAAGACAAGTTCAACAGATTATCGCTGGTTCCTCGTAATAGATCGGGATTCCAGCAGGCCGCCCGAGAGTCGAGCAAAGTACCACAGCTATGTATCGTATAAAGTGTGAAAGTAAGAGGCGAGGAGGCACTGTGCACGTCCCAACAAAGCTCGTGACAAGACAAAGAAAGAAAAGCAAGAGCGTAGGTTATGGGAGGCCGAGGTGTTAAGGAGCCATTCTAGTCGTGGATCAGCCGAGGCCCTGGGCCATAGCGCAGCCAACCCAGAGTATTCCTCCTGTCATTACATGTGTTCGAAACGACACCAATGGGAATGTAGGAGATTCAAGATGTGGTGTTTCCACCGTACGAAGGCCATTTCACAGGAGTGCCCCGCCTAATTGGGTGCGGAAACATCAAGAGCGCCTAGCTGACCCTACCGTGACGCAGCATACATAAGTCTTCGCCAGGAGGTTTCTGCCAGAGGGGCCAACACAAACGGCATGTAGAGGTGGCCGTGGTAGACAGGTAGAGGCAAAGGTCTCGTGGATACGTACAGAGCCCCGCACCTGTGCCGTAGGTTTGCGTCGTGGACTCGAAGAAGATGCGATGCGCCGTGACGTGGTCACCGTATTATTTCTATCCTCGATCATGATGCTTATACATTAGCGGGACTCAGAGCTACGTATTCATTTGCATCCAAGTCACTTTAGATCGTTTTCGATAGAGACCCAAATGGCAGAGGGTCAGATGAGAGTTTCCCTTCCAATTGAGATCCGTTACTCGCAGACGCAGTAGTCGAGATAGTAGAGTTCTGATCGAGGGACAGGAGTCTCACGGACCAGAGCTCTAGATACGAGGACTTTGATGTGGTTCTCAGATGATTGGCCGTCTCACATAGAGCCACATTAGATTGTTACAAAAAGGAAGTAAAGTTGAATAGGCCAGGAAATTGAGGAAGTTCGAGGGATTACGTAGAGTTATCTTCAGATGATCTCCGCCATGACATCACAGAGAATGCTGCGTAAAGGAGGTCAGGGTTATCTAGCTTATGTGGTGGAGACCGAACAGGACCATATTGATGAGATTCCAGTTGTTAGAGAGTTCCCAGATGTGTTTCCGGATGATATCAAGGTATCCAATTTCAAAGAGAAGCTGAGTTCACCATTGATTTTGATCCCAGGACTGAGCCCATTTGCCCTCCCACAGATGGCTCTTAGAGTCGAGAGAGCTTAAGGCCTGCTTAAAAGAATTATTAAGTAAGGGATTCATCCGACCGAGCATATCCCCATGGGGAGCTCCAATTCTCTTCGTGAAAAAGAAAGATGGGAGTTTGCGGTTGTGTATTGATTACAGGCAGCTGAATAGAGTTACCATCCGCAATCAGTATCCACTCCCTAGAATCGATGAGATATTTGATCAACTCCAAGGATCTCGAGTGTACTCCAAGATAGATTTGAGGCTCAGGGTATCACGCTAAGGGCAGGAGGATGTTCCTAAGATCGCATCAGACACGCGACATTATGAGTTTCCTCGCATGCCGCTTGGTCGACTAATGCTCCGACAAGTGATGCATTTGATTTAACCGGCATTCCAACCGGTATTTGGATAGGGTTCACTATGTTTTTATTGATGATATCCTAGTGTATTCGTAGTTCAGAGGAACATTCAGAGCACCTAAGGATTGTATTACAGACCCTAAGGGAGAGACAGCTAAGGCGTTGAGCAAATGTCGCTTGGCTCGATAGGTGGCATTCCTAGTCATGTGATTTCACCATGAGGTGAGCGTGGATTCTAAAATGTAAGCAAAGGTAAATTGAAACCTAAAGAATGTGTCGAGGCTAAGCTTCCTTGGTTTAGCAGATATTACAGAAGTTTGTCGAGGGTTCTCCAAGATAGCAAACTCCTACCCCACTGCTTCGACAAGAAAAGATGTTAAGTATGATCGGGTAGATGCCCCGTTTCAAAAGAGTTTTGAGGAAAGCTGAAAGATAGATTGACTTCACCCAGCTCTAGCTTTACCCAATGGAAGAGATGGATTTGTGGTTTATAATGATGTTTCCAGTAAGGCCTTGGTTAGCGCTTTTGATGCGTAATGATAGGGGTGATTGCATATGCCTCTAGACACCAAGAAGGAAGGAGGAGAATTACCCTACATGACTTAGAGCTTCATAGCCAAAGTTTGCTCAAGATATGGAGACATTACTTATATGGTGTTCCTTGCAAGATCTTTACATCATAAGAGTCTTCAATATTTTCACCTTAAAGAGTTAAACCCGAGACAAAGAAGATGGCTTGAGTTGGATTAAGGACTACGATCAGACTATTGGGTACCATCCAGGGAAAGCTAATGTCGTGCTGCATGCCTCTGAGTAGCGACTCAGAGAGTCTGTCTCACATGAGATCGTGTTATCTTCCAATCAAGCAGGATCTGAGAGCATTAGGGTGATATTGAGATTGAGGATTCAGAGCCTTGTCACACAAGCCATGTTATCCTCTTAGTGGACTCATTCTAGTAGGGCAAATACAGGATCCACGCATGATTGCTTAAGGAAGAGATGTAAAACGAAAGAGCGTGCTTCAAATTAGAGATGATGGCATGATAGTTGAAAGGACAGAGAATGTGCGTGCTGCAGTATGGCGAGTCAAGAGAGACATTATGGAAGTTACACATTCATCTCACAGATGCTATGCATCCGTAGTACCAAGATGTACAGGACTTCGTTAACATTACCTGTGGAACGGGATTAAGAAAGAGATTTCGACTCGTTTAGGTGCCTAACTCCGTCAGCGTGAAGGCAGAGCATCGAGGCCCAAGTAGGAAGATAGCAAGCAATTCTCATTCCAAGCAGTGGAAATGGGAAAAGATCACTATGGATTTTGTAAATGTGTCTTCCACTGACCAGAGAAAACATGATGCTATATGGGTGAGTATTGATCGATGACGAAATCGCCATTTTTTACCGCCATTATCGAGGATTCATTGGAAAAGTCACCAATTGTATGTGGACGAGATAGCAGACTCATGGGGTTCCGCTCGGGAGTAGTGTCGATCGAGACCCCAGTTCACATCCGTGTTTTGCCTAGCTCTTTGCAAATAGCTTTAGGTACTCGCCTTTACATTTCAAAGACATCATTTCATCCTGTGACGGATGGTCACTACAGAGGACTATTCGTGACGTTAGAGGATATGCTGAGAGCTTGTGCGATGGAATTCAAAGGAAGTGGGATAATTACCTCAGCACTAATGGAGTTTGCCTACAACAACAACTATCAAGCCAATATGCATATGGCTCCATCTGAGGCAATCAGATGGCGTGAATGTGGTGGACCCAGGCCGGGATGAGGCTGGGCGAGAAGACTATAGCCCCGAACTGGGCATGCATCACTTCGTAGAAAGTGAAAGTTGTTCGCGATAACCTAAAGATAGCAAGAGATAGACAGAAAAGTTATGCGGACAACCGTCGTAGAGATTTGCAATTCGAGATAGGTGACCAAGTTTTTTTGAAGATTTCACCTTGGAAAGATGTGTTGAGATTTGGGAAACGAGGGAAGCTTAGTAGTCCGAGATATAGGACCTTATGAGATTATGATGTGCGAGGGCCAAGAGCTACAAGTTGAAGCACCCTTAGTTATCAAGGATTCAAGGATACATTCCATGTATCGATGTTGAGGAAATATATCCCTGGATCTTTCATGTATTGAGAGAGCAGCCACTGCGCTTAAAGGAGAATTTGACGAGAAGAGACACCAGCAGCGTATCAGACCGCAAGGAACAGTGTTGAGAAGGTATAATCTAAATTAGTTAAAGTCTCTGCGGAAGAACTGCGAGAGGGAGGCAGCCTACTGGGGAGCCGTATACTCGATGCGCCACAGCATTCTCACTTATTTTCCTGGATGATGTATTGTTTTCTCGAAATGGGGCTTATTCATTTCGGCGACTAAATGTTCCTAAGGAGGAGGATTTTGTAACACCCCGTCCCGAGAGTGTACAAAGACATGATACCGTATGGGTGGATAAGAGCACCAAGTGGTCACATCAGTATTTTGAGATGAAATTAGAAATTATAAATTTTAAACCCTAATTTGGTACTTAAAACAAGGGTACAATTGTCATTTAGCAAAAAGGATAAGTGGGCATAATTAAGTTAGAGACGGGCCATGTGAGGGAATTTCAAAAGTTGGATTTGCAATATTTAAATGCTTGAGGACAAATTTGCAATTAGAAAGTGGAGGAAGGAGTATAATTAATGGAAGTTTAAATAGTAAATTAATAATAAATTTCCAGACACCAAAGGTTCGAAATTTCAGATCTCGATGATCTAAACTGATCAAGGCCAAGTTCGTCTTCGCTGAATCTAGCGACCTAGAAAAGTTTCGCTTAATCGAGACAACTGAATATTTTACGAATTTCTAGCGACAGTTTAAAGTTAAACTCGAAAAACAGGATTTTTGAAAATTCAAAATGACAAATAGTTAAAGAATATTCATTTAGGATAAATAAATTGAAACCGACAAAATAAATTGTTTCGGCAATAAATGACTGTTAAAGAAGAAAAAGGACACGTGTCCCACCTAAAGAAAGGTAAACAAAAAATAAAACAAAAACAAACATGGCAATCGGCAGCACGCCGCAGAGCGCGGTGAGTCGAGAGTTTTGTTTTAGTTTATTTTTCTCTTTTTCTTTCCTCGGGATTACGAAAATCCGACCGTCGGATTGGCCGAGACAAACACAGAAGTGCTCTACGATTTGCGCTACGCGAGTACCAGAAACACGGTTTCACCGAGAATTGTGTAAATATGCGAAAAACCCAAAATTTTAGCTTTTCTCATCACGCCATTCTAAAGGTCCGCACTTTCGACCAAGAGGCAGTTACTACGCGAAGAGAAGCACGCGTGGACACCAAAATCTTATTAAACTCGAAGAGTAGGAAATTTTCCTACTTGAGTTATTTCAGTTCAAAGACTATATAATAATCCCTGAATATTCTAGAGGCTATAACCTCATCCCAAAATTTTTAGACTGAAGCTTAGGAATTTTAGGAAATTTTAGGAAATTTTCAGCTGATTTTAGTCATCCGCTGAATTTAATGCTTTGATAGTTTTGGTTAAAATTTCAGATTCTATTTAAACAAATTCAGATGCACTTTCAATGTTTTCTGTTTTTAGACTATATGGAAAATCCCTTAGTCTAATCAATTCATATGCTCACAATTCGCATTCAAATTTCACATATTTTCTAAAATTTTAATCAGAAGCACTAAGTATGTAAATTGTTTTAAGAAGCTGACGTATGGATCTTAATACATCGAAAGATGTATATAAAAGAAAGACGTAGAAAAAGTCATAACCGCGCCAAGTTTACAAAGAAAGAAAGAGCCGTTTAAAACTCATTTTCCAAATACTAGCAAGATGTTTATTATTTTTATAAACTGCTTATTAATCGTATTTCATGGTTTTGATTTGCAAACCATTTTCAAGAAACAAGCAATGAATTAGAAAGCAAACAAGCAAATGGTTTTAAATTGTAAAACCATTTTTCAAGGCAAGTGGCAAATGGTTTTCAATAATTAAACCATTTTTCATAAGCAAGAAAATGGTTTT
This sequence comes from Tetrastigma voinierianum, assembly GCA_016808115.1. Classification (NCBI taxonomy): domain Eukaryota; kingdom Viridiplantae; phylum Streptophyta; class Magnoliopsida; order Vitales; family Vitaceae; genus Tetrastigma; species Tetrastigma voinierianum. The sequence goes on along the minus strand of JAEQBH010002361.1, from coordinate 194,883 downwards.
GAGTTAACCATTTTTGAAAAAGTAAGTAAATGGTTTCTAAATTGTAAACCATCTTTCAAGCAAGTGCAAGTAAATGGTTTTTGAATAATTAAACCATTTTTCATAAGCAAGCAAATGGTTTTAAATTGTAAAACCATTTTTCAAAGAGCAAGTAAGCAGTTAATGTTTGAAAATGTGCCTTCCCTAGTTCTAAGACGTAAAACCTGGCCGTAGGTATTCCGCACGTACCTGGTGTTAGGATCTCATACACATTTTAGTTTTGCCCGGCTCAAACGAGGACATACATCACGCATTTAAAGGAGACCGTGACACGTACGTGAGTATATACGTTATGAGCTCTAACTAAATTACGGGTGATGGCGACCAAAAATAATTCCACCATATTCAATCGAAAGGTGATGCGGACCTGTGTCCTAATTCCACTTCCGCCGCTCTGTGCTTCCAACCACTAGGTATAGTAAGCAAAATAGGCCCCAAAGGGCTGATGTCTTATAAGCATAATATACGCTAAAAATCAACCATCGGCTCCCCGGCCGCCTGTGCTTCCGGAGAGTTTTAAAGCAAACGGGTTGAGCCTGTGCCCCGCTTTATTTTCAAAGAATGTCATGAGCCCAGTTCTGTTTTTATAAAAAAGTTTTGAGAAACTTTAAAGCAAAGGTTTGTGAAAGGTTTTAAGAACTTTTCAACAAGATAAAGAAAAGTTAAAGAAAGAATTGGTAGTTTATAAACTTCTAAGCAAAGAATAATAAGAGTTTTATGTTTTTAAAGAAAAGCAAAGCAAGTAAAGAAAAGTTTTAGAAACTTGAAAGCTAGAAAGGTGTTTCCGAAAATAATTGTGAATGAGAGTTTTACATTTTTGAGATACTTTTCCTGGAAAGCAAAACGCTTTATAAAAGTGATACACTCACTGAGCCTGCTTAGCCTCATTATTTTCCATTTTAAAACTATTCTCTGCAATGCACGCAAGACGCCGGAGCATAATGGTTTGTCCCGACATCGTGCATGTGTCGATATTAAGAATAATATTACGTAAGAAAACACTTGAATATGTATATTGGAACATATGTATGTACATATAGTAGTTTTGTGAGAATGTGTTGGTATGCTGGTTGCCATATTTTGTATATAGTGTAAATTGATGTATACAGATTGGGACATGTCCTATACAGAATTACATGCTGTCGAAATTTTATAAAATCATAAGTTTAGAAAAAGAAAATTTTATAGGAGGTTTTAGCAAGAATACGGCTTCACTTCATTAGTTTCTAGTCAAGTAGAGGTAACGGCCGATTTTCTCTGCGGAGTGGCCAAGACGCCCGCCATCAGCAAAAGTGGTTTCACCATGACTTAAATCTCAAGTTCTTATCACTCTCTCACACCTCGCATATGCCAAGTTAAGTGAAACCGTCAAGGGCGTCCCACCCCTGACCCTTTTTCCAAAACAAAAGCTTTTTGTTTTCAGAATTTGTATTATTATCGATATCCCCACGCCTACTTATTTCCTTACCTAAAGACTGCAGGTTATGATTTGTGGGCCACGAATTTTCTAAGTTCTCACCGCAGACGCCGTAATCTGCACAACATTTTTTACAGCTTTCACCGACTAAGCCATGTCTAAACCATATACCGTTTTTCACTCAGGTGTCTATCCATTTGCTTCACCCATTTACACACATACTTTCAGATGCCATGCAAACCGTGAGCCTCACCTTATATCATTCCATTTTATCAGCTCACCATCGAACACCAAACACAATGGCTGACAACTACGCCCTCACGACATACATCAACACCAACATAGTGTCGATTTACCATGTCCGCGACATACATCGAACACCAAAACATAAGTATCGACTCCCAACCACGCACTCACACTCCATCCTCGGGGACGTGAAATGTCATTGTACGCCATTTCATGCCTATGTATGCTACGGTCACATGCCACATATCTATTACACTACATGTCAAGTGTCATGGATAAATTATATTTAATACATATAATTATTTCCATTTTTATCACACATATATCACATAATTTCACACATTCAGCATGTTATTCAATTTACAGCACACACACATTAGGCCATTCCCTGAGTAAGTCCTGGCCATGCTCGGGTTCTAAATAATATGGACTTAATCCAAAGTCCAGCGCTTTATCAATACCACAAAAATCCAACACGCACTTCTACTTAGGGCCATACGCGTCAAGCATTTCGTGTGTGTGATACAAACCGAGATTTCAAAATGTAAGCTCTTCAAAACTAGAACCGACTATTCTCAACTCGCTTTGTGACCCAAAACCCACCCTTTTCAGCCCACTTCGCTTGGTTGAGTACTTCATCTTATTAAATTCTATACTAACGAAGCTCAGAGTCTAAGAACACACGAATCGTCACGTGAGAAAGTTATGGTCGTCCGTTGAGCGCACTTACCTTTAAAGGATGCGAAAATTGGGCACACCTCGCTGCCATTCCCGTCATTTTGCTATCCCAAAACATAGTGTTCAGTCTCGGACAGTCCCAAAGCCTTGTGAAACTGGTCTTTGACCGTCACACAACAAAAACCAAACCACACACACATCTTACCCGCCTAAATGGGGCAAACCGTTAGGCCATTACTCCGACCCCTGTGTGTAAAATAATCGGAGTAGAGGAACCCACCTTCAAGCACACCCGAGTCCTCATGGGTCCTGGGCTCGCCTTCCTACGATGTTGGTCTTGGCTTCCCCTCCCCATTTTTTTTCCACCCCCCCCAACTTGCCTCCCATGGCCACCAACAAGGGCCGCTTCATGCACTCGCAATTTCTGCCACCTAGTGCCACGTGGTCCCTCATACCCCGATTATGCTTTTTTTTTTTTAAAACGTAAAATTCCGACAGTCCCAAAATTCGACGAAATTCAACTACGGTGCTAGATTTCGCAAGACGATTTCAACGATGAAATCCATTTCGTCATTCGAGATCTAGAAAAAACTCAGCTTTTCCTCTGGGACTATTCCGACAAATTACCGTTTTACCCTTTTTTCTGAAAAATTTAAAATTAATTTTTTCACGGGTTTTACAACTACAAAGATAATAAAATGCAATGAAATAGACATTATGATATTCTTTTAGGAAATATTTTCCTAGATAGATTAGATAAATATAAGATTACAAAAGAAATAATATAAATATGTAGTAAAGACATGTATTTTCCTAGAAAGACAAAAATGAAAGAAATTACATTTCTTACTATGGTATTTATAATGGTAAATATTTTATAAACTAAGTTATATACATGTGGATTAATAGATACAGAATCAGAAATAACAATATTTATAAGCTTTTTATTAAAAGAATGGAAAGATACTAAAATTTCTATAAAATGTGTAACTAGAAATAAAGAAAAGATTACAAAACAAAAAGAAAGTGTGGAAAAAATGATCTATAATAAAATAATAAAAATAGGAAAAGTTTATCAATATGACAATATAGAATATGATATTATATTAGCAAATGAATTTTTACAACAATTCTCAATATATCAACAAACAATTTATACTATAATATTTAAAACACTTTGTAACCACTGGATGAGAGTACCTAAAATATTAAAACCTTTTAGGATAAATTGTGATCAAAAAGCTAGAAAATGGAGAATAGAGAAAATAAATACATCTATTACATATAAAGTAACAGGCCATGATACATGTGTGAAAGAAAATTTTAGTAATAACCCATTGAAATATTTGGGATAAGACAAAATCTATCAGAATGTAAACGATAGATCCTCGATAAAATTATTATGAAGACCAATGATATATTCACAAGAAGATATAGAAGATTTTAAAATACAAATTAATGAATTAATGCAAATGAATCTAATAAGAGAGTAAAAGTCTACATAGTAGCCCTATGGTAAGAAAACATAGTGAGAAAAAAAGAGGAAAAACAAGAATGGTGATAAATTATAAGGAAGTGAATAAGAATACTAAATTTGACGGATATTATATCCCAAATAAGGAAATATTAATAAATTTGGCAAGAGGGAAAAACTATTACAATAAATTTGATTGTAAATAAGGATTTTGGCAAATAAAAATGGATAATGACAGTATACCTATTACAGCTTTTAGTATAAATGGAGGTCATTATGAATGGTTAGTAATGCCCTTTGGATTAAAAAATGCCCCTCAAATCTTCCAAAGAAAAATGGATAAGATATTCTCTGATTATTCAGTTTTTGTAACAATATACATTGATGATATAAGACCGCTTCGATAATGAGAAAGATCACAAAACATTTAAATACTTTCTTATAACACTTTGTAAAGAATATGTGGTATGTTCTTTAGAAAAAGAAGGTTGATATCAAGAAAAAAAGAAAAAGAGTTTATAGGAATGATAATAGTTCTAAAGGCATAAAACTACAGTCACATATAGCCGAAAAAATAAAAGATTTCCCTGATGAATTGAGAACTAAGGAAATGATATAGAAATTTTTAGGATGTTTAAATTATTCTTCTGATTTTATAAAAGACTTAGCAAAATAAAGGCGGGAATTGTAAAACCCTGAGCCTCACTTTTTTGAAAAATGGCAAAACAGTGAAATTGCTTCTCAAATGGTTCCGGGAAACTAAATTTTTCTTTAGATCCGTATGACGAAACGAACCTGATTATTGATCTGCTCCCGAGAAATCTAGTTACTCTTAGAAAATTTTCGCCGAATTCCGTGACCCGGATTCTTTTTCATGATTTTCGAGGTACCAGATGTCTGGACTTTCTATGAAGCGATTTTATGAGAATCTCAATTAGGAACAACTCAAGTTAAGTTCATTTAAAATAAATTGAACTCTGAACCGAGAAAAATAAATTATTTCAAGGCTATTAATCTGCACTGCTTTTGACATGTGGCGCGATGTGGGCCTTGTCTTAAAACTTAAGGATAAGTTAGAAAATCATATTAAGGGGGACAGCATTTTTCAAGCAGCCAAAAAAAAAAAAAGAACCCGTAGAGAGAGGAGAAGAGAGAGTAGATAGAGAAGCTCCAACTTCTCTCTTCGATCTACAGAGCTCGGTTGCTCAGTTTTTGTCGAGCCAAAAACTAAAGTCCATCTACGTGATTTAGAGCTACGTGGGTACTAAGCAAAGGATTTTGATCAAGATCTGCTTAAGAGTTGGGGAAATCAAGTGGGTTTCGTGCCCGACTTCCGAAGTTTACCTGGGCTCCAAGAGGTAGGGACTCTCTCCTACTTTGGTTTATTTTCCATTCTGGTGGGCTGCTTTGATCGAGTTTTAATGCCTTAAGGGATCGCCAGTCTTTTTGTAAAAACAGGAAAATTTAATTTTTCAAAATGAAAAAATAACAAATTGTCAAAATGGTTTAGGAAGTCAAATTTAGAGAGATCTTTGATTTGACTAAATGGATTTCGCCGTTGGATTTGTTTGGCAAAATCTAGTATTCCAAAAAAGTTTCATCGAATTTTGAGACAGTCGGAATTTTTACTATTTTTCCTGCAAGCATGAGTCATTACCCACTCTGCGACTGGGGATTTTACGAAAATCTTAAGTCAGAATGGCTTTTGAGCTAAGTCCATTTAAAATAAATGGAACTAAAAAGAAGTGAATCATTTCGGAAAATGAAACCGGACCGGCGGATTACATGGCACTGCGAGAGTTGATTTTTATCAAACTTTAACTTAAAATAAGTTAAGCAAAATAAAAAGAAAAGAAGGAAAAGAGGGCTGAATAGAAACGACGAGAGAGAGAGAACAGAAGAGAGAGAGAAAGAGAGAGAAAAAACCTCCAACTTCTCACTACGATCTACAGAGTTCCATGGGTCGGTTTTCGTCGGGCCAAGAACAAAAGTTTATCGCATGGACAAGAGGTACGCATGAGTACCTGAAAAGGGGGATTTCGCCAAAGATCCAAGCGGGGCAAATTTCGGGAAATCGAGGTTGTCGGGTTCAGAGGCTTACTGCTGATCACGCGCCAGAAGTGGCAGAGGCCTTCCACCGCTTCTTTCCACGGCAATGCCTTAGCCTCATTGAGCCTCCTGTGGGTTGTTTGGTGCTCAATGCAAATAAAGTATTTTCTGAATCATGAACCAAATTTCAACCGGATGGTCATCCAATTGGATGAGCATCTTAACCGTAGAATCGAGGAACAAATGACGGCTGGCCAAACGATCAACGGCGTATGCATGTTGGTCTTCGAGGTCTATTTCGAGGTCAGTTCAAGGGCTCGGTCGGTAGAATCGCTTAAGGTCAATCTCATGGCCCAGTTGCGGATGATTGAGGCTTACTTCGGAGGCCTATTATGTGGTTGATTTAAAGCGTCATCCTCGTTAAGGGATGGAACAGAACGCAAATATGTATATACATATTGATCGAGACACCGCTTTCGCGCAAAGTCATCAGATGATAATCGAAAGTGACATGTTTGGTTTGCATGAACAAGGTCATTTCATGGTTTGTTACAGGGCCAGTGGTGGACATGCTCACGTCACCACTAGCCTAGGATTAAGGCATGTCAAGACCTGAGTGGTGGCAATTGTGAAGTCACATGAAAATGATATGTTGACATGAATCGTATGATTTATTTGGAATTCAGAGTTTGATATAAATGTCCAAATGATGCATGGATAATTATGCATGAGCAAGACACATATGTACACCTATTATATATGTAGCATGGTATAATTAGGCAATGACATAATTGCATTGCATATGCACGGTAACATTGCATGACATGGGTGTGAGTGCATGGTAGATATCGACACTGTGTTTGGTGTTCGATGGCATGTCATAGGTACATGGTGGTTAATCAACAATGCATTTGGTGTTGGATTGGGTGGGCTCGATTAATGGGACAACGTCCAAATGAGTCACACGGATTAAGGAAACGGTAAAGGACAATATGTGTCGGGTATCAACAAGTTGGGATAGATTCCCCCCAGGGTGAAAGGCCAACCAATCATGGTCAGACATAGTCCCAAACGGTGAAAGGCCTTAAAAGTGTCTGGGTTTGTGAAGCCCACGGTGCAACATCAGAAATCCACTACCCAAAAAAGGCACATGATTGTGAAAATAAATAAGAATTGAATAATAATGATCATTGTATGTCATCGAAAATGACGGGTGTTCACACATGGGCTTAGGCATTGTGTGAGGGAGTCGATGAGGACTCGAGTGCATGGTACAGGGTGAGTCGCATCTCATTCATGGCATGGCATGTAGTATTCCATATAGATCTGGCACGTTCTTGTTGGAATGTGTGAAAAGGACATTACATGTGCACTTAGGTGGGGAGTAGCCCTTGTAGGAGGTATTCTTTACTAGGCATTGCTCAACCCGTCGTGGGACCCCCCTTTCAGGTACAGGGAGTGTACAGGGAGACAGCGCTCCGACGAGGCCGTGATTATGAAGGAGGCCGACATGTGTATGATAAACTACGTAAAGGATTGGGTACGTATAAAGGAATTGTAATTAAATTCTTTTGGACTATTGTATAAATAGTAGGGTATGTAATTATGGTAAGAATGCCATGATTGGACTCTTATGGACTGTGATTAAATGTCTTATTTTCATAAGTTAGATTCAAATATGAATGAATGGGTCCCAGTGAAAGGACGTATCGAAGTGGTGTCGAGCAACTCGGTGTCCACGAGTAAATGGTACCGGTCCGGTACCAAAACTTAGGTGTAAAATGACCTAAGATAGAAATTTCCTTGGCGAGTTGACAGGGTTGTCGATAGGACTACGATGGTGTCATAGTTTTGCCCAGAGTGTGACAAATAATGGGTTATGGGAATAGTGCCCTATTTCGATCCTATATGATGTCCAGTTTTTGGGGCTGATTTTCAGTTAGAAAAAGTGAGAATTTGGACTAATATCGTTCAAGGAAATTGTAGCTCTATCTGATAACTTGGTGTTAGGCTTTTGAATCACCAAAATTGGACCTCTATAACCCAAGTTATGGTCCGTTTTCGGGACTGCCACAAGCAGCCCTATTTTGGCCGAACCTACTATCCAGATTTTTGGGACTGATTTTCGGTTGGGAAAAAGTGAGAATTTGGTAGTATCCTTCCAAGAAATTGTATATCTATCTGAGAACTTGATGTTAGGATTTTGAATCACCTAAATCAGACCTCTATAACTCAAGTTATGGTCCATTTTCGAGTTTGCTACAACTTATCTTTGTTTTAATAGTATGTGTCAGTTTTGGGATTGTTGGGGGGCTAGTTTTGAACCGAGGAGTTCAGAACTATCCTATGGTCTGTTATGGCTTGTTGTGTGGAATGTTTTATGGGCATCTCTATGCCACAATTGGTCTTGAGGATAAGGTTGTCATTGCTTGAGTTTGAGTGACATGCTTTGTCGTAATTAATTGGAGGTCAATATGTTTGTCCTAATGTATTGACATGTGATGAGTTTGTGTATGGATAAGGCCATTGCATGGCTTGTTTGTAGGCTATTTGTGGACATGTTATGTCACAATTTTTCCTAGAGGATGAAGTATGCCATTGCTTGATTTGTGATGACTTGTTGATGTTGATATATGTGTATGAGTATGTTGACATGATTTGTGTGATTTAATTGGAAACTGTATGTTGATTGATATAATTGTCCAAGTGATGCATGGGAGTAATGCATGAATGAAATTGTCAATATAGCATCTTATATATATATATATATATATATATATATATATATATATATATATATATATGTGTGTGTGATGTGATGATGATGATGATATTGTGTGTGTGTGTGCGCGTGTGATATGGCATAAGCATGAAATGGCATAATTGCATTTCATAAGCACGGGGAAATCACATGAAATGGGTGTGTGTGCATGGTTGTTGTCATTCACCATTCTTGGTGAATGGGTGGTGGACATTGTGACTCCTTGACCCGAGGGGGTCCCATTAGTTGCAGTCGACTGCGAATACATAGCCATTAGTGTCTGATACTACAAACGTGTCTCTCTACTCGAGACTCAAACTATAAGTAAGCGACCAAAGTTGGCCTAGCCATCCATACTCACCAATATAACCAACTATATTACAATAGTTTCAAGAGTCAATTACACTTTTATACAAACATGTATCAAAAAGAATTTTTCATACATGTTTTACAAAAATACATGATCAAAGTCACATGTCGGCTTTCTTCTCAAAAGCGGCCTCTAGTGAGTGTCGTCTTCGTGAATACTCCTTGTACCTGAAAGGGGGATCCCACGATGGGGTGAAACGTGCCGATAGTTGAATTAATCTAACTACGAGAAGTACACTCACCTAAAATTCACATGCAATGGCACCTCACAACATCCACATTCCATACAATTTACAATGCATACATGGAATGATTTATATCATGCATGAAATGTGTCCATGTCCATACCCCGAGTCACTCATCGACTCTCTCACACATGCCTATGCCAAGTGTGGAAATCGTCACTGGTAATACCAATGACACCCATGTACTGAGCCTTCGTCAGCTCACCAACACCCAATGCAATTTTCCAATGGGTAACCAATTTCGAGTCAATCTCGACTCTTATCACTTGACTCTAGGTCTAGGTGATACACATGAGCATGTGTTTTCTTTAGACAACAGAACTTTTTGGCTTACACCGCGGGTCTCTTACACCCACACAGAACTTTTCGGATTGCATTGCGGATCTCTCACACCCATACAAGATCTTTCGGATATTACCGTGGGTCTCCTTCACCCATACAGGATCTTTCGGATATTACCGCAGGTCTCCTTCACCTGAATTCTAGGCTTTTCACATGAGGGGATTAACGGCCCCCTTCTTGCTTCGCCTAGCACACATTAATTTTGTTTCATTTTATGACTTAAACCATGAGTCGTTTATTGGACGTTGTCCGAAACACGAGCTCATTACACATTCACCAAGAAAGGTGAACAACCATACTGTGCACCCACACCCGACTCGATGTGATGTACTCGTGCACATGAATGCAATGATGCCAATTCACATGTTCCATTCCTACACAATTATATTTCATATAATTCAAACATCATGTTAACACATCAATTTAGCATGCATTAACGTATCATTCATGCCACATATCAATTCAATCATACATGGACATCACAAGTCACTACCACCCAGGTAATGATACATATAATTCCTTAGGCCCAGTTGTGACACAATTTGTCCACGACTAGCCTCCAACGAGCCATGTAGTGGCCTCAATCATGCACAACTATGTGTCATTCATTTGTCAAATAATGACACACAAACAACTCAATCATGTTATTCAACTACCAAGCAATAACATGAAAACAATTTCTCATGGACAATCTTGGTCCAAGCAAAGCAATCGGTTGTTTTTAACGGTCGAGAGCAGTCAGTGGGCTGTCCATGGGCAGCCCTCTCATCAAACATCAGTTCCACTCTTGTGGGACCGAAATCCATGGCCCTTCCCGACCTCACAACACCTAAAACCATTTTCATGGCTTTCTAGACAAAGAATATCCAAGTAGAAGAAAACCCCTACACTCTCGGGTTGCGGGCTCTGATGCGAGAGTGTGTCTTTCACCACGTAGCTCTTGCAATAGGGATCAACTTAGCCTCTTGTCTCGCCGGAATTTGATGGATCGATCACTGGGAAATCTAGAGATAAGGTAGACACTCTCTCTCTAAAATCTCTCCTCTTTTCTCCCTCCTTTCTCCATTTTGCTCTCCCCTCCCCCAAACTAGTTGGTCAAGCATGGGTCAAGAGAATTGTCTTTTCTCTTGCCACATGTCAACCCCTCATTGGTTGACTTGGATTTAAATATATCACTTATCCGTCTAACGTAGATTTCAGCGTCAAATGTGATTCATGTGTCTCTCATGGGCCCCATTTTAGTTCATGTTTGACTCATTCTATACATGACACGTGGCACCTCTTGAGCCACTCGCAATGTGTCAAGTGTCCCGCACCACTCCCGGTGCCTGGAAAAACGTGAAATTCCGACTGTCTCGAAATTTGACGAAATTTGACGTGGTAGCTACATTTCGCGAGACGGTACCTTGGACACGTACAATAGAGTTCCATAGTTTGCATGGTTGTAAACTAACACTGTGTTTGGTGTTGATTGTGCGGGCTGGAAAAATGGGACAATGTCCAAATTGAGTCGCACGGTTTGAAAATGGAAAATGAAATTATGTGTCAGGTTAAAGCTCCGTTATCTTTTTTGAGAGTTTTACATATGGATCCATCGGTGAAAAGAAAGCATTAAAGTGTGGGAAGGTTTGCAAAGCCTGTGGTAGGACCCCGAAAAATTCGCCACCCATAAAAGACACATGAATTTTTGAAAACAAATGATCATTGAGGTGAACATCCAAAAAGTTTTTGGTTTGAAAACAAATGAAATCTGTTTTGTAAAATGATCATTGGATGTAATCCAAGAATGATGGATTTTATCATGCATGGGTTTCGGCATCGTGTGATAGGAGTCGGATGGGACTTGGGTTTGATGGAGTCGGTGAGGACTCAGTACATGGGACATGGTGAGTCGCATCTTATTCATGGCGTAAATTCCATTCTAGGTTTGCATAATCTTGATTGGAATGTGTTTTTGGTGGCATTGACCATTGTGTGTGCCAGGTGAAGTATCGCTGTGAGGTTTACTCACTAGGCATTGCTCACCGTCGTGAGACCCCCTTTCGGTGCGAGGTGTGCGGGAGGCCGGCGCTCACTCGGGACGCCATTGTGAAAGAAGTCGGGTTGTAGACTTTGGTTCTTACTTTTGTAAAATTTATTAGAACAAACTGTTTTGATATATGTTTTTGTGTAAAGAGTATTGTAATTAAACTCTTAAGGACTATGGTATTATAGCCTTGTGCATTATGTTTGAAGATGGATAAATGGACCCTATGTGGTCATTTTTACTCGTAGATGGACTCGAAGAGGTCATGATATGATATTTGTCCTGGATGGGCCATGTTATTATCTATTATACATGTTGTATTTTTGGGTAGAGCTCCCTATACAAAAGAGACCCTGTCCAATTTTTGTTAAATTAAGGGTCCCGGTAAAGGGGATCCAATAGTGTGGTATCGGGTTACCCGACATCCACAAGTTTTCCGTGGGTTGACGTTTGGTCAATGGACCCTCGGGTTTTGGGGTGTCACAAGAATTAAAAAAATTATTAACAAAGAAAAACCAAACATGATGGAGTGAAAAACATGCTAAAATAGTTAAGAGATTAAAATACATATGTTCATATTTACCAAAATTAAGATTGTCAAATGAAAATGACAATTTAATACTACAAACGGATGCTTTAGATAAGTATTGGGTAGCTATTTTAAAGACAGATTTAGGAGAGATACAATAATCGTTATACAAGTGGAACTTTTAATGATGTCAGTTAACTATGATATTAATGAAAAAAAGTTACTTGCAATAATAAAAGGAATTAATAAATTTAAGGTATTCTTATTACCTAAACCTTTTATAATATAAATTGATAACACTCAAGTTGCAGGATTTATAGAAATAACTCAGGAAAAGGAGTACAAGCTAGAAGATTGTCTAGATGGAAAACTCTTCTTAGTTATTACAATTTCAAGATTGTTCACATAAAAGGTACTGAAAATTTTCTTGCAGACTTTTTGGGTAGAAATATCGAATAACATCCAGGAATTGAGAGATATCGCCATTGATATGGCCAAAGGAATGAATATAATCACTGAAAATTATAATGATCTTATATTAATCAAAGAAAAAGTAATAAATTTACATAAAGATATCATTCCATTTCCATCACACATTCCTTCGAAGCGCCTGCGGGGAAACCTGGGTGCCTGGAGCTTGCCTCGCGCCCGCGAGACCCAGGAGCCACCGGTCCTGACCCGCGAAGTGGGAGCCACGGCCTACCGCCGCACACACATTGCCTGCGTTGCTTCCTCTTCGGTTCCGTTACCGGAGCCTTGTCCTAGACTCCACGAGGCCCAGCTACCTCTCCAACTGGTGCCACGAGCCTTAGTCTGCCACGCCCCTGGCGCCTGTGGAGTCCATTGCCGCCGCTTGCCACTTCACCGAGCCCTGCTCTGCCCCTGCTGCACGACTAGACCACAACCATGGTTCGTACCCGTGGAGGCCATCGCTATAGGCCCAGGGTCCAGTTCAGTACCCCTGAGAGAGACGGTGCTGGCACCTCCAGGGCTGCAGAGGCTCACTCTCCGGACCAGGCTGCAGAGTCACCACCTACATTGGCCCCGCTGCTATACGGAGAGGCCTCGGGCTTGAGCCCCATCGCAGGCTTCTCGGACCCGGGGTGGGACCTCGGGCCCCTTCTCCAGTGCATCCGAGACCACGCCGGAGGGCCCGCCCTCAAGCGGCGGGCCGAATCGAGGCCGGGTGAGTCTTCGGGGTCTGGACAGGCCCGTGCCTCCTCCAACTGATGAGAGTTCGTCGCCCTAGCTATCACCGGCCTCGAGGATCAGGCGCCCTATGTTCAGCTGCGATCCGATCCCAGGGAATGTCGATCTGCGTGCTAGAGACTTTCATGGGGAGCCATACTATGACATATCAGTATTGACCGCGGACCAGCGTTTCAGAGACTCGATGAGGTTGATTCGACAGTATTCACTGCTACCTTTCATGACGCCGAGGCAGTTATTCTATCGTCGGGTTGTGCTCGAGTTCTACCACACTATGACATCCCGGGGAGTGCTTAGTCCGTTGGAGATCTGGTTGTTGAAAATGACCGCCACGGGGTACTTTCAGAGCCCACGAATGTGCAGGCTGCATTAGGCTGCCCGATGGTTGGCGAATTCACGATTCTGGCGGTGGCCCTCGGCCATCAGCGAGGGGTGGTTATTTGTCTCGCTCGAGACACCACGACCGGACCTATCTTAAGTGAAGCGACTTTCCCCTCAGATGCTCCTAGTGGACCACATTAACCGTACCGACATTCCACTTACAACACTATGTACAACGCGGGGAGGCTATAACAAGGCCTATCTTAGGATCTCAGGGATTCGGGTTTGATCTAGAGCTTGTCATGACTTCTTTGCTGCACTTTGAGGAGAAGGTCCTCCGCAAGGGCCTGGCTCGAGCTGAGACTTTGCCTTTATTGATGCCGAGGTTGCTAAGCCAGGTCCTAGAGCATCTGGGGTTCCTTGAGGAGCCACATGCGGCGGCGGATCGGTTGTACTCGAGGTCCAATCCAGGCGATCTCCATGTGCAGTCTCCATTATTCTCCAGCAGCAGGAGGAGGCAGCAGATGATGTGGCAGAGGACCCACCGAGGGGAGAGCCTCCTGTTCCAGAGGTGGAGGTGGAGGTGGAGAGGACCCCGGTTCGAATTCATCTCCTCGGCTCCACCTCCTGCGCCCCCGGCCCCTGCGACAACGTTGGCCCCGTCATACCTGCAGCGACGGTCTCGAGCATATCCATGTTGGTTCACAGGGGCTAGTGGCGTTATGGATGTTGTCTGCGCACTTGCTACTACACAGGCATCGTTAGACTAGCGGATGGCGGCTAGGGGCCACTCGCGAATCACGCCATGCTTCTTGAATCATGAGCCTCGGTCTCTCGCCCGGTCGGCTAGGCAGGCCTGCCTGGCCCATCGAGATTGGTCCACGGTAGCAACCTCCTTAGATATGCTGGCGACCGTTCGCGACTTCGGATCCATCGACATACGCACCACCACGGTGAGGTGGTGTGCACTCCCCTTCTCTGGCACTAGTCCTTGTGGTGCGCATGTTTATACTTTGGTTGGGGGGAAAAGTTAAGCTGGAAATGTCTTCTATCACATTTTGTCTTGTTTTTAGCTTTATCAACTGCCTACTTATTTTGTACAGGATTGTATAGGATGCATGTATTAGCCGATACTTTTATTGTGTTTAGCTATGTTAAGCTTGTATTAGCCACTTTGGTTATATCAAAAGCTTTATAGAAAAATTTACATTTTTCCTACACTTTTGCAAATCATTTTTTTTGTGCTTATATTTTTATGTTTCTGCTCTTACCTTTAGTTGAAGAATTGAAGCCCAGATGCTACCATAATGTTAGAACAGTTCCATGCATGATTAAGTTTTTGGTTGATTGAAGTTCGGCGTTCTGACCTTGTATTTCCACCTTTAATAATCACCTACCGGTGCACATCAGTTTTTACCAATAGATTGTGAAACTATATACCTCTCTTCACTTTGCAAAAGCTAGGCTTAGATACGGTGATGGCCAGTAATAGATTTGTGTTACCACAAAAGACCAATGAAGTCTTCCAAATGAAAATAAAGCAAAAAGAAAAAGAAGAAGAAAAGAGAATTGGCGAGTGACGCTTTGCCTTGAAACTCGAACACGGTCCGAGGGGTATATGGCGAAAGCCTTTAAAGCCGTTATACAAACCTTCGGTTGGGAGTCATTCGACTTTGTGTTCGTTACACGAATTGGATGGGTAAGTTTAGCAAGTTGTAGGTCCTAGATTCGAAGTCATTCGAAGTCCGAGGTGAAGCCTGTAGAGTTAGTGGTCGGTAGATCCTTTCGGCTTGATGCCCTAAACCTTAATTGGTTGGGAGTCATCGGTGGACCCCCGTTACACGGATTTTGGTGAAGTCGAGTTTTCAGCATTGCATCCTACAGTACATTCGAGTATGAAATAAGAGTGTAACTGAGTCTATTTAGGTTGGTCATCGGTTGGAGTCTGCGGTAGCAGTTTGGAGTGGAGGGAATAGCTTTGCAGCTTATTGGTTCAAACTGGTTACCTTAAGAACACTTAGATTTTGGTGGAAGTTCAGGTTGACTTCCTTGGAATTGAAGCTACCCTGAAACTTGTTCCTTTATGGCATTTGTTCTCTCATGATGGTTTTTGTACAGAGTCTAAGTTTTTCATACTAAAGGTAAGCCTCACTTGTACACACACTTTTTGTATAGCATACTCTTTTTGCAAAAGCATAGCATGCATACCCTTGATTGTTTTTAGCATTGCTAGGGACTAACCTTGGCATTCGGTTGGGGGTGTGATTGGTACCCAAAGTGCTATTTTGAGTCCCTATTTAAGATAGGTTTTGAGTGCTTTGCGTACTAATCATATTAATTAACCCGATTGACATGTCTGCGGAGTCCGATTAGTACTCTTGATTTTGTTTTGAGTTTGTTTTTTGATAGTTTTGCAGGTTTTGTGTGCCTCAGCCATCATATCAAGCTTGGCATTGTAATTGTGATGTTTTATGCTGAGTTCGTATGGATTCTCAGCGATTTCATCAAGCCGGGATGAAGAAATTTCAAGCTGGAAATGAAGAAATGCAGGCTGATTGATGCAGGAAGCAATGCAGGAGGAACAGTGATTTTCGCTATGGCATAGCGAATTTATGGGTGTGAAAGGGTGGCAATGGTAGCAAAATTCGCAGTCCTAACAAATTTTAAGCTATGCCATATTTTGTTATGATGCGAAATTTCGCTATGATGGCGAGGTATTTCGCTATGCAATTTTCTTCCTTAATTAGCGAGAGATTTAAAGCTATCATGAAATTTCACTATCATAGCGAAATTCAGCGTGCATAACGAAAATTCTTTGCCCCTCATTTTTTGTGATTCAAGCGACAGTTTTGTGAATTCCCATTTTGCCCTCATTGTAATCATATTATTTTGGTTATTTTGGTATTTCACACATCTTATGAGCTATATAAACCACCTTATGAACAAATTGTAACCCTAACTTTTGCTAACTTTCATTTTCTTGTGACTTTCCGCTGTCCAGTTTTCTCTCTTCTCTCTCTTCTTTCTCTCATTTTCTCGGCTGCCAAACACACCCCTTTGAGGATGACAACTCAAAGGATGTTTGGCTAAGCCTCAAAACCTTGAAGAGGAGGGTTGCTAGGTTGGTTAATGGTGGTTTGCAGGTGTTCCTTTGTTTTAAATGAAGCAGGTATTGCATTTATGTGTTCCAAACTTTCCAACCTAGGGTTTAATGCTATTTAATGTATTTCCTTTGGTCAATACTTGGCATGCTTTAGGGTTCAGTGTATTCTTAATGGTAGATACACTGACATTCATTAGATGTCATTTACGAGCCACTGAAATTAGGTTAAATGATGTATTTTTCAAACTGCTGGAACATTAAATCTCAGTAAATGCTTTGGCTCAAATAGGAGTGATTTTTAAAGTTAAACAAAGATCCGGTTTTGGCTATGACTATACATCATTTGCCCTAATGCGAGGAAATAACCCGAGGACACCTTTATAACCTCATTTTATCAAGCTAGTGACCCAGACTTCAAGGTCTCGTCCCGCACCTTACTTTTAAATTGTTTTCGGTTAGCCTAGTGACGAACAGCACCCATGCTTTTAATGCAAATCCAAAAATCCAAATGAAAGCCTCACCATTTGAGACCATGATACAAATCATTTGTAGATGAAACTATCCCACGCGTTCGATACACAGGCGCTATCTTTGCGGTAGCTTGACTACAGCAGTAAGAGGAAAATAGGAAACAAATTTTGTTGATTCCGGATCACCCTACCGTGGCACGAATCATCCGCTGTTTACCACCTATTGAGATTATAGAACCCAACAACTAATGGTATCAGAGCCCTAGGTTCAGATAAAATAAAAGAAGTAATCATACAATAAAATACCTGTGTTGAAGACGTGAGAAACCTCAGTTTATGTTAGATCCTTTGTCCAGTAGCCTTCCCCTTCAAGGATAAAGGGGTTTTAGCCACTCATCCTTTGAGTTGTCATCCTCATAGAATTTGTTTTGTAGGCGGCGTGAAAATAAGAGAAAGTGAGAGAAATGGAAAAGAAGTGGAGTCGCGAAAAGCTTGGCGCCAAAGCTTTTATTATTGATCGCAAGATGTTCTTGTTACGTTGTAGTCACGGATTGCAGGTGTTCCGGTCTTTTTTATGTGTACTTGAGGTGTTAAAAATATATGAATCGCCACTATTACATGAAGTGGCAATTCAAGAAAACAAGAAGAAGTTTCTAAACTGTGGGAGAATGAAAATTTCATCGCAGCCGTGAAATTTCGTGCAGGCTATAAATTTCCGCAACCCATGTGAAATTTCCCTCGCAGGTCGCTAAAATTCTCACAACCCCTGCGAAATTGCAAGGGTGTTGCTTTTCTGCTCTTTTCCTCCTTTCCTCTGCTTTCTTCTTTCTTTTTCTGACCTATAGCTTTAAGTTCAACTTGGATCCTCCGTGATTGAGCATCTGAAAACTTTGTGGCATGGATTGGTTCATAAACTATGCAATTTTCTCAAAAGCATCAAGACTATAGTGGGACTCAATGTGCCAACCGTTACTAGTCGATTCCTACCGAAAAGAATGCTCAAAACTTGTAATAACCAGTGGCGCGCGGGCCAGCACTATTTGGGTAATAATCAATACGATAGAGGTCATCCAGAGTCGCGTCATTGCGAACACCACGAGTCAAGTCATCGGGTGAAACACCAATGACTAGTCAAGTTCACACTGGGCGTTGCATGCGTGGAGTATCGGCTCGCGACCGTTGCGGCATTGCTGCCTCATCCTACAGTGCATGACGCGAAATCATTCCATGTAAGAATTGCATTTGTATGGAATGAATGGATAGCCTGGGTGCATTGCATGTACATTTTAGGTGTATTTAATCTCTCAGGGAAAACTTCTCTACTGGGCATTACTCACCCCGTCGTGGGAAAATAATTTCAGGTACCGGAGGTACACCGGGGGATGAAGCTCACCCAAGACCTCATGGTGAAGAAAAAGGCCAGATTCTAGCCTCCTGAGCCAGCTGGTAATGCTGGGAGTAGAAACTCAGTTTCTAAATGTAATGAAAGCAGTTAAATGTAATTAAACTGCTTTGAGGATTAATGCAATTTTGGCAAAAGCCTGTGCTTCCTGTGGTCTTTGTAATAAAAAGGCTAATTTCTATTGAGTTTAGGGTGCTTTGGAAAGGAATGAAAAAGAGAAAAACTGGGGGTGCAGGAAGGCCATAGAGGGCTATTGCCCAATTTGGCTTCTCTGTCGCGACAGAGAAATTCTATCATGATAGGGTTTTGCTAGCCCTGGGTCGCGACAGGGTTTTTCTGAACACATCACAGAAACCCTAGGCCGCGCACACGACAGAAGCCTGGCGCCGCGAATCCGGGCAGCGCGTAAGCTTGGTTGACACTTCGCCACAGATAGAGTTATGCGGCGGGCGCGATAGAGCTGCACGCGCGCTGCGACGATAGAGCTTCCTCACTTATACGCGACACGGTCTTTTCAGCGTTTAGACAGTGTTCCTTAGGCATGCTAGGTGTTTGGTAGTTAAAGAGGTTCACGATAGAGTTCTTGTTCTATGTCGCGTACCGCGGGATCAGGTCGCGTGACGTAGCGGTTATGGTGTCAGCGCCTTCGTGTCGTGACATGGCACCCAGGACGCAATGGGGCGCGAACGGCAACGAACCGACGCGCGTAGCATGTGTGACAAGCGTGTAGTGAGCGTAGTGGCACACACGACAAAGTGTTGCGCGCGCGACCGATCCAGACGCGCGGCGCCGTTTAACCGGCGCGGATTCCAGGCGTTAAGCCCGGGCCACAAATGTAACCCCTGCCGCTGGCAGACGCCCACGACTCTCGCGGTCGGCACGTAGGATTCTCAACGCGATAGATTGAAACCGGGCCTTGGCGCAGCCGCATAAAACCTCGTGCGTGACAGCGCTCGTGGTCGCCGGCGTTGGGCTGTTATTGCGTTTCCCGCGTCGTTTAATAAAGTTTCCTCGCTGTAGGGCCATTCTCGTCGCTTCGTAAGCTTCCTTTATGTTTATTAAAGCACGCCAGGTTACTGCACGCGGTTTTAGGCGCTACGCACCGCGCAGATCCAGTGCGGCAATAGTTGCGCATAAGCACGCGCTGACGCGTCATTAACAAAGCTTGTTGGTCATTAATAGTGCACTGTGGTTGTGCACTATTTGTGATAATCGCTCATGGACACAAAGAAAATGACCCTATGGTCATGGCATCAAAGATAGAGCAAAGGAGAGCAAGATATAAGAGAAGCGAATGTTATCATAGTTACAAATTTGTAAAATGAAAGACATATATGAATATACATGTGAATTTAGAAAATGGTATTATGATGCATTTGATAGTAATATGAATATGACAATCTTAGTAAATACATACTATGAGATGTTACCAGGGAAATTGAGTAATTATTTCCAAGAAGAATATGAAAAAAATAAGAATAGAAGATGCTGATACTCTAGGATCCATAATAGAATTTTTAAAGAAAAGATTAGCAGAATTATGCACCTAGAGGTATATTTTAAAAGTATAAGAAATGGAGAAAATATATTTTGTGATAAAATAGATAATATCCTAGGAAAATGGGGGTGTAAGAAGTATAAGAAAAGAAAATTTGGAAAACAATTAGGAAAGTCAAGTAGAAGTAGAAGATTTACAAAATGTAAAAGATTTAGAAAAGAATGGAGACAACCATTTAAAAAATATCTTTCACAAATTTCATCCAATCTTTGTATAGTCCATATTCCTTTATTTTTATTTTATCTTTTGGATATAAATTTCTTATTTCTGTTTGCATTAAGTTTTTAATTATTTCTAGATGTTTGTCCTTCATTCTGATTTTTTTATTTTTTTCTATTAGTTTTCTTGTTTTTTCTAGATCTAAATTAATCCCTAAAGGAGTAAATATTCATTATAATCTTCTACTATATAAGGAATTATTATATTAAAGTTCTCCCATATGAGATTTTTTTGGACTAGCTTTTTGTAGATAAAGGTAAACAAATTTCAAACATTCCATAACCATTTTATATATTGTATTTTTTTATTCTTTCCATTTTGTTGTTAGGTAAAATCTTCTTTATATAGTCGTTGCATTTTTCTAAATATTTGTCTATTGTTTTTTGTACAAACATTTTCATTGTCTTTTTACTCATTTTAATTGTTTTCAATAGTTTCTATATTTAGAATTTCCATCTTATTCATATTGTAGTAAAATATTTCACTAAGATCTTCTTCTTGATTATAAGCTTCTTCAATATTATTATTTACTAAATTTAAATCTAAAGTTATAACCATCAAATATATTTTTGTTCTTAAGTTTTCTATCTTAGTTTTTATTAATATTTATTCTTTTATTTTTTGAGGGATATTTAGCTGTATAATTGTCATTTATTCTTATAAAGATATTTGAGGCTTAGAGATATATAATGTCTTCAATATTTAATCATTTGTTAAGAATTCTAATTTATAATAAGTTAAGGATTATATTAATATAATGTCATTCGGACCATATTATCACGTTATTTTAAAAGCTTCATTGTTTCAAAAACTTTATGTTGTAAATTTATTATCGTGAGATATAAGTGTAAAACTTTCTTCCAAATCAGTAATATGATTACTATTCACAAAGACTTTTTCATTTTTACTTTTATCACAAGTTTTGTAAAACTTTCAATCCTTAAGTATTTAATATGACTTTATTTATTATCAACAGGCTCTTTATAATTATTCATTCATTTATTACTCTTTCAAATCCGATTCATGATTTATACCCATAATATTTTCCCTTTTATTATTTCTTTGTATTTTCTTTATTAATCTTTCTATAAGGATTCTAAAAATGTTTTTATAATGTTTAATAATCTTATTGTCCTAAAAGTTTCATCACAATTACAAATTTTTATATATGATACTAATTATAATTTTTTGTTAAATTATTGTTTTTATTATTTCAATCTTAAATTCTTCTATTTTTTGTTTTTTAGTTAAATCTATTATATTTATGTTAATAACAAACTTTTTCTGCATAATTTTTATTATTCATCACTAAACCGTAACATTTTGAGATCAAATGATGCTCTTAAATCATAAACCTGATTTTATGATTTTGATATTTATTTTTATATTATTCTTAAAATAAAATAATATTATCTTTCTAATTTATTAAATTGTTTAAAAAAATTCGGTAGGAAGTAAAAAAAAAAAAAAAGAAAGAAAAGCGGCAAGGATGAGTGAAGGAAAGAGAGAGGATAGGGATCCGGAAGAGAGAGGAGAGAGGCAAAGTAAAAATTTGTCCACTGATTTGACGCGCACCAAATAAGTTAATTATTTCCTAAAATACACCTTTTTCATCAGGTAACTTTTGGGGGCCCCATTTATTAATTTCTTGCCTTTGGTATCTAAACATAATGTACCCCATAGTATATATGGTCAATTATGATCTGCCATTTACTGGATAGTTAGTATAGAGGGCTAGACTTGTTTGATTTTGAAATGATTATTTAATGAAAAACACTACTGTTAAGTTCTAACTAGCTAACAATGTAGATCGTCGGGCCCTGAATATTTGCCAAGCTTTAAATCACTAGGGTGAATGACAAACCAACAATACAATTTATTTTGTAATTCAATCTAAAGCTTTGGTTCCTAGATTATGTTGGATATTGATTAAACACTGCAGATAACCATAAAGAAATCAATAAAGCATGATTTTTACGGAGAAAACTGAATTACATACCAGACTGACTAATCCATTGGCTGGAACGTTTTCGATGACCGATGAAGAACCCGCAAAGCAAACGACCTCTTTGTAAGATCTTCTCCCACCGACCTACGACCGCTTAATGAGAATGCCCCTCACCTGATCTCGTAGTACCCTCGTAAATTCTCGTATGTGAGAGAATTGTACGTATCACTCGGGCGGGGAGGGACCCTTAAAGCCTCTATTTATATCGGGAAGTTATGACCACAGCCCTCTCATCACTCTGCCGGGTCAGATCTAAACCCTACTACCACTAAAGCCAAATTCCATATGTTTTATTAAGAAAGCCCAATAATCTCACTTAATTAGACCAAACTTATTCCGCTGTTGTTTTAATTAATAAAGTTCATTAGTTAAAAACCAACATTCCACTCGGCAGAGATATTTGAAACAAAATCGTAAGGCGCGACTTTTATATTGGTCTAGAGATTATTCTTAATAGTCAATCCGATCCCATACAAAGTCTCGACCGAATCATGGCGGTAATTGCATGTAATTACTACAGTCTTCCATGGTCACGAGTAAGCTTCAACTTTACCGATATGGATTCAATATAGTAAGGCGTTTAAACGACAATTCCCTCATAATGAGCGATACTTCATATCCATTTTGTTAAATTCAAATTCTTCTCCTATGTCACAAAACCTAGTGTGTCACCGCCGTATAATATCCATCATGGTTCCAACGAACCCCAGATATGTGTTATCTTAATAGGCAACTTTACTTTATGTGTAACAAAAACATGCCGTTAAGGCTGTAATGCCAGAGACGCCTCTGAGCAAGCCTCGTATTCAAGGTTTACAATAATGCCTTGAGATTTTCTCAACAATTATATGTAATTAACTCGATAAACCTACATTCACAAAATACCCCAGATTAATGTAAAAGAGTTGATACAAATTCAATTATTACCAAAATGTAATGAAAATGATTCATCCTTCATAAAGAGCAACATAAAAACTTAATAGCTCCCACTAATTCACGCGATCCCATGATACTCCTAAGAAGCCCATGCTGTTAATTTCACATGTCGATCAAATACACAAGGGCGAAGGCCTTTAGTTAGCGGATCTCGCAATCATATCATCTCGCTGATATGTGCTCCACCGCAACGCCACCGCTTTTGAACTTTTTTTTCCTTATAGTCGTACTTGACCTCCATGTGCTTAATTTCGAGACCTCTCGCGTTTGCATAAACAACACTCGGCAGAAAGCATTGTC
Source organism: Tetrastigma voinierianum (assembly GCA_016808115.1). Taxonomy (NCBI): domain Eukaryota; kingdom Viridiplantae; phylum Streptophyta; class Magnoliopsida; order Vitales; family Vitaceae; genus Tetrastigma; species Tetrastigma voinierianum. Next base: position 171,182 of record JAEQBH010002361.1, on the reverse strand, counting down.
GCCAATACAACCGTATGGGCCTATCCACAAAATCAGCCTGACGCAGCATCTCTACTTTCAGGTTTCGAAAGCCAAATTGCCCGAAAGTAGAGGTTTAAAAGCATGCTACAAACTCCGGGCCAGACGGTAGGATGCAATTGATTTGCTTTCTCACTTTTCCATGATACTGCACCCAAAGTAACTTAAAGATATAACCAAGTCGACTCTTTTCATCCCCATGCAGCTGTTAGAAAGTCTCGAATCAATACCCAACTAGCCGGAGGTCCTGAACAAAGTTTAAATCAACATATAATCTGGTCCTCTTTAAGTACCTCATAACCTTCTTGGCAAAGAACTCCGTCGATCATGTCCCGGGATTAATCTGAGATCCCGCTTAGGAAGTCCCTGCTGTAAAGGCACAGATCGCCTAAGTGCATACTTGAGCATACATAATACCCCAAGTGCACTAGCATAAGGTAACATTCTTCACTGGGCCTTCAATATCTCGATCGAGTAGACATTGTGATAGACTCAACTTATCACCTTTACGCACAGAAGCAATTCCCGGCTTACATTGTTGTGGCTGTTGAATCTTTCTAAAAAATACTATCAACATATGCCCCTCCGAGATAAACCCAATACCGCAAGAACCAGCATCTTGCGAACCCAAATGCCAGACAAAAAGAAGCTCACCAAGGCGTCCTTCGAGTGATAAAGTCTTCTTCGACAAATGATCCGCTTGCCTCATGCAAGAAACCTAGGGTCAATGCCAAAGGTGATATCATCCACATAGGGGAGATAGAAAAATGAATTTCCTCCCCACCGACCAAGATATACATTGATCTACTTTGCTCTCAACAAACCATGCCAAGCAACAACACCATGAAACTTCAAGTACCATTGTCTAGATAGAAGCCGTTTGAGACCATAACAGATTCCTTCACGCTACATACAAGGTAATTCAATCCGCTTGTCACTAAAAACCTTCTCGGGTTGCATCACATGTATTTCTTCATTAAGGTCTCCATTGAAAAAGCGCGTGCTTTAACATCCATCCGTGTAACCCATATCAAAATGAGCACCACGCCATGATCATCTAGAAAGAGAGTCTTTAGAAGAGAGACCGAGAAAAGTTGCTTCATAGTCTACTCCTTCTCCGAGTGAAACCTTACAATACCGGCTTTAAACTTTTCAACCTTTCTCTTTAGCCTTTGGCCTTATACACCCATTTCTGTACTAATGGCTCCATGACCTTCGTGCATCCAATAAGTTCCCAAACTCCATTACGCCTCAGTAGATTTGATTTCTCTCACATCCCCCTCATTGTATCCAATCACGCTCTCACCGAGATGTAAAGTGAACAGCCTTCCGCATAAGTTATCGGGATCTACTACGTAACTCGATATCAGTTCTGCTTCCCATATTCAAATAACCCGCAGGGCGGCTGATCGCCTTCTCCGCGCCAATGGATCTCTTACCGAGAAAATAGCCACATCCCGGCACTGGTGAGCCTTGATGAACTTCATTAGAGCCGCTCGGCTAAATGTGATCCCGAGTCTCAACAAGTTCAAATGGTGTGTGGAGTTCCCACACCATTGCAAAGGAGGCGAGATAAAGATGTACCACATTACCCACCGTACTACACCTCAATAGTCTCGTGAGCGCCTACTTTTCGGCCACATCAAACTCAAAACTTAGTCACCAGGATTCCAGCCACTCCCAGCCCCACTGGATTTATTATAGAACCGATATCCTCTCGAATGTTCCGTAAGATACAAAGTAACACCGAGTGGTTCTCGGGAGTCCAACTTACTTAATGTTGGATTATACAACTTCACTTCCTGGGCAGACATCCCCAAACCTTAAGATGGTTTAAGCAAGCTTACGCCTCACCATAACTCAAAGGAAGTCAATGGAACGCCTTGTAGGTACACGATTCAGAATGTATAAAGTCAAGTTTTTTCAAAGCCACCCCAATGAAAACTGTGTAAATTTGTCCTACTGAATCATGCTCCTTACCATTTCCATAAAGAGACGATTGCGCCTTCGCCCATACACCATTGCTTCGTGACTCCCGTGTGACAGTAAACCCGGTACACTATCCCGGTAATCCTCTAAGTATTTTGCGAATGGCCCCTTGTCGCCCCCAAGATCGCCATGCTTGCCATAATACCTCCACCCTGCTGTGGATTCAACAACCTTTATGACTTTTCCCAATCTGCCGACTTCAAATTCGAAAAATTCAACTTGTCAAGAGATCGCGGTCCAATCAAGTACAAATAACCATATCGAGAATAGTCATCAATAAATGTGATGAAATAAAAAATTTCTACACAAGGTTGCCAAGATAAGGTCCACTTATATTTGCAGGAATGACTTCCAACAGTCGAACTACTCTGACCGCGCTTTCTTTTCTTATCTCGTCATTTTACTCCCTACACAGTTTCACGATATCTCTAAGTCATTTTTAAGAGAAGGCAGGATATTAGTCTTTATTAGCCTTTCTACTCTATCCCAGAGATATGGCCAAGTCGCTATGCCATACGATAAGACTCATCCTTAGGCAAAGGGTCTCTTAGAAACAGCCTTTTCAGCCGTATAAGCTACGTATATGTCATCGGGAGATAAACTTAACTGCATAACCGTTGGACATGATACATTCAACCCTTATTTGAATTGGCAAATATTGAAATAATGTCGCTCACTCAAAAGTTAACAATCATATGAATCCAAACATGATGACTAAAACTAAATTCCTTCTAAAAGAAGGTACATAAAATGTGTCTTTTCAACATCACTTAAAACCGGGACCTAAAACTAATACATCTCCCACGAACATGACTTCAAATTTCTTCTCGCTATGCTTCCCCATTACGAGCTTTGATCTTCAATCCTTGCGTTTGGCTTCCTCCGCTTATGAATCAGATGGTAAATGCAACATGATTAGTTGCTCCACCATCAAGCCACCAAGATCTCGATGGTGCTTCACAGTCGGACCACAAACAAGTATTGTAAAGAATCATTAATTGTAGTCTTTCACGCTTGACATCCAAGCTTTGAATTTTGCACGGGGCCCTTCTTCATGTGACCTTTCTTTCTTGGCTAAAGAAGCAACATCACCAACCTTTTCAAGAATGTCTTCTTTGACCCATATTGTCGATTGGTCTGTAGTTTCATGTGAGCACCCTTTATGAGTTCGACTTTTTGAACTTCTTATTCTTCCTCTTATGGGGACTTCAAAGATATAAGGCCATGGTTTTATCCTTCTAAGCTTCTCTTTCCTCTTCACCACCCTTGCTATCAAGTCACATCGAATTCAAGTCATCCTGGGAAATTGTAGCTTGGTCTTTATAATCCCAAAACGTGGAAGGTGGTTCAGGCTTGATGCACAATGCAAGCATCGCACTGCGCATACAGCTTGGAGTTTCGCCTTTAGGTCCACCATCCCTGTGACATACCCTAACTCCCAAACTGCATCATACTTCATGTCAATGAGCTAAGAAGTGTTCCAACCTCAAAGATTTATTAAACCTCGATTTTCAGCCTCTACGGCTATCATTTTTAGCGCGATGGGGCTTCATCTGCAAAACTCATCTTTTCGAAGTAGTTCTTGTATGATTTCTTCATTGTCAACAAAGGAAATCCCGGCTGTTCCTCCCAAAGTAAAGATAAATTGCTTTCACCAAGATTGTGAGGTTGTGATGATTCCCGTCGCTATCCATTGTGTTTTACTTATGACTGACATCCGCCACCATTCCAAATTGAAACTTTCTTTCCATTTCTTGAAACCAATCCAAAGTATGTGATCCTTAATTGAATGGAATTACCGCCATGCAAAAATTGACTGAAAATAGCAAAACAATACAATCCAAAGATCATATTCATGAATTACATACATCATCACATAATCACCCTTCGGGGCGGTGGGTCACACACGCAGTCAGACATTCTCCACACGACGCCATGAGAACATATTCCTGAATCGCGAAATCAACACCTCGTAAAAGGAACCACAAAGATCGGGCCATTCCTCGCATTACGCCACGTACATGGTCCCTCCATGAATCAACACAGACCACCTCGCACAGCGGCGGCAGCGGGGATCAGCGTGGCCAGAAACGCAGAGACATCCTGCACCACAACAAAGAGGATCGATATTTCTCAAACCTAATCAAGTGTGCCACTTTGGCGGCTCAGCCAACCTCGAATTGAACCTTTCAAAATCTCTCTCATACCAAGGATATTAACTTTTGCACACACATCTCTATATGTAACGCTAATTGAATGCTCAATCATTCATCATCAGTCAACAACATAGACTCACAATGCACCCTGAAAAGATATACGCCAGCACTATGTGGCCTTCCCCAAAACCATAGAGAAATATCAAAAGTAAATTATTTAAAAATACCCTAATTTCTAGGGCGCACATAGGGTTCTGCTAACACTTTCACAACTGTAAAGCTTCAAACATATGCAAAGTCTATACGCCACATTGTAGAATTTCATCATGAAAGCTTGCGATACCACTTTTCCCGTAACACCACACGGCCCACGCTCCACCGGCGTTCGCGGCAGCTACGCGGCGCGCGGTCACAAGTCAGCCGGGTTTGTTGACCTGCCCGCGCTTGATCGGGTCGGGCCGGGTCGCCGCTGGACCGCTGACCCGCCCGCGGTCGGGTCAATATCCGCCTATCGCCCGCCCAAGGGTCGTTCGCAAGACGGGTCAGATGACATCATCATGACGCCAGCGACCCACCGCACTCCATCGCCACGGGCCATCGCCGCAGCCATCGCCACGCTACCGCCAATATTCACAACGGTCAGGTCAAAACTGGTTCGCGTGATCCGGTGCCATCGGGCCGTCGTGGTCGGATCGGTCAGCGACGACGTTATCGCGACGCCGCCAGACCATTGATCGACCGCGCAGTGTTCGGCACCACCGGTTTTCCGCCTCTCGATCCGCGGGCGCGCCGTGGTGGATCATTCGGCCAATCTTCCGGGCGACGTTATTCCACCACGTAGACCGCCTTTGTCGCCGGCAGATTCCCAACATGCAGCTGCTTAATTGGGATGGACAAAAACTTCACAAATCGACGTAACGTCCGTTTTTCATAAAACCCAAAAAAAAATTTTCTCCGATTCATATGTATTGAATTCTAATCTATGGTCGATCCGGCTACCAACCGTTGGATACCATTGAAACTGGGTTCTAGATAACCATAAAGAACACAAAGCATGATTTTACGGAGAAAACCCAGAAATGCATACCGCACTGATGAATCCATGGTCGGAACGCGCCTTCGACGGAATCGATGGCAACTGCGAAAGCAACGACCAAGATCTTCTCCCACTCAACTTCGCCGACCGCTTAACGAATGCTCTCACCGATCTGGAAAAATTTAATTTTGTATGCGAGAATCAGACGTATCACTGTGCTGGAGTGACTGTTCCTCTATTTACTGAAATTCCGACCACGTGCCCTTCATCACCTCAGGTCGGGCCGCATCACCTCACAATACCCTAGCCAGCCCATATGTTCATTAAGAAGCCCAATAATCTCACTTAATTAGACCAAACTTAATCCAGTTTGCTTTAATTAATAAAGCCCACATAAAAGGAAAAAAACTAACAGATTACACTACATTTATGCTCTAGTTACATGAAGCTAGCTAACCTGTATTTAGATACATTGTCAAGTTTTTTTTTTTTTTTTTTTATCGTAAAGTAGAATCTCCATAAATAAATAATTGATAAATTAATAATCTCTCCGAGAAAATAAAATCTTGCGATCCTAAAGTGGGTCGGAACACTAAACTCATAAACTCACTAAATGGCAAATGCATATATAAAATAATAATAATTTTAGAAATCCTTAATAAAATATAAATCAATAATATATATATATATATATATATATATATATATATATATATATATATATATATATAGTTGCTTTTCGTGGCCCAGGTTGGGCGTCTTGGAATTCTTTGGGTTAGTCGGTGACTTTGGATGTCGATATAAAATAAGAAACAAAAGGATCGTGGAGATCGTTCGTTTGCCTCTCTAATCTGCAAGTCGAGTTTTTACGATTAGGAAGAAGAATCAACTACTTAGGGAATGAGTTTTTGTGCGTACCTTTCACCGATGGGGTGACATGGTATTTATAATGGATGATCATGATAACTTTCCTAGTTGTATGATAATACGGATATTTCTTTCATTGGGTGAGGGATTTTCTTTCCTTATCGTTAACCGATTAATAAGGGATAATTGATAACTTTCCTAATTGGATGATGATATCATATTTCTTCCATTGAGAGAGAGATTTTCTTTTCTTATCGTTAACCAATTAATAAGGGATAATTGATGAACAATTATTAGAAAATATCCTACCTCCCTAATTGGTGGAGATTTAATTAGAGAATTTTGGTACTTTCCTTTAATACGGGTTCTTTGGATGTTTCACGTCAAATAACTTCAGACGGGTAGATAGATAGAGCACAGGCTTCGTGTTTAGGTATATGTGGTGGGCCAGGAGCTTTTTATGTCTTTATTGGACTGCTTCTTTTCATCACCTCTCAAACTGGCTTTTAGGTTGATAAGGCCCCATGCACGTAGTTTGGATCCCATCAATATATATATATATATATATATATATATATATATATATATATATATATATATATATATATATATATATATATATATATATATATATAACTAGAACATAATGGCCTTTTCCTAAATTAAGAAATATTTATTTATCAATAAATTATTAAATTAAAGAGTTATCAAAAATCAATAATCTTGTTAAAATAATAATTTATTTTGATCTAGAAGATTATTATTTAATAGGGGATTTATTCTAGCATTTTAAAAACCCACAGAACAAATTAACCGAAAATTTAAAGATATGAAGTCCTTTGATGAGTTCAAAGAAGATTGAAAATGATATTACATATATAAATTATTAAATTTAATTTGAAAGTTTTACCACTTTTACTTATTTGCTTTGAGCAACAAAGTACAGGCAAACTTTCTTAGGGATTGGTGGTTAAGCTTTTCTAATGATGTTTAAAATTTTGTTTTAAAGATTATTAGGGTTTATATATTTTATGATTTTTCGTTCATAGTTTCCTTTAAAAAAAATAAGGCAAATAAGCATAAACAAGTGATAATGTTCATTTAGTATTATGATTACTTTTTTTCATTTTAAGGAATCAAATGATAGTAAAGCACAGTGAAAATGACAGAAAGGGCGAAGTTTTGGTTATATATATATAAATTCGTACCCCACTTATTGAATTCGATAAAAACCGTATACCCTAGATGTCTAGGAATAAGAAATTAACTGACAACATGTGACGATGCAGTATCATTACTTTTATCATTTGATCACTTATAAAACCGTATAATTAATATATAATAAACTTAAAAAACATTTGATAATTTCGGTAATTATTATGATTACTTTTATCATCTCAAGAAATTAAATGATAGTACAAATTTTCACAGTGAAAATGAGAGAGAGGGCAAAGTTTTGGTTAAATGTACATTGAGCATACATAAGATAATTTGAAGAAAAAATTGGACCGTCATTATTGAAGCCGACAAAAACAGTACACGCTAGATGTGGTGGATCTAGAAACTAACCGACAATATATATGGCTAGCAAGCCATTGATGGAGACGAAAAAGATAAAAGTCTGTACTGAATTCGAAAAAGATTAGTCATGTAAAAAGATATCAAGGCCAATCTAATAATTCAAAATTCACTTTCAAATGTACCCACCCTTTTTTAGCTGATGCCCACTCTCTGGTCCAGTTTTTTGTCTTCTTGTTTTTGTCTTCCAACATGAGAATTGTTTGATATTACAATTTGTAAAACGTGCAATAATAACAATAATAATAATAATAATAATATTGCTTTATTGAGGGTAGAGAGGCCTTTTCATATATGAAATCCCTGAGTATAATATAGATCATATTAATATTAATTCTATTAATACTTCATAAATCTTAGTATTACCTTATAATTGCTCTATCTCTTATAAAACATCAATCATAATTCAATTTAACAAAAGATTTAATTTAAATAAGCATATGAAAAAAATGTATGATTAGCATAAAATTTGAAAGGAATATGGGTCTTACGAAATTCCCTAATTTAAACTTTTATTGATTAAACAAGTTAAAATTTTTTTAATACCAATGCTGTTAACATAACAATGAATCAAAAGTTGTTTTTAATATATGGGAGATGTGTAAAAAAGTTGTTTGTTTGAAAGGATGTTATACCTGTTGTAAGAGGATATGTTCAACCAAATTATAGACCATGTATTAAATATGTGTAAATAATAGCAATAATAACTACAAAAATAGATTAAGGAACAAGAAAGCACACAGAAAGTTGTTTGCATGGTTAAGTCAAGCCCTATGTCCGCTGAGACGCAGGTATCTTAGATGCAAATGTATTTAAGATCCACTACTTTGAATTGTAGTTTCATTGGACTCATACAGCCAAGGACTCCCTATTTACAATAATGTCTTACGAGAAGTTTGTTGAGGTTTAATCCATTTCAGTTGAATGAGTGAGATAAACTAGCGACTCTTAATCGAAGACATGCATCCAAAGGAGTCCTACATTGAGTAGAATCATTCACTCGTCATGACTCTTTGACCAAATCACATGACAGTTTCCTATTTCAAGTAGACTCTGTCACTCGTCACAACTCTTGTTGCACCAAACCATGTGATAGAGTCCGATCACGTGACAAAGTCATAGATTGAGTTGATTTCTTCACCCATCATGACTCTTGGTTGAAAATATGTGAAAGAGTAAAATCTGTTACTTATGACAGTGATTCAAGAGATGTTGCAGCAAATGGTGCGACACTATCATAAGTGTTGCAACTAGTTCTCTTTGTCATGGTACAACCTCTTTGCATCAATTTGTGATATATCTGGCACGAAGTAATGTAATTTGAAGAGATATGAAATCACATGCATAAACTCTCACACACAGGAAAAACCGGAGAGATTAGTTCACGTGGTTGGTAATAACCTACGTCGGGTAGGGGCGGATGTATGATATTTATTTATATATCGATTAGGTTACAAGTTGATGTACAGTGGATAAGGCTCCCCATTTCTCCTGGCCGCAGTACCTAACTATCTCATAAAGAAACATAGAAATGAGCTCCCCTTATTTCCCATACGCATCTGGACTCCTAAGTGCCCAATCACTCCATCTCTACCGGAGTAACCACACTGCTCATCATCAAGGCTTAGAGTAGTACATGCAACAACTTCTTCTCACATGAAGAGCTTCTTCAATCGATCTCCTTGGTGTATGAATCCATCACAGAAAACGTCTCTCACTGCCCTTTATGATCTTCTCAATATTCAGAATCTCCATAATACCTAAACTATCTTAACATGCCAATTGTAGAATGTGATCTCATTCCATATTCATCATATTGCAATATCTTCTTCCCATAGAAATCTTACCAAGAAATATCAATGGGTGACCGCAAATATTACCCAATATCCTCCTCTTTTTCCTTATCCATCTCGAGAGAATATTAACTCCTTATTTGCACCAATATTGGTCCTAAAAGCTGGATGTGATTAAATAAGGTAGATGTGTCACGACGGTGCAACATCGTCTGCGACAAGCGCTATGATAGTCTCATTAAGCATGCAATTTATTTTTAATGGAGACTATGCCAATTAAATCTCCAACAATCTTCCCCTTTGTCATTTCTTTGACAAAAATAAATAATATAGGCAAAGCATGTTTTGGAGAGACTAGAGTCATCAACAAATCAAACATCAATGAGGCATGAACCAACATGCTGTATATGCAACCCATGATGTCATATCATGACAAATAAACCATAATAGATTTAAACTTTGCTATGTCTCCCCATTCTTTTTGCCATAGAAGGCAAAAAAAAAAAAACCTACTAACCCTGATTTGGTATCACCACGACCTCATATAAGATGGTGCATCATCTTATGAGACACCATAATTTTTCAGCATATGTTGCATCCAAATTAGCGGCGAACAACTGCTACCAATGACCAATAGTCAATTAACAATCATCCTCCGATGGTTTTATGACATTTGTTGGCTCAGTTTTGGAGTCATAGAATATGTGCCCAATCATTTCTCTATAGTTGACTTTGGAATTCTCTCATGTTTGAACACTAGCTTTAGGGTCTCCAATAATGTTAGTGCCTGAATGATTCTTCTGAACTCATTTAGAAGGCTCATGAACCAAGATATCAATGGTCACATCATTCCCGAGATCTCTCTATTGGAGGGATGAGTCACTAGATGGTGGATCATCTTCTACTATAGGGCTAGTGTTGCTGCTAGGTGATGTAGCATCTCATGAGACATTGTTCTGCTTTTGTTGTACCTATTGAGTATGCGGAATTGAACGTTTGAATCGTATGACCTTGTTATAGTAGATTTTGGTCCTTGATCATCAACCACCACATTAATGGATTTCATGTAATGACCCGCACCAAATAATACGAGTTTAAGCACGTTTGACCAAGTTTGACTAAGTTTGACTAGGTTTGACCAACACTTAATATGTGGACCAAAGTTGACTTTTTCAAGGATGAATAGTTTTGGGTTTAATAAGGCACCATTTCGTAGGCCTCGTCGATACGAGTTCATAGACTGGTCGAACGTCCAAATCTGACTTACGGGTAAAAAGTTATAACCCTGGTAATTTCAAACATCAGTGTTTTAACGGTGTCCAAACTGTCTTCAAAATTTTACCCGAAAACGACCCTAGGACCTATATAAACATAAATTTGGATGCCAAATGAAACCCTAGCCCCCAAAACACCATTTTGAACTCCAAAACCCTAGAGAAGCTCTCCAAACTTATAGACCCGAGTTGAGTCATTTTGACCATTTGCGAGCCGTGGGAGATTGGACCAAAGGAGGCACCGGCCTGCAGTGCTGCGTGCCAGCCTAGGAGGTGCGCCACCTCCGGACGATCACGCCGGTGAAATTTCAAGGTGATCCGACGCCGGACTGTGCGCCGGATCGGGCCAAACGGCGCGCGATAGCCAAGTGGGTCTGGGAGTTTTCCACTTTTCGGCCATTTCAGGCCATTGCAAGCCGGCCATAGCTCCTTTCCACCATTTTTGGACCCCCTGAACTCATTTCCGTGGTCCCTTTTGCAGTTTCCTCATCGTTTGAAAGTTTCGGCCCAGCAAAGTTAGTAAACCAGTTGGATCGAGTTTTAAACCTTGATATTATTGGACCAAGGTAATGGTACTGATGAGTTCCTGGTCTCTTAGACTCCATTGATATGTGGTTTGTAAATTTTGGACATCGTTTGGTTAGTTTCCATTTTAGGTTGTTTCGGGTAATTCAGAGATGTGGGACGAAATAGAGTACCAATTGGTCAAATTTGGAAAAATTGATTGTATTAGTGAAATTGGATGTTTAAAGGTATTGGATGGTTCAATTTAGAATTAGCTCTAGTTAGAAAAGCCCCAAATTTTGGTATCGGGCTTTATAGGGCCTGGCTGTGTAGTGGGCATATCAGGAGTTCAATTTGGATGGTCTCATAGTTCTAAAAGTTATTCTAAGGCCTTAGGGATATCCTAATGTTGTTGGTTCAATTATTGGAGCCTAAGTGGTATTTTATTTATATGCAGGACATTCACGTAGAAGCCAGGGAGGCGATCTGGAAGGGCTGAGGCGGCGTGCCAATTACGTGAGTGGTTTTATATGTTTTAAATGATTTCAGGGTATTATGTTGATATGTCTATTGTGATTAAATACTTTACGTATATCTTTGTTTTGATCATATGGTTGGTTGCATACAAATATGATTATCGGTTTCATATAAAACAAGTTATCATTCATGTGAATTTTGTCAACATTTAAACTATTTGGAAGTTTCTTAGAGTTCTGGATAGTGCGTAATTTTTAAATATGTTGGGTACGTGGATTGAGGTTTAAACCACTTTGAAAACTTATTGTTTTAAGAAAGAGATTTTGAGATCTTGTGAAATGATTATAATACAGTATCGTTGGAAAAGTACTTGTGAGTAAGGAAACGATTATATATATTAATTCCGCGGTCGTGGTCGGGTTTACCGGCAATTGGTTTGCCGTGTCGTGGTCGGGTTGCAGAGCGGTTTAATTTATTAGTTTCCGCGATTAGTGAGTCGGGTTCTGGAAGCGGGTGGTTTGCCACGATGTCGTGAGGTTGGTTCCATCCAACATGTTATATATTAATTCCACGGTCGTGAGGTCGGGTTTACCGACAGGTGGTTTGCCACAATGTCGTGAGGTTGAGTTTACCCGACGGTTTATGATGGGTATGTGGTACGGTACATTGTTGGTCTCTGATTAAAGTATAAGCATTTCAATATTTATGGTTATTGTATTTTCATGGTTATTTTTACGACATGATGGTTACATATATTTATGCTCAATTGTATGTTGTAAATGATTCGGGTTTTAAGGTTTTTGAAAATGATGTCGGTTAAACTTTGAGTATAGTCATATTGTTGGGCTTTGGTAAGTTTAGGTTTTGTGAAATGTTTGCTAAGCGGGGAACATTACAAAGAGTGGAGCTGTGAGGTCTTGAGAAGAAATTTTGAAAAATAAAAACATTATTTTCCATATAAATTATGCCACTCAACGAGACTATTTCTCACGTTTATTGTTTTAATATCTGTTCCCTAGGTCCGGGCAGTTCGTAGGGCCTACCTCGCGCCAGATTCAACACCGCTCTTTCTGTGACAGTTTCTGTGCTCTACCATCATCTACCTACTGTTTTGTTGGACTGTTATTTTCATTTTGTAACCTGTTTGTAAATCTTTGTGAATCTTTCGATGTTAGTATTGAACTTCATGTATGGAGTCCTTGTTATATGATGTGGTTATGACTACATTTGGATAGGACGGTCGTGAATTTTCTATATAATTGAGGAGGTATTGTGATCTTGCATGTGTTTTATTTCTTCTTTCTTAGGTGGGGTTCCATTGTGCATTCCCTATGGTTTGTGCAGTGGGACTTCACTAGGCGGGACCACCCGGGTTTCCGAGTCGGGTCCTGTCATTTCATGGTTATGTTGGTCCTTTTTTTTTAAACTCTGTATGCTCGACTATTTAAGGAATATCCTAGAAATATGCCTTCATCGTTGTTGACATTAATTTACTCCTTTGCTCCCTATCATTGAGGATAAAACAAGTACTACCAAACTCATGAAAATACTTTAGGTTGAGTTTCTTACATCTCTAAATTTTATAAGCCGTTATAGTTGTTCCTGGGCGAAGGTAAACCCTATTCAAAGTATATCATGCTGTGTTCAAGGCTTTGACCCAAAACTTTATTGGAACATTTTTTTCTTTGAGCATAATCCAAGCCATTTCTCGTAGTGCTTGTTATTCCCTTCTTCCACCTGATTTTGTTGAGGTGTCTTAGGTGTAGATTGTAAGACCCGAGAAAATTTCAATTTTCTAAAAAATGGCAAAATGTTCATTTCGGTAAAAACCCGAAATTTTTCTAGATCTCGGATGTTGAAACAGATTTCACCGTTGGAATCGTCTCGCAAAATCTAGCTACCACGTCGAACTTCGTCTAATTTCGAGACAGTCGGAATTTCACGTTTTTCGAGGCACCGAGTTTTGGGTGCCGTAAAAGCGAATTTTGAGGCATGTGATGTGACAAAGTAAGCTTACTAGAATATCTTCATGTAATAGCATGTTGCGTAGTAGAGAGATGGAAATGGATGACCGAGATGAGTGTAAAGTGTCAAAATCCAAGACTTGAGGACATGGATGATTAAATGAAAGTTTAATGATAATGAGACAAAGATGACAGTGTCATCTTAACTGCATTTAGAGCAAAATGGGCGATCATTTGGAGCAGTTTGGCATTAGGCAGCGGATGAATTTTAGAGAGAGAGAGCACCTTCTCTCTAGATTTCCGGCCGATCGGACCGTCGGTTTTCGACGAAGCAAGAAGTAAAGTTGCTTTATGCGGCGAGGGCTACGTGTGGACACCGATTTGGTGGAGTTTCAACAACTCTAAGAGGTAGGGATCTTTTCCTACTTGTGTTAATCTTTGGCTAAGAGCCATGTTTATGGTTAGGAATGTTATGAGACTTGTTTTAGCCGTAAATTCGATCTCAAAAGCTTTGAACCGAGTGGAGAAAATTCCTATTTGTGTGGCGTGACGATTACAACCCGAGGGTTTCATTGTTCATATGAATAGTGACGTGATTTTTTTGGTGTGGATTTTTATGATGTTGAGTGATTCAAAATGGTGCTTGTGTTTAACTAATTAGCCCGTGTGAAATTTAATTTTAGTGTTATTGATGTGAATTTAATAACATGATTTGTTTGGATTAATTATGTTAATATATATGCATGTGAATATATTAACATAAATGTTTTGGGATTGGCATCATGCATTCCATATGCACTAGGGCAGCCTAGAATATTAGGTGTGAGTGCATGACATGAAATGAAACAAAAATGAAAATGTTTGTGAAAGGAATTTCGACGGAAGATTTTGGAGTACTTTGGGAGGACGTCACAACAGATCGGCGGATGAGGACCATGGTATTTAGGAGAGTTATCGGCCAATTCGCTTTCGGAGGAAATAGTCGATATTTTAAAACTTCGGTAGTAAGTTTTCAAGAACAAAAAGCTTTTGTTGTGAAAACTGGATATTTTTACTCGCATATTGGCTTAAGCATGTGTGAGGGAGTCGGTGAGGACTCGAGTCATGGGTTTGGGCATGTAGACATTCGAGTAGGTTCATGAAATTGCTTGAATGTGATTGTTTACCATGCATGTGCACTTAGGTGGGGAGTAACCCAGGTAGGAAATTATCACTACTGGGCTTTACTCACCTGTCGAGGATCACTATTTGGTGTAGGGAGAGTACGAGGACGGCTCAGCTGGCGCGTTTTAGAAGAAAGCCGGGTTGTGGCTTTGTTATCTTTATTGTATACATGTATTAAAATTCCAAGGTTTAATATATATTGTATAAGAGTAATGTAATAACTCTTGAAGTATGGTAATATAGTTGATGTATTTTGTGAGTATTGATGCAGGGGCCCAAGTGGCCATTATTTTACTCGCATATGGACCACTGTGGTCATTATGGCTTGTTGTTGGGACGGGTTAATCTCGCTGGAGTGCTCACCGTACCAGGAAATTTCTGTAGATTTTTGTGAGTGGTGTCGGGTTACCCGACATTCATGAGTATTCCGCGGGTTGACGGGTTGTCAACGGACCCTAGGGTTTTGGGGCGTCACAGCTTGGTATCAGAGCTTAGGTGTACGAATACCTAGGGCTTGGGGGACTTGGGCTTAGGCCATGGTCGTAAGTTATAAGAACATCACAGCTTGGTAAAGCTCGATGTTAGAATTAGGTATGTGATTACATAGGCAATCACGGGACAGGATTAGAACACTACATGCACTGTTTTTTATGTGATTGTGTGATTGTGTGCTATGAATTATGTGATTTGTATGCTTGGTGAATAGCATAGGAAAGATGTTGAACACTAGGGTCGAGAAAATGTAACCTTAGGTGTTCGAGAAATTTTGGACAAAATGGTCCAGAATTGAACGAAAAAAAAAAGGGTAAAAAATTTAACTCATAAAAATTTTGAGTTGTATGAAGTGCAGTGGTCTAGGCTCTTTGCATTTATGGAAGTAGCAAGGCTACTTTGGGGCTGGAAAAAAAAATGTTGAAGAAAATTTTTTTCTATGGTTTTAATTGTGTAAAAGCGGAAAGAAAAATAAAATAAATTTTTAATAAATTTATTTAGTTTCTTGGAAAATGAAAAAAAAAAAATACATATATATATATATATATATATATATATATATATATATATATATATATATATATATATATATATATATATATATGACCCCAGGTAGTTTTTCCGTAGGCTGGAATGAAAAGAAAATGATGGAAAAAAAAAAAAGAAGTAAGCTGGAATGGAGCTCTTTGCCATTTGAGTGGTTGAGCCACGATACCTTTGTGTTGTATGCGTGGCGAGGAATGGCTGGGAGCGACCGCAGCGGGCGCGCCCGCGACCTGCTTGTGTAGCCCGGTACGATCGTGCTGCTCGCCGCGATCTGACCATGGGGAAAGGGGCTCGACATGGCTGCGGTATACGTCGCGGCCTTGGCGGACTATATCGCGATCCTGAGATTGTATCGTGGCCGGGCGGCAGGCTGGCTGGGTTGTATCGCGATCACGTACGTAAGCGATCGCTGCCGATCTGACGCCGCGAAGTGGATCTGGCACCGTGGCGCGGCGCAAGCGACCGCGGTGTGTCCACGGCCCGGGGGCTGCGACACGGCCGAGAGAAAGCGTGCGTCACGACCTTGAGGCACACTGTCTGGCCGGGCTAGGCTTGCCGACACCTACCTTGAGTGTCTGTGCCTGTAATCGCAAGGTGAAAAGTGAGTGTGCATCAGTTGCACCTTGATTACAGACTGTTCTCTGCTGTTTTCTGAGTCTTCATTTGGGACATTCATGAGCACTGTTCACAAAATTTTTCAAAAAAAAAAAATGAAATAAATTTTTTTTTGAAATAAAATAAAATAAAATAAAAATCAAATCAAATCAAATAAAAATCTTTTAAAAT
Source organism: Tetrastigma voinierianum (assembly GCA_016808115.1). Taxonomy (NCBI): domain Eukaryota; kingdom Viridiplantae; phylum Streptophyta; class Magnoliopsida; order Vitales; family Vitaceae; genus Tetrastigma; species Tetrastigma voinierianum. Next base: position 154,538 of record JAEQBH010002361.1, on the reverse strand, counting down.
GAAATTTTCAAAAATAAAATTTTTGATGTTGATTATGATTTAATAAAATGAAATTATGTCTTGCATTACCTATAAATGTATGGACATTGTGTATGAAATAATTTTTTTTATATATATGAATAGTGTCTCGGGAACGTGTTACACCTTCGAGATCACGCACTAAATATAACTTGCCATTTGACATGTAGATGGCTAGTTGAGGCGGACGTGGGGGCGATCCACGAGGAGTCTTAGTCGAGGGCACCACCGGTATTTGATATGAGGCCTTTGATGAGGCACCGTGGGTTATCAGTCGCCCACATTATCGCACAGGCATGTGTAATAGTGAGCCAGGGCGGGTCAAACGACCACCAATGTTTAGAAGCACATCACCCTCCAATGGTTAGAGGAAGAGTGGACTCTAAGGTCAGGACGACTATGACCATAGAGGGAGAGGTAGGTGTTATGCGAGGCATCCAGGGATATAGATCTTTGGTACTAAGAGAGGAAGAATCCATCTTCTTGTCAGGGAAAAAGCAGAAGACTTTTGTTTCGCAAGGATATCCAGGACAGGGCCAAGGTTATCAGGACCAAGGCCAGGATGGGACATTTAGTCAAGTAGGGCTAAAGATGTGTTATTTTTGCCGACAGCCTGGACACTTTAGACGAGATTGCCCACGGAGGCAGGAATCCCAAAGTTATGGGACACCTCAGTCCCAATCATTAGTGAGACGAGTTAGGGTTGCCAGTCAGGATGGGCAGATGGTGTGCTACCATTGCCAGCAGCCCGGACATATGAGGAGAGATTGCCCCTAGAGACAGAGATCCCAAGGTTTTGGGACAGCGCAGTCCCAGTCAGCGGTAATATAGGAGATGACATAGTTTGTTCCTCCACCCCTACCTTAGTCGGGGAACTGATGCTCCGATTCAGGTGCCACACCGGCACCTAGTACTTCGCGAGCGGGTCACATAGGCCCGGGACTAGGCGCGGTCGGGGTCGAGCACGAGGATTCTGGTCGAGTTTGGGTCGGGCTAGGCGGATGGCGTGGTACCATTGTCCAACACGGGCATATGAGCGGGTGTCACAGGAGGCCAGGATGTCTCAAGGTGCTGTAATTTGAGCATACAAAGCAGCCGGATATGCAGGGTATGTTTCTACTCTTGCACTTGTTGATTAGAGTAGCTTTTAAATTGGATGCATCATATGCATTCATTAATGCATCTTGTGTGACAAATTTGGACTTAGAGGTTGATGCCTTTAGAGAAGCCATGTGTGGATGTTCTTCCCTAGGACGTAGAGTGAGAGTTGACCGGATAGGTCGGGATTGTGAGTTGGAGATCTCTAAGATTCTGCTCATGGTGGACCCTCAAGGGGGATCGCATCGAGTCGAGTGTGAGTGCACGGTGACATCGCGTCGAGTCGGCTGTGGGTGCATGGTATGATCATTCACCACTCTTGATGAGTGTGGATTGAGTTTGTCTTTGGGACTATGTCCAATGAAGACTCATAGTTCAAACCAGGAAATGAGAAGTAATTAATGTGTGTTGGGCGAAGCAAGAAGGGGACCATTGATCCACTAAGGTGAGAAGCCTGGAGTTAGGGTGAAGGAGACCCGCGGTAGTATCAGTGGAGTCTGTGTGGGTGTAAGGGCAGGAGATATCCGAATTTACGTGTGGGTGTAAGAGACCGGAGATATCCGAATTTATTGTGGGTGTAAGAGACTGGGGAGATATCCAGTACGTGTGGGTGTAAGGGCAGGGAGCTATCCACAGAGATTTACGTATTGGGTCATGGGACCAGGGAGATGTTGAATTTACGTATTGGGTGTAGAGACTCGTGGAGTTATCCAATTTACGTGGGTCATAAGAGACACAGGGGAGAGATCCGGAGCTACGTGTGGGTGTAAGAAACGTGGAGAGTCGAAATTTACGTGGGTGTAAGGGCAGGGAGTATAAATTACGTGGGTGTAGTAGGGCCAGGGAGCTATTTCGAATTTACGTATTGAGCGTAAGAGACTCATGGAAGTCTTAAATTTACGTGTGGATGTAAAGAGGCTCATGAGTAGGCGAAAAGTTTTGTTTCAGGAAAACACACGGTTATGTTATCACGAAGACTTAGAGTTGAGTGATAGGAGTCGGGAGTGACTCGAGAGAGAAAACACACGGTTATGTTATCACGAAGACTTAGAGTTGAGTGATAAGAGTCGGGAGTGACTCGGGATGAAAATACACAGCCAAGTTATTACGTAGACTTAGAGTTAAGTGATAGGAGTTGGGAGTGACTCGAGATTTGGATACCCCTTTGGAAATTGCATTGGGTGTTGGTGAGCTGGCAAGGACTCGGTATATGGATGTCATTTAGGACATGGATTAGGTTGACGGTCCATTGGATTGTCAGTGATTGTGACCTTGGGAAGGTCAGCGTTTACACACCAAGCAGGGGTTGTGTAGGGTTACATGTTGTGTGGATTATATACAGGTGTTAGAGGACATGCTGCGAGCATGCGTCCTAGATCATAAGGGTAGTTGGGAAGAGCACTTGCCCTTAGTGGAATTCGCCCACAACAACAGTTATCAGGTGAGTATATAGATGGCACCATATGAGGCGTGTATGGGAGGCCATGTAGATCCAGATATGTTGGACCGAGGTGGGAAGGCTCCATCACTAGTCACGTCTGATTAGAGATACCTCAGGAAAGCGATATGTTGATCTGACGGCGTCTTCTCACGGCTCGGATCATTTGAAGAGCTATCTTTGATGTCACGATGTCAACCCTTAGAGTTCGGGGTTGGAGATCACGTCTTCTTGGAGGTGATGCCTAAGAGAGGAGTGGTCAGGTTCGGCAAGCGCGAAGCTATCGCCGAGGTTCATTGGGCCCTTCGAGATACTCGAGAGGGTAGACACTGTAGCGTACCGGTTGGCTTTACCGCCTAGCATGTCAGGTGTCCACGAGGTATTTCATGTCTCCATGTTCCGGAGGTACATTCTAGATCCAGCTCATGTAGTGGATTGGGGGGAGATAGAGGTTGACACGAATGGGACCTTCGAGGAGGGACCAGTGTGCATTATGGATAACCGGGATCAGGTTTTGTGATGCAAGACCGTGAGGCTAGTGAGGGTGCTATGGCAGCACCGTAGAGTGGAGGAGTCAACGCATGGGAGCGAGGACACGATGCAGGCCCCTATCCTTCTTGTTTGAGATGAGTCGTGGTTTTAGTCGTTTAATATTTAAATGACTAGTTTACATCATGGTAGAGTGCACATTGCATATGCATATGGTGTGTGATTGTCATAATTTGGGGCCAAATTCCTTTTAAGAGGAGAATGTAAGGCAGAAAATTCGATTTTACGAAAAATGGCAAAATGGTCATTTCGGTAAAAACCCGAAATTTTTCTAGATCTTGGATGATGAAACGGATTTCACTGTTGGAATTGTCTCGCGAAATCTAGCTACCACGTTGAATTTCGTCGAATTTCGAGATAGTGGGAATTTCACATTTTTCGAGGCACCTGGTGTTGGGTGCTGTAAAACGGGTTTGAGAGACATGTGATGTGACAAAAGTCACTTACTACATGTACTCATGTGACACATGTTGCATGAGTAAAGAGAGGATGGAAATGGATGGCCGAGATGGTGCTAAGTGTCAAAAATCCAAGACTTGAGGACATGGATGGAATTAAATGAAAGTTTAATGATAATGAGACAAAAGATAAACAGTGTCATCTTCTTCATTTAGAGGCAAAATGGGCGTCGTTTGGAACGGTTTGGCCAGTGGCGTGAGATGAAATTTTAGAGAGAGGCGCATATCTGGGTCACTGACCGGATTGGACGTCGGTTTCGTAGGAGCGAAGTAAAGTTGCTCTGCGAGGACCATAGGTTGGTGGAGTTTCGACAACTCCAAGAGGTAGGGATCTTTTCCTACTTGTGTTAATCTTTGGCTAAGAGCCATATTTATGGTTAGGAATGTTTTGAGACTTGTTTTAGCCGTAAATTCGATCTCAAAAGCTTTGAGCCAGGAATTGGAAAAATTCCTATTTGTGTAGTGAGTGAGCAGAGCGGCAGGGTTTCACTATTCATGTGAATAATGCTTGTGAATATTTTTGTGTGAATTTTATGATGTTGAGTGATTCTAAAATGAATTGCTTGTGTTTTCTAATTAGCCCATGTGAGCTAATTTTGGTGTTATTGATGTGAATTTAATAACATGATTTGTTTGGATTAATTATGTTAATATATTTGCATGTGAATATATTAGCATAAATGTTTTGGGATTGGCATCATGCATTCCATATGCACTAAGGCAGCCTAGAATATTAGGTGTGAGTGCATGACATGAAATGAAACAAAAATGAAAATGTTTGTGAAAGGAATTCCGACGGAAGATTTTTCGAAGAATTGCCTAGGAGGGACGTCTAACAGATCACTTTAGATGAGGACCATGACTGTTTCGGAGAGTTATTCAGCAATTCGCCTTGGAGGGTAGTCCAATATTTTTACCAAAACTCGGTAGTAAGTTTTCAAGAACAAAAAGCTTTTGTTGTGAAAACTGGATATTTTACTCGCATATTGGCTTAGGCATGTGTGAGGGAGTCGGTGAGGACTCGAGACATGGGTTTGGGCATGTAGACATTAGTGGGTTCATTGCTTGAATGTGATTATTTGTATGTATGTGCACTTGGGTGGGAGTAACCCGGTAGGAAATTATCACTCTTGGGCTTTGCCCACCTGTCGGATGCTATTTCGGTACGGGAGTGTGCACGGACGGCTCACTAGAATTTTAGAAGAAAGTCGGGTTATTGGCTTTGTTATCTTTATTGTATGCATGTATTAAAATTCCAAGGTTTAATATATGTTGTATAAAGCAATGTAATAGCAGCGAGGGCCCGGCTTGGGGGTATAAATGAATGCCTAAATGCGCAATCTCACAACGTAGCCCAGTAATATAGTGTATAGCGTACGAGATATCGATCACGGAAGGTAAATTGACTACAGAGGTTCTGCTTTTCAGACAATATCTGAATAAAAGGGTTCTAGGGTAAAACTAAGTAAAGAAACTACAACTAAGCTATTGATTTTAGTGACTTACTGGTGTTGACGCCTAGGGTTAAATCTCCCCTATCACGTTCAATGGATTACTTTTCTAAAGATCTTGTTATTCAATCTATTTATAATCTGTCAATTGGCGAGGTGATCTTGCCTACGAGATATCCTCTCTCGAGGTATATCCGCCTATCTCGTGAATAGAATCGAGTATATCTCTATCTCGATTTGGTATTCCGAAATGCTTAAGCTGTTCACAACCCCCGAATGCCACCTTCGGGTTCGGAATATCTCTATTACTTAGAATCGGCTAAAAGGCTACTCTGCGGATCTGAATGCCCTCATCTCTCAGATCTCGGATCAGGTGTGATTATGCTAACATTGGCGGGCGTTATCATGTAATTGAATTGCGGGAGTAGAATAGATATGACAAATTAATATGAATGAATAACATGAAAGGTCGAGCTTTAATCCATTGTTCGTAGCCGGGGTTTGATGGAACCTAATCTAGAGCATGTGAAATAAAAGATGAAGCTGTTTAATAAAGAAAACATTGTTCTAAGATCAGAAAATATCACGAAAATTGAAAAGCGTTACAATTCCGGGCACTTCCTCTCGAACCGGTGTCACTCACGATCCTCGGCTTGGAGTGTGTCTCTGTGATCGCCTCCCGGCGTCTCCCTCTTCCCGAGACCACTGGTTGCTTTAATGATGAGAAGCTGATTTTCGGTGGCGTCGCGGCGTGGTGACGTATGACGTGGTGGCGTCGCGGCGTGGATGCGCTCATGACGTGTGGCACCGTCAGCGACGTGGTGGTAGTTGATACGCATTTGTTGACCCTACGTCGTGACTTGGTGGCTGTCGCGGCGTGGAGGCGTCGCCCGACGTGCGATGACTTCCTTGCATGCTCCTCATTTCTCTTAATGAAGCTGGAAGTTGTTCTTTTAAGCCTCATCATGCGTATTCCAAAACAAAAACTAAATAAGGAATCTAACACTAAAATTATATAAATAATGCCAAATCAACATGACAATGCAAGACTAACGCGAGTATAATCTGAGTGTTTTGAGCACTCATCATAACTCTTGAACTATGGTAATATAGTTGATGTATTTTGTGAGTATTGATGCAGGGGCCCAAGTGGCCATTATTTTATTCGTATATGGACCCTTTGTGGTCATTGTAAACTTGTTGGGACAGGTTTGTACCTTGAGTAGAGCTCCCCGTACCAAGGAGACTCTGCCCAATTTTCGTGAGTGGTGTCGGGTTGCAGGCATTCACAGTATTCAGCGGGTGTGGGTTGTCAAGCGGACCCTAGGGTTTGGGGCGTCACCGCGGAAGTTCATGGTCTATCCAGTGTTTGTTGCGAACTTCGGTGAAGTGATAGTTTGAGCTCAGCTTCCGTGATCACTCCTTATCTTGATAGCCTTCTTGAGTTGTCAATTATTTTCACGCATCAACTTTAGAAACAATATCTTAAATGCATTAAATGTATCATATTTCTCTCTAAGAAAGCTTATCCACAAGAATCTTGAGTAGTCATCAACACATACAAACACATACCTTTTCTCTCTAAGCTTTCAACATGCATTGGTTCCATTAGGTCCATGTGAAGGAGTTCTAGGACCCTTGTGGTAAAAGGATGTTGCATCATCTTGTGAGACATCCAGATTTGTTTATGATTTGACGTGGACTGCACACCTTTTCAAGGTCAATTTCCATCTTTTCAATTCCTAGAATAAGATCGACTGCAATAGTTTCATTGAGGCTCTTGTGACTGATGTGGCCAAGTCTTCTATGCCATATATCTGAGTTGTTTAACAAGGTGGTACAATAAGTTCCTGAACAAGTCAACAAATATAAATTGTCTAATGATGTTTTTCCTTCCATAACGCATGCGTTTGTACTGCCAATGACTAAGCATTTGTCTTTAGTAGGTTTGACAAATAAATTATGATCACATAGTTGACTAATGCTAACAAGATTGACCTTCATTCCATTCACAAGAAGAACATTTTCTAATTTAGGCATACCTGGAACTTTTAGGAGGCCACTACTAATCACAATACCCTTAGCACCATCACTAAATGTCATTGACTCTAGGTTGCAAGGTTGTAGATTGGTCATAAATTCTTTATTACCTATCATGTGCTTGGAGATTTCATTATCAAATTACCATTTTTGCTTGACGTTCACCTTAAGATATGTGTAGGTCACCAAGCACCTTCCATCCTTTTTTATCACCTAAATATGTTTTTTTTAGAGTGTCGCTTATGTTGTCTCACCTTCTGATGCATTAAGAAGTCAAAACATTCCCTCTAGATATGTCCTAGCTTTTTGCAATAGTAGCATATGAGTCTTTGTCTTCTTGATGAATGATTCTTCTTACCACCTTTGTGATGATAATTTTTGCATGTTGTAACAACATTTGTGAGGGTATGGGGTTTAGTTTATGACCTTTCTTCCGTGAAGTCTAGACCTTTGTGGTCTTTTATTGTTCTTCCCATCAACATAATATGATCTAGACCCGTGGTACCAGAATTCACCATCCACATAGTTGTCTTTATTTGTTCCAATTCGTTCAAAGACTCCTCCTTTTCATTCTTCAACATTGACTTGTTTGACGAGATCATTTTTCTCTCTACATAGTTGAGAGGCTTAAGAAGCTCTTTGTTTTCATTGATAATCTCCACTAGCTTCTCATACAAGATTTTGTTGGAGTGGGCCATATCTTTGTTGGAGATTTCTTCATCATCACCGCTTTCCACATCAGTTGTTGCAACATCTGATGGGGTAAGTGTAATCATTGAGGCATGTGACTCATAGGTTGATGGATCAATTGGTGGACCGGATGCAGAAATTATCGGATTGCTCAAGCATTGTTTTACTGTAGGAAGATTGATTGATACCACTGATTCAAGGCATATGTCCTCTCCCTCATTGCATGCTTCAGACTTATCATCACTCCATGTATTAGCACATTCAGCTTGAATATGTCCATACCCTCCACATTTCATGCACTGGATCCTTAGGTATCTGTTCATTACACCAAGATTAGCTCCCTAATTTTTGCTTATTTCAAGAGAAGCATTGAAGAGGTTAGGGGCAGAAATCATATTTGTGTATTGAAGGAAGGTAACTTTCATTTGCATGTTCAGATTCTTCACTACCCGACACCACTCTGAGACAAACTGTTAGATAATCCACAGATCTTACTCAATAGCTTAGAGTGCTTCGCTCTAATACCAATTGAAAGAGAAAAAACTGATTGTTTTGACAGTGATTCAAGAGATGTTGCAGTAAATGGTGTGACATTGTCATAAGTGTTATGGTCGGTTCTACTATGTTGTGCAACATGCTACATCAATTTGTGATAGATCTACTAAAGTAATGTAATTTGAAGAGATGAAATCACATGCATAAACTCACACACAAAGGAAAAAACCAGAGATTGATTATGCGGTTTGGCAATGGCCTATGTCTGCGGGGCTAAGTTTGGATGTATGGTATTTCACTATATATCGGTTACAAGTTGGTCTTAAAGTGGTGAATCTTCCTGCATTCATAATTTGTCTTCTCTAGCTATCTCGTAGAAAGCGTAGAAATAAGGCTCCCTTTGATTTCCTATCTGCATCTGGACTCTTAGAGTGCTGTCGCTCCATCTAACCCCTGTTGCTCATCATTAAGGCCTATAGTAGTACATGTAACAACTTCTTCTCACGTGAAGAGCTTCTTCAATAGACCTCCTTAGTGTATGAATCCATCACATAAAACATCTCTCACGACCATTTTTAAGCAGCCCCTTATGATCTTCTCAATATTCAAAATCTCCATGATACCTAAACTATCTCAACATGCTAGTTATAGAATCTGATCTCATTCCATATTCATCATAGTGCAATATCTTCTTCCTATAGAAATCTTACCAAGAAAGATCCAATCTTCCAGATTTGATCCACCCAATATTACCCAATATCCTCCTCTATTTTTCCTTATCGGTCTTTGAGAATATTGACTCCTTATTTGTAGAATATTGGTCCCAAAACCAGATGTGATTAAATGAGGTAAGATGTGTCACACAGCTTGATGCAACATCTTGTGCAACAACTATTGTGACAATCTCATTAAGCATGCAATTTATTTTTTACGGAGACTATGCCAATTAAATCTCCAATAATATGTTGATACAACTTTATGAAGACCGTTGTAACACCTTTTTATAGCCTTAATTAGATGATTGAAACATGCATCTAGGTTTTGCCTAGAATTATGCCAACACATTAACCTAACAATAAATTAAGCATAAAAATGACTATTTATCTTACTATTTTTAGCAAAATAGTCAATATAGGATTAATTACATAAATAGAGTCTCAACTTTTCGATTTTTTCTATTTTGGTGTCTCAACTTTTATTTTGTTGAATTAAGTGTCTCAACTTTTTAATTTTTTTTATTTTGGTGTCTCAAATTTTATTTTGTTTAGTCAAATGTCTAAACTTTTAGTTTTTGTTCCATCAAGTGCATTCCGACTGGTAAAATCTTATTAGGATGTTGAATCAACAAAAAATGAATCATATAAAATAACGAAATCACTTAAATAATTTTTTATTAGGTGCAATACCAATATTATAATTTTCTCATTATCTTTTTAATATTTATTTGTTAGAGTGAGAAATAAATTGATAAAATTCGTTAATATGAAATTAAGATAAAAATAAAATTTTCAAAAAAAAAAAAGGAATAAATTTCGCCAAATAAATAATATATCTATTTTTATCTCCAATTTCATAATTGAGTCGATATCGTGAAGTAAGTTTCGATTGTTGAAGCATAGTGAATAAAAATCAAGAGTTGAAACACTCAATTCAGCAAAATAAAAGTTGAAGCGCCAAAAGAAAAATAAAAATGGAAGAGTTCAAACACTTAATTGAACAAAATAAAAGTTGAGACACCAAAATAGGAAAAAATGAAAAATTGAAACACTTGATTGAACAAAATAAAAGTTGGGATACTAAAATAGAAAAATCGAAAAGTTGAGACACCATTTATGTAATTAATTTGTCAATATATGAGTTTAGCAAAAGATTTGTTAGATATATGGGTCTTACAAAATTCTAAAAACTCCCTAGTTTAAATTGCTATTGATTATGAAGTTAAAATTAATATTAACATAAGAATGATAGGAAAGTTACCTTTTAGAAAAAAAAATTGATATCAAAAGTTGTGTTTCAAATGACATGCAATTCTATAGATGTAAAGTACATAATTTTTTTTGTAAAACCCAGGAAAAATGCAATTTCTCTGAAAAAAGGCAAAACGGTAATTTTCCGTTGTAGTATAGGTTGAAAACCTAAAATTTCTAGATCTCAGATGAAGAAACAGACTTCATCATTGGAATCATCTCGCTAAATCTAGCTACTTATTTGAATTTCATTGGATTCCGAGACAGTAAGAATTTCTCGTATTTCGAGGTACGAGTGTCAGATGACACATAGAATGATGTCACATGACATGATAATGTGGATTCCACATGGAATGACCATGTGGATTCCACATGGTCCATTATGAGGAGTCGCGTGGCGTAAGGCTATGGTGTATTGCCACAGTGCGTAATGTCAAGTGTGACATGACCGCATAACAAATGGATCATATGAAGGGCGCATGTCAGAGTGAGGAATAGAGAAAGTGAGAGAAGTTTAAATGCTTTTGGATAAAACCAAAGGAAAATAAATTCGGTGGAGGAGAAAAGAAGAAAAAGAAAAGAAATGAAGAAAGAAAAAGAAAGGAGAGGAAAACAAAAGAGAAGAGAAAAAAAAGCAGGTTCGTGGAAAGGAAGGAAAAGGAAAAGAAAGGAAAAGAAGAGAAAGGAGGAGGCGACCGTGCACTCTTTGATTTCCTATCATTCCAACGGTCACGAGTCGATGGCTAGGAATTAAAGTTGGTCTCTTGACCCAGGAGCTACAGTGGTACAGCAAAAGGAGTAGGGTTTTCTCCTACACTGGCTCCTCTTAATCTAAGGGCCATAAATGGCCATGTAGTTTAGCCCCAACCATGGGACTGAGTTTTCGGACTTTGGGATTGTTTTTCGGACAGTTCAGGACTGGGTTTTGAAGGTTGGTATCCAGACCGGTTTTGGTTCTGAGATGGTTGGAAAATGCATGTTGGATTTTGCTGTGAACTGTTTTCGGGCCGAGTTTGGGGATTGCTTCATGGATGAATTTGTAGCTGTTAATGATAGTCTTGAATGTTGTTTAAAAAAAAACAAACAAACAAAACAAAACAAAAGTTGAAATTTCAAGAGTGAGTCTAGATTCTTTCAAGGCCAAGTATTGCTAGATTTATGGCCGGGAATGGCTAGTTGGTGTGGACTATTTTTGTGTGTTGTTGCTGGAAATTTAATAACATGCTGAATGTGTTGTAAATATGTTGATATATGGGTGTTGCATATATTAGCATGATGGATGTAAATTATATGCTTTTGATATAATTATCGTAATTAAGCAGCAAAATACGGTTTATAAATTGTTCCATGTAGTATATTATATATGTAACATGAGATAACATGTAGTGACATTTTTGCATTGTATATGCACGGGGGCATCGCATTGAGTTGGGTGTGTGTGCATGGTTATAATCATTCGTCATTCTTGGTGAATGGGTGGTGAAACTTAGTATCTGGTATGTCAGTGAGTCTCAGTTATGGCATCAAGAAAAAAAAATATCGTGTGTTGGGGCATATAGTAGGGATAGATGCACTTGAGGTGAAAACTTTGGTAGTTGCAGTTATACATGATCCTTTTCGGTGAAAGCCCATAAAAATGTAGAAAGAGGCGATGCGGATTACGCGGTGAGCCGAAAATCCGTGGCCCACAAATGCATAAACACCGCGGAAATTGATTAAATCAAAAGGGACATTGAGTATATCAATGGGTTTGTTTATAAAACAAAAAGATTTTGTTTTGGAAAAAGTCGTTGGATGAAATCACCGTGACGAGTTTTAACATATCGTGTGTGAGGGGAGTCGATAAGGGCTTTGGAACATGAGAGGCGTAGTGAGTCATCGTTTCTTGGCATGTATGGAGTCTATTTAAATTGGCATATTCTTCATTGGAATGTTGATGTGTATTGTGTGTGAGCATGCATTCGTAATAAGCTAGGTGGGGAAGTAGCGCGTAGGAGTTATCTTTCTTGGCGTTCTTGCCTCGTCGTGAGACAGCACCAGTCTGGTCATGTGTGAGTGGGTGAGCCTCGTCAGGAATGCTTTGTGTGTGAGGCCGGGTTGTGGCTTTGATTTTATTTTATAAAACATGTATTAGAACAAACTCGTTTTGATATAAATTTTGTATAGGAATGTTATAATAAACTCTTAAGGACTATTATGACATAGTCCTGGGTAATATTTTGAGTATGGTTGAAAGAGCAGTGATCTTCTTTCGTAAATGGTCTTTGTGAATGAGGCAGCGATAGTGTGGTATCGAGACTATACGATCATGGGTATCATGGGTTGACGGTTGGTCAGCCAGGACACTGGAGATTTTGGGGCGTTACGTTTTTCGCAGTAATACATAGTTTTGAAACTGAAATATTATAAAACAATATTTTTTAAAGTAATTGTATTTTGTTTTAAAAAAAATCTATTATAATTTACATTCAGTGAGTAAGAAACACATGGATGGACGATTCTGTATCCACAACAAAACTCACATATGTCGTATCAATAATTCGTTCTCAGTTTCTTTATGAATATATGGACAAGGAAGTTTAATATTGCTTATCCATTCGTCCACGTATTATCAAATAATGGATTCCGACACGCGGGTCCATTTCTATATGATGCTCACACTCTGGTCTCGTTTCTTATCTTCTTTTTGTCTTGGAGCGTGAGAATCATTCTAGAGATATTAGAATTGAAAAAATGTGCAATATTTAAATGAGCATATTTAAATAACAAAATTAATAATGAAGAATAAAAGAAACCATTAGTCTAAAAAAATTAACAGAAAAATAAAAATATGACCATAGGAAAGAAATAGTTTCTTGAAAAAGTACATCAATTAGTTGTTAATTAAGCACGAGTAAGATATAGAAAATGATAATAGTAATGATAATTGTTTTAAGTAAAAGATTTATTTTTTATTGTTGGGGCATAAGTCATAGAAAAATTATTAAATAATAATAGTGTGAGATATATTAATAATAGTTATCTTAAATAAATATTTAATTTGTTATGACATAGTGTCACGGACTTAGTGCTACGTTGAAACACGTGCGTGGCTGAGCCATTTCAAACTAACACAATATTCTTAGAGTCGACCGCTTTCAGCACACTTCTTATCTTTTAGAACCTACCGCGGTTTGGATCTTAGAGAAGCTACTTAAGGCAACTTGGAAGAAAAAGCTACATTGAAGGGAAGAATTTTATCACGATCTTTAGACTCTCAACTTTGGTTGGTTAGGTATGTGGTTGGTTGGTGCCTTGGCCGAATGAGGCATTCACCTATTTATATGCACCTTAGGAATTCTTTAGAACCTTGGTTGGTTCCTTACAAATCATGAGAGTTCAAAAATACTCTACTATGTACGTATATAAACAAGAGATCCTTAGAATTCTCTAGACCACTCTCCTACATTTCATACTTCTCTAGGGCGGAGTTGGTATATGCCTCCCCTGAAAATTTTTCTGTAGTTGTGTTTTCAAAGTTCAGACCAATAGTGCCTCCACTAAAAATTTGAAAAAAAAGTAGTAACATTTTTCTACAATTAGATTATTTGAACCCTAATAGGTTGTTACACTAGAGGGTAACCCTCAAATTGATCTTTTATTATATATATTTAAGACGAAATTATTATATATACGGTAATTGTTGAATACACGAGTTGAATAATTACAGCGGGTGCTTGCAACCAAGTCACATTTTGCTCACAATTTACATGAGAATAGGTACTTTTAATTGCTTTCGTGTTTTACGGACTTATACGAGTTTTCGGTCTAATGCATAATTGTCTGGTTATGTCGGGAAAGCAAATATGGATCGTGAGGATAATGGCTAGCCAGATTGGTGAAGTTTCGGGAAGTGCAACAATCTTTGGAAAAGCGTCGGTGGCCCGACATGTGAAGTCGCCTTGACGTATCTCGGCCCTTATGCGGAAAAAGTGGTAGTGAGTAACGTATGGGGTACACCTATCTTAGTGAGAGAGCAACATGTATCGGTACACCACTAACATGCTCTTGCGTGTTTTTGTGTGTGAGGAATTGAAGCGGGCATTTGATCCTAACGCAAGGGCACGCTTGTCAATCAACTTTTGATGCGGGATCACATTGGAGAGGGGTATAAAAGCCAGAGGATACAAGGAGAAAGGAGCTTTTTAATTCTTAGGGTTAGGTTTTCATAGGAGAAGTGTTCTCTTCCATAGTTTTGGCGAAGATTTGTTGATTTAGGTTGCAGACTTTAGTTTTCTGGAGTTTTCTGATTTCGAGCACATGTAATCTTTCAGTAGGAACTCATACTTAGATACCCATTTTGAGTAATTTTGTATTTTTACGTCCTTAGGTTTTGCAATTGGTCGGATTTTCTTAAGTTCCTTTTTATGTTTAATTATCTTCCAATTATGATTCACCTTATAAATTCCACAGGTTCTAAATTTCTATGCTGGGATTCTACGGTGGAAACTCACCTCTGATCAAGGTATATTCCCTCGATTCCTCTTTTGATACTTAATGGATTGTGTGATGTTATTCGCTTGTAGAAAAATTTGTAAAAACCTTAGTTGGGCATCCTCTTGACAACGTGTGAACGAGAGACCCTCGATTTTACGTTGGTAGCGAGACTTCTAAATACAAGCTAAGGTACGAGATTAATTGTGACAAGTGATTTAACATTGTTCGATTATCTTTCCTTTCAAAAGAGCATTTAAAGAAAAATCTTCCATCGAAGACCATTTATCAATGGCTCCTAGATGAGATTGTAAAACTAAGAGGTGGGAATTACATGATCACTAGTGAGTGGAAACCTAAGAATTCCAGAAATCATCTTTCTATTTTAAAATAGTCGATTTGTCGATCCTTAAATCAATAATCACAACCCAGCCAATTTCCTTTCAATTACTCACCTTTTGGAGAATAGCTCCTACGGATCAATAATTTAGACCGCTCCTGTAGGAGATGACGCAACATTAATTTACCATAGTATTATTACAATGCTAGACAACCTTATAATTCCTACGCTTGGGAATAGAATTCGACATGAATAAAACGAAGCATTTTTGGCGCCGTTCTTGATGTGACCGATCTAGTTGATCCCGAAGAGTTAGAGTAATTTACAATTGCATTTACCTGCGTCAGGTCACGTTCTCTACTTTTCTTTTTAATTTGTGTTTTGTGAGAAATTTCGATTAAGGTGTTTCCTTGGACGAATTAAGTTTAGTACATGTCGGTTTGGGCTCATGTGGCAGCAGAGCTTGTAAATGCACCTCAGAAATTCTTAAGAGTCGTAATAAGTCGGTGTTTCAAGATAACTTTATACCTCAAATGGAACATCTGGGAATCGTGACCTACGTTTAATGAACATACTCGAGTTCTGGTGAGGACTCCCGTGAACCTCACAACATGGAGATGGTGTTACACTCCCGATTAGCACCGGTAATAGGAGGAAATGTTAACTTTAGTAAATCAATATAGGGGTCCCCACGCTCCTTTGCAATGTGGGAAAGAACTCTCAGAGATCTTGCAACCTCGACGAACCCTGACAAACTACGTATCACCTTTACTGAAGAGGCGATCAATTCCTCGGAAATTCGGAATGATCCGAATCTTTTGTATATCACGAGGTCGAATCGAGCCCTACTCATTCATGAGAGACTTTGAGGATGTTTGCGGTGCATTTCTCTCCTTGGTTCACCTCTCCACATAATCGTTTGGTTTATTTCCTTTTGCTCCTAAGGAAAGCGAACTTTGGTTTCATTCTCTTACTAATTGATTTTTACATGTGGGAAGATATGCGAAATGAATTCCTTAAAAAATTTTCCCTCATGCACGTACCAATGCTCTCATGCGAGTAATTCAGAATTTTTACAAAATGAGATTGAACCTTTTGCTACGGTATGGGAGAGATCTGGATCTCCTCCATGCTATCCACTCATCATGGATTGGATGTAGAGACAATACGTGCGTACTTTCATCGGGGGTATCCTTGAATAATAAACAATACATCGAATGATGTGTCTTGAGGTGAATTTTATGAAAGAGTGCTAGGGAAACAGATTCAACTCTTTGACACTATAGCGAAAATGCTCGAACATGGGAGACTAACACCTCCGTAGACAACACATATAAAGTGCCATAACACACATAGGGAGGAATCCATCACTTAAAAGAGAATGATGAATTCTGGCGAAATTGCCAATTTAACAAGGAAGTTGGAGCCATAGAGATGAAAAAGGTGAGCGAGGTAACTAGTGTACCTCCGCATTGCCCTCGGTACCTATTGGACCCCCAGAGTGGAGGAGCCGTCACGTAATTTGCGATGACCACACACTCGACTAATGCTTTGAGCCTTCTCGAGTTAAGGGACGATTCGGATGAAGCGATCTAATGCCCTTAACTGCCAAAGGAAATATTCGATTCATGATACGAAACATATAATCACGGATGGGTTGGCACTAATTTTAGTTGGAGAAATGAGGGAGGCCCACATAACTTGCGAAACGACCAAGGCCCCGTACGAAACCAAGGTATTCCAAATTCGGTTCTTCCATTTCGAAAGTCAAGGTCCCAGGATTTCTGTGAACCTAACCAAGGTTTCATCCAATTAGAATCCAAAAGGGAATCAAACCCCTACGACCTTATCAACCTCCACGCCAAGAAATTTTGGAGGATATAGTAACCTGATTTGTGAACCCGACAATCCCTGAGCAATTTGTACTCGCCGAATGATGTGAGATCCCCAGTAACTAATCCTAACCTCTTACATGGGTAATTTTCGGCAAGGAAACTCCCATCTCAACCTATCCAAAACCCACAAGGTCAAAATAGTGTGGGAGTTTCAGGTCCAAGTGAGGGTACTTTTGAACATTGTAAGGCTGTCACTACTCTTCGAAGTGGTAAGGTAGTTGACAAAACCATTCAAACCAAGGAGCAATCTGAGAGTCTCAAAGTGAATCGGTCGAGAGATGATGAGGTGTCGAATGAGCCATATGTCCACTGGGACAAATATTATTGATGGTGAGGGCGAGGAGGAAGATAAGGCTACCCATATCCCTCCAGCTCCATATCCTCATAGGCTGAGAACCCCAAAGAAAGTGAATAACCATTATGAGATCTATGAATTATTCAAACAAGTGAAATTGAACATTCCTTTACTAGATGCCATTAAGCAAATTCCATCATATGCTAAGTTTCTTAAGGATTTGTGCACAGTAAAAAGGAAACTAGGTGTCAATAAGGAGGCATTCATGATTGAAGCCCGATCTACCTCGTTGATTCGGCTTGACCTTTGAAATGGTCGGGGAAGCCTACTTTATCTACATAGTAGTAGGGGAATTCCAAGTTGGGACATGCTCTGAGTGGATTTAGGGGCAGAGGTGTTAATTTGTTGCCTTACTCAGTATATGTGGACCTAGGGTTAGGAGAATTAGAGCCCTGACCAATATCACCTCCAGTTAGGCGTAAGTAGTGTAAATTCACAGAGGGATGAGTGAAGGATGTATTAGTACGAGTGAATGAAGTTCTTCCACGTAGTTTTGTTGTGCTTTCGACACTCAACTGTGTTAAACCCAGGAACTTCGGTTGATGATTCTTAGTAGACCATTCTTAGCAAATTTGCTAATGCTATTATACCTTGTAGGGGAGCTAATGACACTATCATTTGGTAACATATTTGATATCGAATATCTTTAATGTTATCGAGGGAATGGGGATGAAGATGTGTGTGAGGTCGACATGGTTGGATGTGGTCTGAAATACTTAGATAATGTCTCACATGATGACCCTCTTATGTCATGTTTGGTAGCTTAGAGTTGGGATGAGAGTGACCACCTGAGAATCGGAGTTCTACGCTCTATAATTAAACACAATGAGATCTTGGAAGTGAATGGGTGGGCACAAATTTGAACCATTGCCACCGATTGAGGGTGACATTTGCCTTACGAGCCACTAAGCGAGGTTGAAACCGCCATCACCTGAAATATGCCTTCATAGGGGCAGAGGAAACTTTTCCTGTAATCATATCTTCCTCCTTAGAAATGAATCAAGAAAATCAACTTTTGGAGATATTGAGAAACCATGAACGGCCACTAGGATGAATGATTCTAGATGAGGGAATTAGCCCTACGATGCACACATAGAATTCATAGAGAAGATGTTAAACCCTACAGAAGCGACCACGAGAACTATTGAACCCAAATAATGAAGGAAGTGGTAAGAAGGAAGTCTTAAAACTCTTGGATGTAGGTGTTATTTACCTTTATTCTTGAGACTGACAAAATGGGTTAGCCTAACTCTAATTGGTTCCTAAGGAAATCTAAGTCACTTGTGGTTGCAAATGAAAATAATGAGTTAATTCCTACTCGTGTCACTTCAGGTTGGAGGGTGTGCATAGATTATAGGAAGCTTAGCAGTGCTTAAGACCACTTTCCTCTCGGTTGGTGATCAAATGTTAGAGAGTTACGGGGCATGAATTTTTATTGTTTTCTCGTTAAATTGCCAAGTGCAATCAAATGAGATAGCTTTAGAGGAATCGAGAAAACTACATTCACCTGTCCTTTTGGTACTTTTGCCTTTAGGAAAATGCCCTTTGGATTATGCAATGCACCCGGAACCTTCCAACGGTGTATGATGGGAATTTTCAGTGACATGATAGAAATCATTTTGGAAATCTTCATGGACGATTTCTCAGTTTTTGGTGACTCATACGAGGGCTGTCTGGAGAATTTACGTAAGGTTTTGGAGAGATGTCAAGAGAAGAACCTTGTGTTAAATTGGGAAAAGTGTCATTTCATGGTGACCTGATGGATTAATCTTAGGCCATATAGTATCAAAAATGGGTGAAGTTGATAAAGACTGAGAAGTCGAAATTGATATCAATTTTTACTCTAGTGTGTTAAGAGACATCGGGTCATTCTTGGGACATCTTTGGATTTTATAGGAGATTTATAAAAGATTTTAGTGCTATAGCTCGTCCCTTATGTACTTTGCTTGCTAAAGATGTACCTTTCGCATGGTCACAGGCTTGTGAAGACACCTTTGCTAAGCTCAAAACTATGTTAGTGTCGCCTCCTATCATGCGATCTCCTAATTGGAACCTTCTATTTGAGATCATGTGACTAGTGATTATCTTTGTAGTACATTTTGGGACAAAGGGGAGACAAAAGGCTTTTGTAATCTATTATACCCGACAAGACACTAGACTCATTTCGAAGCGAGCTCTGCGACCACGAGGAAAAAGAGTTTTAGGCGTAAGGTCTTTGCCACAGAAAAGTTCGGTCATACATTGTAGGCTACTCCTGTAACCATTTCACGGATCAGAAGCCTTGAAGTACGTTCTCTAGCCGAGGATGCAGAGCCTCGGTTAAGCAGGTGGACCACTATCTTGCAGAATTCAATCCAGACCATTAAAGATAAAAAGTGTCGAGAATGTGGTAGTGACCATTTATGCAGATTAGTTCGAGGAAAAGAAAATTCTCATTGCGTACCCATAAGCGCAGTTTTAAATTGATGAAGTAGGCTCCTTTGCTCTTGTTCATTGCCCACGTAGTGCAGTAGACATAAGTAAATTACCTACAGTAGCTGGTAAAATTCCAACACAATGGACTTCTCAACAGAAAAAGAAATTTTTGGCAGACATTAAGAAATATTACTTTGATGATCCATATCTATTTAAATACTGTCTAGACCAATTAATGAGAAGATGTGTGCAAAATGATGAGCAGATCAGGATCCTAACCTTTTGCCATTCTAAAGCTTGTGGAGGGCATTTCTCTGCGAAAAAACGACGAGATAAGATTTTGCGAGCTGGTTTTCTTGGTCTACCTTGTTTAAAGATTGTTTGAATTTTGCAAAACTTGTGCTCGATTGCCCGACAATTAGGAGGAGTCTAAGCGAACTGATGCCTCTTACCCCCCATTTTTAATCATTGAAATCTTTTGGCCCGTTGGGGTATAGACTTCATGAAGTAGTTTCCCACTCTTGTGGTACTTGTACGTGCATTATCACGGTGATTATGTGTGAAGTGGGTTGAGGCTATTCCGACAAGAACTAACGACCACAAGGTTGTTTTGAAATTTATAAAAGAACACATTTTTTCTCGTTTTGGAATACCTCGTGCAATTATTAGTGATGGTGGACTCCATTTTTGTAATCGATCTTTTGAAAATCTGTTAAAAAAATATGGAGTCACCCATAAAGTTTGAGCATACCGCTGTAGACGATGAATTAATTGAGATTAGCTAATAGGGAGGTCGAACATATATTGGAAAAAGCGGTTGCCTGAATCATAAAGATTGGTCGCCGACTTGCGATGCTCTTTGGGCCTCACCGTCTGGCTTTTAAAAGCTGTTCTTGAATATGTCTCCACATAGGCTTGTTTATGGAAAGGCTTGTCATCTGCCGGTCGAAATGGAGCATCGGGCTTATTGGGCTATTAGAACTTTTAATTACGATTTAACTTTCAGCGAGGTAAAGCGGCGCTTATTGCGACTAAATGAGCTTGATGGATTGCGGCGAGAAGTCGTGTGCATCCGGTTGAGCGGCTCAGGGTTGTTCGCGGCAAGACTATTGCTCGAGAAGCGTTTGAACGAGCCAAGGTCTACGTTGTACGGCTCGGTTGCACTTATTTCCGGAAAACCGCTCGTTGGTAGCGGGTTCATTGTTAAGGTAGTCTATGCATGTCTGGTCGTGGAATTGAAAATCGGATCTGGGAAAGTCTTTCAAAGTCAATGGTCGCGCCTCGAAGCCATTCTCGAGCATTTCAATCTTGAGAGAATAGTGAGGACTTGGTAGATCCAGAAGCTCTGCCCGGGGATCCTAACTAGAGTAACCGTTCTCAACTTGTTGTATATAGTTTTGATTGTGTTTTATTTTCGTTCTTGCATTTTATTTATTGTCTCTATTTCATTTGCTTTTGATAAAATATAAAAAAAATAAAATTAGGGGCCCTAGTTTCTATGTTGCCTCCCATTCTGTTGTGGGGGTCCTCTTGGTTTCTATGCATTGAGGACAATGCTTGTTTCTGTTGTGGGGGTAGGTGTATACATAGGCATATACTGGTTGGACCTAACTATGCGCTTGTTACATGTTCAGTGTATGGAAATTTTTTTTGAATTGTGGCTCTTTTAGGTATAATACTTGACCTGTGATGTATATAGCCGCGTGATTTCATACCGCAATCCACGTGGCTTCGATGCATGCTTTAACAAGCATGCACCAAAAATGTTTATATTCATCTTTTGGACTTTATCCCCTTGCATTCTGCTCTAATTCCTTACACAAACCACGGAACTCACCGACCCGTACCTCTTGTGCCTTGTGCTCCCACTTGTGCATTAATTTGGCATGTCATGTTGTATATCATCTTGATACTGAAGAATATCTTGCATATTTGGAAAATGATTAGAGCCGTGTTTTACGTACACTTTGTGAAGTCGTCTTGTCTTATCCCTTACACCTATTTTGAGCCTTAAGTTGCCAAGTTGGTTCGAACCCTAGGAACCTCGATCACCAGCAATACAGTGGGCCCCATGGAAGATTGAAGATGTCTGCAGAAGGAAATAGTTGTTAACTCCATGAAACTTGATCGGTTGAAGCGAATATGATGAATGAAGTGAGCATGCGGTGAAACACAGGATGGAAAACAATCGAGGATAGTTTTACATGAGCTCACAGTTCCCGATTGCATAATATAGATGAAAAAAAAAAAAAAAAGAAAAGAAAAAAAAAAAAGAAAAAAAATATCTTTGAGATTGACCGGATTAATGGAGTGCAATTTGTATGTAGGTACATGTTATCTGGGACGATGGCCAAGGTGTGTGTCGGTACACCACTAACATGCGGTATGCGGGCGGGTTTAGAGCGAAAGGGTTTTAATCCCGTTTTTGCACCTTTTGACATTCGACCCCTCCCATCTCACTAAAGCAAAACCACACTAGTTTTTGCCCTCTCCACACAGTAACCCAGGAGTTTGTCTGCTTGCCAGGAGAGTTTCCATCGCTCGGGCCGGATTCTTACGCATTCGTACGGACGTGGTAAGCCTCTGTGATTCCTTGAGAGCATTTTTTGTCTTTATTCATTGTGCTCACATGGACTTGTTTGGTTGGTTTTGGTTGGTGGTTTTCTTTACTTGGTGGTTTGGGGTTTCGGCCGATGGTATGGGGAGGAAATTTCTGTCTGATCTGCACAGGGCCAACCCGGTACTTCTGGAAACAGGCTTCTGGGACATTGTTTTATATGTGTGGGCCATATGTGCCATCATTGCCATTCTTGCCATATCATGTAGAATCTAAAAATCTTGGTAAGGGAAAAGCTGGCTCCTACATGGAGCGAGTAGGTGAAGAAAAAGAAATCGGCTCCTCCTTTAGCCCGTTAAAGAAAGGCAAGGAAAGCAAATAGATTAGATCCTCTGAGGTGAGGGAAGTATCAGAGAGTGATGATGATGATGAGATAGAGGCTATGTTTGCTGAGGGCTCTGAGTCAGAGCAGGAAAAATGGGCCCAATTAATTGCGAACAGGGGATTTCACTGCGAGAGGGGTGTAAAGTTGGAAACATTTCTGTACTCTCATCGATCGGTGTTATTCAGAACATAATTTACGCGGTTTGTGTGCGGCGGGTTCGAGGATATTTACCTGCGTGGTTTAGGAGTTTTATACTAATATGAAAGAAAATCAGCGGTAGAGACCTTACTGAACCCTTATGATGGGTAAGCGGATCACGAATCACCCGATTCGATGGCTCGTCTCCCTACAGTATGTTCGCCTTGCATTGCGAATCGACCGCCTTACCCGCCCAGGGCCCGTCAACGCTTCCGACGCCCGTCTTTTCTTTGACTATACGCACTAAAATCTGTGGCTGTGAGTGGTTTTGTACGTAAAGCATTTGTGCGGGGAAACTCAAAGCGGAATATGCATTGATGAATAAGATTATTCATGATAGAATCGGACGAGGGCAATGAAATCTCACGGCGAGAGCAATGGTTTTTATGAGGTGTAGGAAGCTTATCGACTATGCTTTGGTCGTATGGTGCGTGATGAGGACTTCACGAGGGTCCTCGCATGAAAGTAGACATATTCCATTTCCCATCTCTTGTGGCGGAGTCTTGGCCAGGCCGCGGGGATGAGGGGAGTGGTTAAGGAAGAGGGTTCTTCCCTAAAGATGGGACGATTACAAACCAAGCGGGAGGCCCGAAGTAGAGTACATCTCGAGACCCGACCTTCACATTCCCGATTAATTCACGGAGCCTCTTCGTCTACGGCATTTTACCTATGAGCACCTCTCAGATTTGAGAAGAGAATGGAGCGTCGGAATTAAAGGGTGGTTGAATGCATTTTGGGGAAAGCGAGGCGAGTTAGATCACGAGGCTCTCTAGGCTCAAGAGTCATATTTTTTCCAAGGAGAGCACAGCGTTGGCGAGATACCCCTTGGCCGACTTGGAGGAGGTCGGGCGGATATTTAGCGTCGATGAGGGCGCATTTTCTTACAGCAGGGCGATGGGGAGGACGTGGTAGCATATTGAAATTTAGGCCCAGGGTGGTGTTGGTAATTGGGTAGTAGGACCACCGACCATGTTATCTTGACACCCATTTTTGTTCATTTTACCCTTTTGGTAGCCTATGGTCATTACAACCCTTTAAGACCTTTCTGATTCCAGTTGTGTTAGTTGTTTCTTTTGACTTTATGCATAGTAGTTGCGTGTTTATGTTAAATGGTTGCTTCTATAATATCGATCATTTCAGTTCAATGCTTCCATGGCAGCTTTTTTGTTCTCAATTCCATGGTCCTTTATTTGAATAGCTGATTTTGTGTTAGCTTGTTTTAATTGAGTCACACGGGTGCATACTATATCAGGTGAAGTATTATGTTTCATATTTACCCTTTTTAGAAACTTGCAAAGCTTAACTGTACCGAGCGCACTTGTTGGAATTCATAACCAGTAGGTATCTCAAGTCTAAATCTTGCTAGGGACTAGCAAGATGCAGGTTGGGGTGTGTTGAATACAGGTTGAGCAATAATTCTGTGAGAATTTAGCACCTTGAGTCACATTTTGCTCCCTGATTTGCATGAGAATAGGTACTTTTAATTGCTTTCATGTTTACGGACATGCAGTTTTTCGGGTCTAATGCATAATTGGCCGCAGGATTTATGTCGAGAAAACAAAATATGGATCATTAGGGATAATAACCTTAGGTGTAGATGAAGTTTCGAGATGCAACAATGCTGGGGAAAAGCATCGGAGTTGCCAACATGTCTCGTACACCTTCAACATGTCTTGGTACACTTATGCGAGAAAAAGTGGTGAGTGAGTAACATGTGCCGGTACACCTTCAACATGTACCCGGTACCTATACGAGAAAAGTGGCGAGAGCAGCATGTCTGCAGGTACACCACTAACACATGTAAATTTTTGTCTGCTTGCGAGGAGTGACAGGAGCATTTGATCTTAGCATGAGTGCGCTTGTCAATCCCAACTTTTAATGCGGGATCACATTGGAGGGGTATAAAACGGAGGATACAAGGAGAAAGGAGCTTTTTAATTCTTAGGGTTAGGTTTTCATAAGGAGAAGTGTTCTCTTCCATAGTTTGCGAAGATTGTGATTTAGGTTATGGATTTTTAGTTTTAAAGGTTTTCACGATTCGAGCACATGTAATCTTTCAGTAGGAACTCATACTTCGTCTCCATTTTGAGTATTTTGTATTTTCGTCCTTAGGTTTTGCAATTGAATTCGGATTTTCTTAAAGTTCCTTTTTATGTTTAAATTCTCTTCAATTATGATTCACCTTATAAATTCCATGGAGTTCTAAATTTCTATGCTGGGATTCTACGGTGGAAAATCACCCCCGATCAAGGTATATTCCCTCAGTCCTCTTTATACTTGATAGTTGTGTGTGATGTTATTCGCTTGTAGAAAAATTTGTAAAAACATAGTTGGGCATCCTCTTGACAGCATTAATGAGCGAGAGACCCTAAATTTACGTTGTGGCGAATCTAATCTGGTAGAGTCACGAATTAATTGGCAACAAGTGTTTTAACATTGTTCGATTATCTTTCCGCTTTCAAAAGAGCATTTAAAGAAAAATCTTCCATCGAGACCATTTGTCGATGGCTCTAGATGAGATTGTAAAAGCGAGAGTGGAATCCATGATCACTGGTGGTGAAACCTAAGAATTCCAGAAATCATATCTTCTATTTTAAAATAGTCAAAATTTAATCAATCCTTAAATCAACCAATCACAACTCATAATTTCCTTTTCAATTACACACCTTTTGGAGAAATTAAGCTCCCTACAGTTGGCAGTTTAGACCACTCCCACGTAGGTGACACCGTGGACTCCCACGAGTGTCCTGATACTAAACTGACCTTAATTCCTACGCTTGGGAATAGAATTCAACATACGAATAAGAACGAAGCAGAAATCATTACTAAAAAAAAAGTATAGTCATCTGCTTGATGGCTGCCGCCTACCAGTCCTATTATATTCTAAACTACTTTAATTGGGAGAAAACGTAATGGGAAGAAAGCCTAAAAGCTATGTTTGGTTCTTGAAAGGAAAAAAATACTATAAAAATAATTTTGTAAAATATAAAAGAAAGAAAACATAAACGAAAATGCTAAGGAAAATATTTTAATATTTCCTCTACAACTTCCTTTAAAAATGAGGAAAATAAGATAAAAGGGAAGGAAAAAGTTACTATGCACTATATCTATGTAATATTTGATTCTCAATCTCATATATACATATTTTTTATATTCTTATATTCTCATATAATATGAAATAAGAGAAAAATTATTAAAATTTCAAAAAAAAAACATATGAAATAGATTCCTTATCTTTTTCTCTTTAAAAAATTTAGATACACAGCGAACAAAAGAATTCTAATTACTTTTCCTTTACCTTTTCTTTCCTTCAATTTTTTTTTCTTTTAATATTATTTTCTTAACATTTTAAAGATAAATATGGCAGGCCAACAAAAACATAGAGATGATGTAAGACACGAGAAAATTCGATTTTGGAAAAAGAGGCCAAATCGTAATTTCGGTAAAAATACGAAATTTTACAGATCTCGGATGTGAAGCAGTTTTTCTTTGTTGGAATCGTCTGTGAAATCTAGATCTAGCGTCGAATTTGTCGAATTCAGGAGGCGGTCGAATTTTACGTTTCGAGGAGCATCGAGTATCGGGTCATTGTAGTAAGTATGATGTGAAAAAGTCACCACGTAACATACTCAGTGTTCACATGTGTTGCATAGGAAGTAAAGAGAGAGAGGGATGGAAATGGGCAGTGAGGATAGGGCGAATGTCGAAAATCCAAGCTTAGGGACATGATTGGTATTATTGGATTTATAAATGATAATAGGACAAAAGAGCCAATAGTGTCATCCTCTCCCTTTATTCAAAAGACCAAGAACGTGAAAGGGAAAAAGGAGTTCGCGGTGAGAGCACAGGTTTTGGGTTTTAGAGTGAGAGGGTGACTTCTCTCTAAGATCACAGACGTCGGATGAAGTCGAATTCTTCGGGACGAAGGAAAGTTGCTCTGTGGCGGGGCAACCCAGCGTGGACCGCCGGTTTAAGGAGTTTTGACAAACTCAGGTGGCGGGGTTTTATCCTACTTGAGTTACATTTTGTTTAAGTGTTTTGTTGATGATTGAGTTAATTTGAGGCCTTGAATGACCGTTTGATCGGCCGCAAAACTTGGGACCGAATTGTTGGAATTTTAGGAGTTCGTTTGGACAGTCCACGGACTGTTTGGGCATCTTGTTTTGTGATTTATGCATTAAATCATGTTTTGGTGTGAATGAGGTCGAATGTCATTGATATTGGATCTCAAAGCTTTTGAACCAAATGAAATTCCTATTTTGAGTGGCGGTGAAACGTAACCCAGGGTTTTCCTTGATGCGTGAATAGTATTCTAAAATAATTTGTGAGAAAAATGTGTTTGGTTGAGAGTAATTCAAATCGAATTGCCTGGAGTGTTTATTGATGCCATGTGAGCTAATTTTTGGTGTAAGGTATTGAGAATTTATATAAGATGTTGTTGTGATTTAAATTATGTAAATATATTCATGATGATATATTTCCATGTGTTATATAAATTGTGTTGAAATGACATAATGCATTTCATATGCACCCGAGAGTAACAGAAATTAGGTGTGTGCATGACATAAATTTTTGAAAAGCGAAAATGGTTTGAAAGAGATTTCACGGGATGATGATTTTCAGAGAATGGTGTTGAGGAGACAGTCACTATAATTGCGTCGGAGGAGCCCGTGTATTGTTTTGGAAGGTTCTCAAATACACATTCGCCTTAGAGGTAGTCCATATTTTTCAGGGATTCGGTAGTGTATTTCCTAAAGAACAAGAGTTTTGTTTTGAAAATGATGTTTTCTCATACATGGCTTAGGCAAGTGTGAGGGAGTCGGTGAGGACTCGAGACATGGGGTTGGTCATGTAGACATTCGAGTAGGATCACGTATTTATTTGAGTGTGTGTTTACATAGGATCATTGCATATGCAGTTAGGTGGGAAGTAACCCATTTAGGGTGATTCCACTACTGGGCATTAGCTCACCCTGTCAAGGGAATATATTATTTCATGTACAGGGAGCGTACGAGGAGGCGGCTCATCTTCGTAGATTTTGAAGAAGGGTCAGGTTATTGGCTTTGATGGTTTTATGATGTATGACATGTATTAAATTCTAGAATTTTAATATATGTTTGAAATAAAGTGAATTATTAACTCTTAGGCTATAGTATATAGTTGATGTATATTGATGAGTGTTGTTGTATGGGCCCAGTGGTAGTTTTTACTCATTCTGGCCGTAATGGGTGTGCGGGTGGGTGGAAGGGTGTGTGCAACTTAAGAGTGCAGGTTGGCTGGGGAGTGATATTGTATTGTGACAGGCAGTGGCTTGTTGGTTGGAAGTTGTGTCACAATACACCAAGTGTATCGTGATAGGAAGGCTAGCTTAGCATGGGTGAAGGCCGTGTCACGATACAAATTTTGTATCGTGACTGAAGGGGGCTTGAAGGGGCGAGAAAGGTTGGTTCTGCTGTCTGAGGGAGGTGTGTGCGATGAGGCATGCGGTTAGGCACAGGTGAAGGTCACGATCTGATTGGTTGTATCGTGACGGGAAGAAACTGAGTGGCTGAGGGAATTGTATCGTAATACACCGTAGTGTATTGTGACCAAGGGAATAGGAGGTGAGGCATTGTGTCGTGAACGGGGCCTGGCAATGCATACAGGTGCGACACGGTGCGGGTACACTGCGACCTGTGCTTTGGCTCTTGTCTGGCCGGGAGCCGGGCCACGACTACGACGGGGCATGCCACGACCACGACACTGCGCTGGGCGCGTGTGCTACCGGCTATGGTATTGCACTTGGTGCCTGACCGGTTTTTGGACTCGATCGCATTTTACGAGAGTCCTTTGTTTGGACATTGTTCATGAACATTGTTCACAAAATTTTTTTGAAAAAAAAATAAAAAAATAAAAATAAAATCAAATAAAATGAGATAAAATTTAAAAAAAATGAAATTTTCAAAAAATTGAATTTTTGTTGATAAAAATGATATGATATATGGAATTAGGCGTCTTGCGTACTTACGAATCTGGGGACTTATATATACAATATTTTACGTATATGAATGGTGTCTGAGTTTGTGTTTAGCCTTAGAGATCTTACATCGAATAACCGCCATTTGGGCGCCAGATGGGCTAGTCGAGGGCCGAGGACTTAAAGGGCTCCTGAGGTGCGGTCGGGCACCAGGCATTTTGACCCATTAGGTGTTGATCAATGGACCTTTGTTGAAATTTGTAGGTATTACGTCGGCTGTATCGCCTGTTTAGTGTGGCGGTGGTCGGGGAGGTCCTAGTAACCTCGAGAGGTTTAGGGCCGCATGTCCGTAGAGCATTCACGGGAGGAGATCCGATGGTGTGAGACCATTATTAGTTCGTCACGGAGTTGAGAAGGTGTTAGAGGCTATGGAGATTACCTCGGACGCTACCAGGATCAGACTAGCTGCGTTCCAACTAGAGGGTGAGGCCCAAGTATGGTGGAAATAGGTAAGGACCTCTAGAGACCTAGAGGCAATGACATGGGCGAGTTTCGAACGTTCGCGGAATTTTACAGTCTTTGCGAGGCATCACGAAGGCTGGGGTTCACTAGGCCCGAAGCGGGGACGATGGCTTGTGATGGATTAATAATGGAATTTAGATTCACAGACTAGCCAGTTTTGCGATGATTACGTGTACCAGGACATGACGGGTTAGGAGATTTGAGAATGGTGAAGTTGTCCATTTGGGCCGGGATCGTGGACCGCCTCTTATGGACTCCCGTGGTTGGGGCCGATACGACCATAAAGAGGGTAGAGGATGCTTCGGAGCACTCGGGATGCGGGTGTTAGTATGAGAGGAAGGAGAGTCGGTATTCTTCCAAGTTCGGGAAAGAAGCCCCGAGAGGGGGCTTCTGGTTCACGAGGGTTCGGTCGCGGCCATTTAGGCCGGGAGACGGATGAGGGATTCTTGGTCGGTGGGCGGATGGTGTGTTTCTCGCCGGCTGACGGACATATGAGAGGATTGCCCCAAGGCAGGGATCCCAGGGTTTAGACCCGGTCGGGCGTGATAGGGCGAAGGATACGATATATTCCTCACGGCCGGTATAGGTCGAGGAGCCGGTTCGGTTTCAAGGTACGCGAGGCACCTCTGTCCTGCAGGCGAGCTAGAAGGTCGAGTTAGGGTAGAAGCCCGGAGGAATGAGCTCATAGGCGGGGGCGTCTGGAGTTCGAGGGCGTGCGCCATCATCTACATGGTGAGTCGGCGGATAAGCCGGATATCGGGGGTATGTTTTGCTATCTCGCCTTTGGGTAAGAGTGTTATTTGATTCGGTGCTTAGCGTTCATTCATTCTTTGCATCGATGTAGTGATAGAAGTTAGACTTAGAGGTTGAGACCTTGGAGGAGCACTGTATGTGAGAGTTCTCCAGCTAGGGATTAGGGCGAAATAGGGATGATATGTAGTAGTGGTTGCGGGGTTGAGTCTCGGGACTGCTCACCGGTGGACGAGGATCATGGACATGTCGAGTTTGATGTCATCACGGGGATGGATTGGGCGGCGAAGCTTACGGGGTTGTTGCTCGATTGTGAGCGTAGGAGGGTTACACTTCTACAACGGGACGACCTCGTGTGGTATTTAGGGGGACAAGCATGATGGCCCGCCCCCGAGGGCAGTATACGAGTCCGGGTCTGGGGACTGATTAGTGGGTTGGCTATGAGCCTTACCCTAGAAGGATGAGAGGTCGGACTGGAGCTACCACAGAAGTAGTTTGCAAGTATGTGGATGTTTTTATGGATGAGCTACCGGGATTACCTTGCCACAGAGGGTTGTAGACTTCGGTATCGAGTTACACCACGGTACTTCACCATCTACATGACTCCACGTAGGATGGCACGGTGGGTTGGGAGCTGCGAGTCCGACTACGGGAGCTCTTTGGACAAGGGTTCGATGGAAGCCAGAGGCACTTCATCATGGGCTCGGTCTGTTTTCAAGAAGAAGGAATGAGAGACCAGCCCGTGCATTTACTCTGAAATAGTTGAACAGGGTTACGGTCAAGAATCGGTACCCATTACCCAGGATTGACGATTTGTTTGATCAGTTAAGGGGAGCGGGAGTCTACTTCAAGATGAACCTTCGCACTAGTTACCTCCGGTTGAGGTTAGGAAACCAGATATCCCTAAAACTGGCGTTTAGGGCGCGTTATGGGCGCACGAGTTCTGATGATGCCCTTTGGATTGACATAAATGCGCCCGGCCCGTTTCATGGATCTCATGCATAGGGGTGTTCGACACTATCTAGAATGAGTTGTCGTAGTCTTCATGGATGACGCATCTTGATACACTCGGTCGAGTGGGAGCATGAGTATCATTTGAGGATTGTATTGATCGGCGAGATCATGTTATCGCCCGAGTTCGATAGCGCGAGTTTTAACTGCGAGGTGAGATTTTTTGGGACACGTGGTGTCGACATCGAGGGCGTGTCGTGGACGAGAGAAGGTCGAGGCCATGATGAGTTGGGAGGCGAAGTGGGTCTTTGAGATAAGTAGTTTCTTGGGATTGGTTTGGGTCTTATGGGAGATTTATTGAGGATCCCAGTTAAATACGGCCACCTATAGCGAGGTTAACCGGAAGGAATTCAGAAATTTTAAGTTGGGATGATCGATGAGCATTGGGGGTTGAAGAGGGGCATACGCTCCATCCCAGTGGTCCGGGACAAGGGACGAGGAGTGCATGGTGTATTGTGTGAAGCCTCGAAATTTAGGCGGGATGTATTTTGATGCGGTCTGGGGAGGGTGGTGGCTTATGGTTCCCATCGGTTGAAGATCATGAGCGAAATACCCACACGACTTAGAGTTGGCGATTAGTAGTCTTCGCATTGAAGATTTAGTGCCACTACTTATATGGCGAGGAGTTCGAGGTGTAGACCATAAAGTCGAAGTATATTTCAACAGCGAGACCTCAATGTGAGACATAGCGAGATGGATGGAGTTCTGAGGGATTATGACTTCACTTTGCATTACACCACGGTAAGGAAAATGTGGTGGTTGATGCGCTCGAGTCAGTCCATGGGGGCATTGGCTGGTATAGCTTCCGGAATTGGCGGATGCTCGAGGCGTGGGACGGTTTGGGTTACGATTACAGCGGCGGGCCCACGAAGTGCGTTGGGGAGTTTGTTAGCTGCTTGTCTCGGTGACGAGTGATCAGTCAGGGCGGGACGAGGGGATAGTGTCCCATCATGGATAGAGTACGGTCGGTACGGGTGCGAGGCTAAGAGCCGAATCCCGCGCGAGATGGTAGTCTTTGGTATAAGGACGGGTAGTGGTTCCCCGGTTAGTAGATTTTAGAGAGGAGATTCTCGAGGGGGCTTCCTTTGCTCGATTTGCGGAGTACGTCGGGTGGCACGAAGATGTCTGGGGATCTTTGTCTCGATCTTGTGGAGCGGGATGAAGAGACACGTAGGGGACTTCGTGCGACGATGTCTCATGTGTTAATAGGTTAAGTGAGCACGAAGCCGGCGGGGCTTCGCCGACCATTGGAGGTGGTGAGTGGAAGTGGGAGCGCGTCTGATGAATTTGTGACCCGAACGCCAGAACCTATGAGACATGATGCGGTATGGGTGATGGTAGGTAGGCTCACGAGAGTCGGCACATTTTCTAGATGTGCGGATGACCTTCACATTGGAGAGATCTGTAGGTTGTATATTCGAGGAATGGTCAGGCTACATAGATTACCGGTATCCCTTAGTGTTGGATAGGGACCAGGGTTCGATTGCACTTTGGAAGAGTTTAAGGCTATGGGCTCAGGCCGACCATGAGTACAACTTTCCATGACCGAAGGTCGGTCGAGGACTATCGGGTGTTAGAGGACATCTTTGTGAGCATCGTCTGGATCATAAGGGTAGTTGGAAGAGCATTTGCCCTTGAGTGGAATTAGCTACTGACAACGGTTATCGAGGGGCGTATACGAGGATGTACCGTATGAGGCATTATATGGGAGGTCAGCAGATCCACTTGGATTATGTTGTCAGGAGTAGGAGAGGCTCCATCAGCGAGTCACGATATGATTAGAGACACCTCAGGAGGTGAGCCAGTCGATGACATCTTCTCATGACTGGAAGCCGACGAAAAGTTATCTCTTGGAGTAATGCGACGTCGACCCTTAGAGTTCGAGGTTGGGAATCATTTTCTTGAAGGTGATTCCCTAGAGGGGAGTGGTTGGGTTCGGCGGCGCGAGAAAATTTATCGCGAGGTTTATTGGGCACTTTTCGAGATACTCGAGAGGGTAGGCGTGTTGGCGTCTTGGGTTGGCTTTTCTTGGCCCGACATGTCGGTGTCGGGGTATTTCCGTCTCCCGTGCTCCGGAAGTATACTCCAGATCCAGCTCATGAGGTGGATTGGGGACAGATTGAGGTTGACACTGATGGGACCTTCGAGGAGGGACCGGTGTGCATTTTGGATAACTATAATTAGGTTTTGCGACTCAAGACCATGAGGCTAGTGAGGGTGCTATGGTGGCACTATGGAGTGGTGGAGTCAACGTGGGAGCGCGAGGACACGATGCGGGCCACCTATCCCTTCTTGTTTAGGGATAAAGGTACGTGGTTTAGTCGTTTAATATTTAAATGACGATTTTACATGCATGGTATAGTGCACGCTGCATATGCATGTGTTGTGTTTTGATTGTCCAGAATTTCGGGACGAAATTCCTTTTAAGGAGGGGAGAATGTAAGACCCGAGAAAATTCCGATTTCTGGAAAAAGGGCAAAATCGTAATTTTGGTAAAAATCCAAAATTTTTCTAGATTTCGGATGATGAAACGGATTTCACCATTGGAATCGTCTCACAAAATCTAGCTACCACGTCGAATTTCGTCGAATTAGAACTGATCAAAATTTACATTTTAGAGGCATCGATGTCCCAGTCTTAGTAAGCGAAATATTATGTGACAAAAGTCACATAACATGTCAAGTGACCATGTTGCATGAGTAGAGAGAGGATGGAAATGGGCTGGTAGGGAATGGTGCCAAATGTCGAAAATCCAAGCTTAGGGACATGATTTGTATTATTGGATTTATAAATGATAATAGGACAAAAGAGCCAATAGTGTCATCCTCTCCCTTTATTCAAAAGACCAAAAATGTGAAAGGGAAAAAGGGATTCACAGTGAGCTTAGGTTTTGGGTTTTTAGAGTGAGAGGGAGTGACTTCTCTCTAAGATCCCGGGCGATCGGACCGGTCGGAGAATCTTCGGGCGAAGGAAGGGTGCTTTCTGTGGCGAGGACAACACGTGGACCTTAGGTTTTAGGGAGTTTCGACAAACTTCAGTGAGGTAGAGGTTTTTATCTACTTGAGTTACACTTTGTTTAAGTGTTTTGTTGATGATTGAGTTGATTTAAGGCCTTGAATGGCCGTTTGATCGGTCCCAAAACTTGGGACCGAATTGTTGGAATTTTAGGAGTTCGTTTGGACAGTCCACGGACTGTTTGGGCTGCTTGTGTTGTGATTTATGCATTAAATCATGTTTTGGTGTGAATGAGGCCGGAAAATGGCCATTGATATCGGTCTCAAAAGCTTTGAACCGAGTGAGAAAATTCCTATTTTGAGTGGCCGTGAATAGTAACCCGAGGGTTTCATTGTTAACGTGAATAGTGTTCACAAAATATTTTGTGAGAAAATGTGTTTGGTTGAGTAATTCAAATCGAATTGCTCGTGTTTGTTAATTAGCCCATATGAGCTAATTTTTGGTGTAAGGTATTTAGAATTTATATAAGATGTTGTTGTGATTTAAATTATGTAAATATATGCATGATGATATATTGCATGTATTATATAAATTGTGTTGAAATGGCGTGGCCATTTCATAATATAGGAGTAACTAGAAATTAGGTGTGTGTGCATGACATGAATTTTACGAAAAGCGAAAATGGTTTTGAAAGGAATTTCACAAGATGATTCCAGGAGAATGGTGTTGGGGAGATGGTCCTACGATTACGTCGGAGGAGCCCGTATGTGTTTGGAAGGTTCTCAGGCATTCGCCTCGGAGGGTAGTCCCGTATTTTCACCAGATATTGTTGAGTGTATTTTTCGAACGAAGTTTTGTTTTGAAAATGATATTTTTCTCATACATGGCTTAGGCAAGTGTGAAATTAGGTGAGGACTTCGAGACATGGGGTTAGTCATGTGAACATTCAAGTAGGATCACGTGTTACTTGAGTGTGTGTTTATAGGATATTGCATATGCACTTAGGTGGGAAGTAACCCGTTTAGGGTGATTCCTACTGGGCATTAGCTCATCTGTCGAGAATATATTATTCCGGGTGCGAGGGCGTATGAGAGGCAGCTCATCTTAAGTAGATTTTAAGAAAGCGGGTTGTGGCTTTGATGGTTTTATGATGTATGACATGTATTAGAACTCTAGAATTTTAATATATGTTTGAAATAAAAGTGAATTATTAACTCTTGGGCTATGATATATAGTTGATGTATATTGATGAGTATTGTTGTATGGGCCCCAGTGGCGGGTTTACTCATGTATATGTCTTATGATGTTGTTGAGACGGAATTGGTTATTGGGTAGAGCTCCGTACAAGATTCTGCCCAGATTCAAAGCGATTATTCGGGTTACGAGCATCAGTATTCCACGGGTTGACGGGTTGTCAATGGACACCCCGGTTTTGGGGCGTCACAGATGAAGGAATATATTGGAATATGGTTTTAATTAAATTTTGCATTGACATTTTATATTTTTAAATGTCATCCATCAATACAATTTTATTTTTATTTTTATGTTACAGATTTATTAAATGCTTTCATTTCCAATAAGACCTAACTCAAATAGTTAAGGCCTCATACATGTTTTTTCAAAAAATAAAAAATAAAAAATGGACCTTATGCGGGCATAGGAGGAGGGAATTGAAGTTTGAGAGTCTGTAAAATAATTTATGATGAATAAAATACTATGATTTAAGGCAAAGTAAATAGATGTAAAAAAAAAAGTTACTATTAAAGAATGCCCCCCTGGCATGAATTTGTGGCTCCGCCACTATTCATAACTTTCCACTTATGTATGAACTCCTCTAGGATCTTCTAGAATCTTCTACACTAAGTCTGTATATAAGGTATTTTCAAGACTTCTTTAGAACACTCAAGGTGACTTTCCTAGCTTCTTAAGTATTCCAGACATGTGTAGAGAAGTGTAGACTTCTCTAGGGCATTCTAGAAGTTTCCAAATTCTTGTAGTTAAAGAGGTCTCCATAAGTCTTTAGATTCTTCCCTTCTCCTTAGGTAAGGCCTTGAGAGGCTCATTTGTGCCCATGAAGGGATCCTTCCCATATGAGAGTGTGTCCAAGAGAATGAAGGTGTGACAGTATAGAAGAAAATATAATTATTGGGCAATATAGGATAGGGGAAATATTAATAATAATTATTTTAAAAATATTTATTTTAGGTAAAAAAATTTAATTATGATTTAGGTGGTATAAAACATATAGAAATTATAATTAAGTTGTCAAAAAAAAAAACATAGAGCAATTATAAGGCAACAGTAAGATATATGAAGTAATATTTGTCTTTAGCAAAAAAATTTAATTATGATTTATGTGGTATAAAACATAGAGCAATTATAATTAAGTTGCCAAAAAAAAAAAACATAGAGCAATTATAAGGAAACAGTAAGACACATGAAGTAATAGTTATTAACTGAAAAGATTTAATTTTTTTATGATAGAAGCACTTTGTTACAATGTCTGCATTTTTAAACTTTGAATACTCTACCAAGGCTAGACAAAAAATTTAATTAATTAAGCATATGAAAGAAATATATGATTAGAATAAGATTTGTAAGGAATATTATGGCCCTTATAAAATTATGGAACCTCCCCAATTCAAATTGTTATCGATTAACAAGTTAAAAATAATATCAATATTAATAATATAAATATAAGAATGGATAGAAAGTTTTCTTTCGAAAAGATGATATCAAAATACAATTATAAACTATCATATAATAGATTTGAAACTATATGTTGTGGTGATTTCTGAATTTCACACGAACATACAAAATACAAGTGTATGGGCTTGTCAAGAAATTAAAGTGTTTTCAAACCGGAATGGCTCGTAAGATCAAACTTCTAATCTTATTATGTAGCCTCCTTGGTTCCCCATATCAAAGTAGAAAATTCCATACAAATAGAAATATAGCAGGAATCAAATGTTGAAGAAGAATATTAGATTTCCCTAGGAATGAATGAAATAACACGGTGCTGAAAAATTGACAAATTTGAATGAAACTTGGAAATAGAATGCTGAGATTGCTAAAGTATACATTGGATTTTACTATGAAGGAATGAAATAACATTGTGTTGGAAAATTGACAAAAACTTGGCTTAAACTAGGAAATAAATTGCTAAGGAACTTGAGTTTTAGATTGAAATAGTTCATTTGAAAAAAAAAATTACAAAATTAGTTTTTAACCCAAACTAATGCCCAAAGTAGTGCGTTTGGGCCATGTAGAATTACAAACTGGAAAATGTCATTGTTCATGGCAATGATTAAAACTATCGAATCGCTGTCGTGGACGGCGACGTTTTAATAAAATTATAGTACCGTATAAATGGTGCCGGCCGACATTCTAACTTACACTGAATGCACTACTTTGAACATTAGTTTGGGTTAAAGCTAATTTTATAATTTTTTTCAAATGAGCGGGTGCAGTGCAGAAACTCGAAACAGTTGAAACTAAGAAATAAAATGTTAGAAATTATTGGCATTTTAGTACAGGAATTCTTTGAAGTAGATTGACATTGTTGAGCCAATTGATTTGTTGATTGATTGATTGGTTGGTTGGTTTACTAATTGGTTGGTTTATTAATTGGTTGGTTTGGTCCTTCATTCGTCTTTTTCGCTCATTTTATAGACGTCTTCATTTGCTGCCCAAGTCTTCATTTTCTCCACTCTCTCTACTTCCTGAAGACACTGCCCATGTCTTCTATTAAGGAAATTTGTTTATCAAGAATTTATCCACGTCTCCATTAGAAAGTCTTGTTCCTCAAGGATTTCTTCCACGTCTCCATTAGAAAATCTTGTTCATCAAGGAAATTCCGCTTTTGCAAATAACTGCCCTACCTTTCTACCACTTTTGACATTTGAGAAAAAGTTTCATTTGACTTCCAAAATTTTTTATAAATACTCAGGAGTTTTTCTTTGGGCTTACTTAAATGGATATGGAGCTCTTTTTATCTAGACTTTCACTCCTGGGCTTGGGCTTAGGTCTAACCCAATATTGGATCAGACTAAATTTTAATTTGGGTGCAAACACTATAGTATAGTAAAAAAAAAAGTTTTTAAATAGCCGTATTTTGTTTTACCAAATCTACCGACCCTATGATGATCAACATTCTTACCGCCAAAATGGATGCATATCTCACAATTTCTTTTAGAACGTAATTCTTTTTTCTTTCTTTTCTTTTTTCCGTTTGATGTAAGCATAGGAGAAAAAAAAATGGGAAAAGAAAAAGAGCACCCACCATTAATTCTTCATGCCACGAGTAGAACTTTCTATGATTTGATTTCTCTCCAATTCCACAACAAATCCGTACATCCGAGACATCCATGCATGCATGCATGCATGGTAAATCAAAATGTGCCAGATTATAGAGTGAAAGAGTGTATAGGGTATATATGTAGCTGCCTCACCCCATTAAAATGAAAATAAAATATGAAAACTTGGCATTTATTTACACTCGCCTTATTAAACAATAAAAATCAGTCACCCAAAGGAAAAAGCAATTTAAAACTCATTTATTTGATTTAAATATTAAAAAAAAAATCAAATAGCATTTGAGTCTACACAAAAGTACTTAGGCTATGTTAGTTTACAATTTTTTAAAATTGTTTTTTGTAATGGAAAATAAAAAAAAGGAAAACACAAATAACATGTTTCATTTCTAGTAGGTTTTTAAAAATTTTTTTTTTCGTTTTGAAAAACACAAAGAATACAAAAAACACTTAATTCAGAAAACAAAAACATATTTAAGAGAATACCAAAATTATATTTTACGTGTTTTCAAAAACTATTCTCAGAAACAGTTTGTAGACCAACAGGACCTTTATTTTACATCCCTTAGATTTGCACTCTTATATATATATATACACACACACACACACACACACACACATAAGGCAGTGTAAAGCACCTAAAATTTCATCCATCAACAATAGTTGCAAAGACCTCGGTGCACCACATTTTGATGTCAAATTTCGCTTGCGGACAAGCCTTCCTTGAACCTAGCTACTGAAAGGTTCTTTACCTCTCAGTACCACATTATGGAGAGTTTGCATAAATATTTTCATAACTTATTTTACCAAATCTGAGAATATTGACATCATACATCTCTAAAAAGTAGCAGGAGCATTGCATAGTCCAAATGACATCTTTCTAAAAGCATAGGTGCTATAAGGACATGTGAAAGTGGTATTCTCTTGGTCTTCAGGTGCTATGAGAAGCTGCTCGATTGTACCACTGAATAGCCATCTAAGAAAGCGATGAGTGAGGATGTCACGCGTCGTCCAACATTTGGTCAATGAATGACAAAGGAAAAATGATCCTTTCTATGGCGTGTTAACTTTCTACTGTCTGTGCGGACTCTCCATCACATCCTTGTTCTTGTAGGTATCAACTCATTTTTTTTCATTTACGATCATCGTCATTCCACCATTT
This sequence comes from Tetrastigma voinierianum, assembly GCA_016808115.1. Classification (NCBI taxonomy): domain Eukaryota; kingdom Viridiplantae; phylum Streptophyta; class Magnoliopsida; order Vitales; family Vitaceae; genus Tetrastigma; species Tetrastigma voinierianum. The sequence continues at coordinate 115,047 of JAEQBH010002361.1, read as the reverse complement.
TTAGGAACCACATGCATTGGGCTCACCCAAGGGCTATCTGATATGGCATATATAAACCCAACATTTAACCATTGAGGACCTCCTTCTTCACTACTTCCTTCATTATTGGATTTAATCTCCTCTGGCGTTCAATAGAATTCCTTGCATTCTCTTCCATGAGGATTTTGTGCATACAAATAGATGGGTTGATTCCATGAGTCTTCCCATTTGGCCAAGCTATGGCTTCCTTATTGCTTTCTTAGATCTACCACTTCTTTCTCATTTTAGTGTAGTGAATCTGTTTAGCTATAATCACAAGTTTGGACTTTTCTTCACCTAGGAATACATATTTAAGATGTTTAGGCAACTCTTTTAGGATAAACCCTTCAGAGCTCTTTTCTTCCTCTTGTATTTTTACTTACTTTAACCCTCGAATCATCAATGCTTTCTTCGCTCCCGAAGCTGTTGCTCGATTAGCTCGACTTCTACTTTGACTTTTCCTTCTCTAGATCTTCCTTATGGAGTGAATTAAATATGTATTCATCAAGTGAGTTCTCATTCATATAATCATCATTCTTCTCTTTACTGATAGGAATCGCACTGTTAATTCTCATGCATTGAGCTTGTTCAACATCATGTTGCTTCAAACTTTGATTCAGGTTGAAGTGGACTTCTTGTATGCCAACTCTTAGAGTGAGCTCTCCCTTCTTTACATCTATTAAAGCTGCACCTATAGCTAAGAATGGTCTATCAAGAAAAAGTGGTATTTTCTTGTCTTCTTCTATGTCAATTACCACAAAGTACACTAGGAAAATGAACTTTCTCACCTTAACAAGAACATCTTCCAAAATACCTTTTGGTTGAGCCATTGATCTATCTTCCATTTGTAGAGACATTGTAGCGGGAGATAACTCCCCCAAACTTAATCTTCTTACTACTGACAAAGGCATCAGATTTATGCTAGCACTAGAGTCATACAGAGCTTTTCCAAATTCATGGTTCCCAATAGTACAGGGTATAGTGAAACTACCTACGTCTTGCATTTTATGTGGTAGGTTTTTATGAATAATGGCACTACAATTTGCAAACAGGCTCACCACTCCACTTTCATCCAATTTCCTCTTCTCGTTGATTATATCTTTCATGAATTTTGCATAATGTGGCATTTGAGCTAATGCCTCAGCAAAAGGAATGTTGATCTCCAACTTCTTGAACATATTCAAGAACTTGGCGTACTGATTATAATTTTGACCGTTTCAGTATTTGAGGGAATGGAATTGAAGGTTGGTAAGCCCTCACTTCCTCCTTCTACATTGTCTTTTTTGTTGCCAATTCTCCTTGCTCTTTCAATTGTTGATTCTCATTTGATAGCCCATTTCTTCTTTGCCCCTTGTTACTGCCTATTGAATTTTGATATTTTCTTTTAGCTTCATCATCCATCTGCTTTTTCTCAGCTTCTTTTCTTTCTTGTAGTTCTTTGCCACTTCTCAATGGAATAGCCATGCAATCCTTGGGATTCTTTTTTGTATCACTAGGGAAAGAATCCCTAGACTGATTTTGCATGTTAAGGACTAGTTGCCCTACTTGAGTCTCCAAGTTTTTCAAGGAGGCATTTGTATTAGCTTGAAACACAGTTGTGTTTTCTTGAAAAATTGTAAGTTTAGCAAACTTCTACTCAGCCGCAAGTTGGAGTATTCTTTTATTCTCGACCGTATAATTTAGCATTTGATCTTGAATGAGTTGAGATCTCTTCTATTCTTGATTTAATGCGCTCTTTGAATTCCCTTTGATTACGTTCTTGGAACAGTGGAACATAGTTCTTATGATAATTCTAAACCGGTCTTGGACCTTGCTGCATTCCACCTCCATAGGATAGATTTTCATGGTTCCTCAAGGTAGGTATGTAGTGGGTTGACAGGTTGTTGTTGGGCTTGAAGTTTTAACTTCTATTCCCATTAATGTACTGGACTTCATCAATTTGGTATGTACCTTCATGAGCAAGTCCTAGATCAGCAACACTTTTCTGCTTAGCACCTTCCATAATTTCCACTACATTACATGAATGACCTCTTTTCTCTTGATTATTCATCATGTTCATAATTACATCAAGCTTTGCCTCAATTGATGTCATCTTGTTCAGCCTAATCACATCTCCTGTTCTCAGTCTGCTACTGCTCCCTGAAGCTTCAGACAGAGCTTTGTAGTTGCTCTTAGCTAGTTCTTCAATCAACTAAGTTGCTTCTTCAACACTCTTTCCTCTGAATGCACCTTTAGAGGCTGCATCCATTGTCCCATTTGAAGTATAGTTCATGGCATGATCGAAAATACCCATCTGAGTCATCAGCTCAATCCCATGCATGGGACATCTCCTCAGCAAATGTTTGTACCTTTCCCGAGCATTGTATGTCAGCCATCTAATTTTGTTTGAAAACCCATGATTTCTCCTCTCCTCCAGTGAGAACCACGGGGAAAAATCTACGAGGTATGCTTCCTGAAGTTCCTCCGATTCTGACTAAGCCGTAAGACGAGGATTCAAACCATCTAGGCTATGATACCTCTCGGGGGAAAGGAAATAAAGCGCAACTTGATCACATCGGGTTACACCATTGACTTTTACGATTATTGGCCATTCACAAAAATATGTCTAAGTGCTCATTGGGATCCTCACTTGGATGCCTAGTAAATTAGTTTTGTTACACCATAGTGATTAAGGTAGATTTTAGTACAAAATTATTGACTGTTGAGTATTCTTCCCTTATAATTGGTCTCCAAAAATCCTCCATGGTTCTCTACCTTTGTTGAGGTCTATCAGTTGTTACTATAAGAATATTTTGATTATCTTCTCTGTGCTTAGCCATGACTGCTTCTTCAGTTGCTCTTACTTTCTTCAAATTTTTGAGTGTCTTCTCTATTCGGTGTCAGTGCGATAATTCAATTTCGGCCTCACATGCATGTGTAAGAAGTACGAAATTGTAGCTGCGAAATCATTGTGAGATCATTAGATAAATTTGATTATAACTTTGGATTGCTTGATAGAAAGACATGCGGCTGAATCCTCTTACCTTGAGGTTAGACTTTTTTTTTTTAATTTTCTAAAAATATGGTTAAAAAGTAGAAATCATCTTTCAGAATTAGCAATTTCCTTTTTGGTTGGGGAACATTGATATATAAATTGCTTTAATCTGTGTGATTATTCGAAAAATTGTTGACATGTGTAGTAAAAATTGTTTGTTCAAAGTATTGTGATGCTCTTTGTAGAGGCAACTAAAGTCCCTTGTAATTATACGCAAGGACTTGTTGTTCATACCAAAGTTTCTACTTCTTATATTTTAATCATTTCTCTTACATTTCATTTGGTGCATCACTTTGTAGTCAGGTTAACAATAGTAATAAATTGGATTATGATCGAGATATCATTCCCTTGAAGGGATTGATGAGAAAATTTAAGATAAGTACCCTAAACCAGATCATCACTTTATTTGAACCTCCCAATTTGTAGGTGTGACTAATAACATAATTGAAATAAAGTGTTTTTTGTCACTTTTTCTTTGATTCTTAAAAGATCATTTAAATCTAAATGAATCAAGGTTTCTTGAAATTAATAAACCCTTAGAATGGGATTAGTGTTCTATTCATCAATTTATATTGTTAACGACATGATTATTGACCGTTAGGGTTTGTCCAAGAGCATAGTAGTACTTAGTCTTGAAATACCTTGAAACATTATACATTTCATCATTTAGATCTCCATGTTCCCTCTGCTAGGTCAATGTGTCTAAACAACTACTTTTAGGATCCGAATCTCTCTAAGAATTGGTTGCCTTTCCTAAACCATTACTAATCAACCATTTCTCAAGACTAAAGTCCACCCTTTGATGATAGGATAACATAAGCCCCCATCGATGTAATTGGCACATAACAAACACTTTGCTGGAATAATCAATTCCAACCATGAGAGCACCAAACATTAACGATGAGACCAGCCGAATATGGCGATAAATACAATTGATTGCCCTTGCCTCGAAATTTTGCCCTATTAATAATAACTAGAGAGACCTTGAAGTCAGAAGAGTTAGAACATCACCGTGATTCATCAGTGAATCATATAGTATATTAGTTCTAAGAGTTATAGTTTAGCATACCCCTAAGGTGCCTGCCCTCTTTTTCTCCTTGGAACATCTTCTCTGTGTCCTTGAGAGGGGGTCTTGAAGTGACATAGATACACAGCTCTTATGGGGGAATGCTCATTAATACTTGAGCAATTCTTAAAAGACAATATACAATAATCCAATCCAGCCTTCAAACATATGATTCATTTTAAATACTACAAAAATGATAAATCAAAACACCAATCCTTTCCGGGAAGGAGCTTGGCCTTCCATAAACTTGATCACATAATAATAATGGAGTTGATTAAACAAAGTGATAGAGTGTAGTCAAGCTGAAAAAGGATTGCTCAAAATATTTGTTTTACCACTTCAAGGACAAACTAATGGAGCTTAATATTCAAAGATCCCAGCTCAATATTGCAGCTCAGATCTACTACTCTAATTCTAAAAATGAAAATTAAAGAAGAAAAAAAAAATCTATACAAAAGCTTTAGCATCTTTCTTTCTTTCTGAATCCTATCTACGTGTTTGTCCTCGATCCCATATCTATCCATATCTTTTTGCTCCCCATCATATTCTATATTATAGATCTAATAAATCTGAAGTAGGAATTCTAAGGCGGGAGATGTTTAGTGGACTTTGTGACCTCTTTGAATACATTGTGTGACAATGAGTAGCAGTAATAGCGTCAGTCAATCTTGTTTGTGTTTGTTTGTTGTTAACAGTTATCAGCGACAGATTTACTATTGTTAGTCTTCTAGATTTGCCTTTAGTATTTTATGGCAGGTTCTATGTTTGTGTGACATGTTAAGTGATGGATGTGTTTTGAGTTGTTGTGAGATTGTCGTGATACAGCGACTTGACATTCACCTTGGGTCATTGTCGCAACAAACTTATAATTGTCACGACGAATGTTCTGCTGATTTCTCAGGTACTCTTCTCATAGTTGTTGCGACAAAGTTTGAAATGTTGCAACAATGTTGATTGCCTTCTTCCTTGTCTTGTGTGTTAACTTTTTTGGAAATGTCAAATGATCTTGATTAATACACAGGGTTCATCGATATTTGTGTGAAGAGTTGATTGTTCACGACTTTTCATGATGGTTGTTATGTAGTGACAATATTTAAATTGTCATGACATTATACCACCCTTACTTATGTTAATTCAGCTGTTTTTCTTGCTCTTTTTGCTTCTTTTGCTTTTAACTCCTACAAAACATCGATATGGGTGAAGATTCCATAATTTTGCATTAATCGAACATTGATCTCAAATATATATAAAAAATGAACTTAAAGTGGGTAATTTTCGCATTAATCGTTTAACTATATCTCATTGTAGTTTAGTGAAACCAGCATTGGGACTCTTATGATCGAGGACCTATAATTTGTTTTTTAGTCCATTCATAATTCATGGAATGGCACAGTGTTGATGCGTTAACTTTTGTCTGCTGTGTTTAATTGAATAAACATTGAGTTTTAATTTGGTTCATCTTCAAACAGAAAATTCTAATAAAGAGGCCAGTTTCAATACAATTAGATTCAAGATCGTAATATGATGAGGTTTTTTCCTTCTCTTTCTATTTTTTTATTTTTAGTGTAATAACTTCATAATCAAAATATTGTGTTCTCATTGAAGGTAGATAAAAGAACCATGAGATGCACAAGTTCAACATTCTCACGATAAGTCAATAACAGTTTGGTATTGAAAATCTACGTCATATATTGATCTACCAAACTCAATATCATTCAAAATAACATGATACTTGGACGGAGAAAACCATTTGGTGATATTGTAGAGCATAATGAGAACCACAGACTTTTATCTCTATGCTAATTTAATCTTGGTACATTTTTCATTAGTATACAACGATAAGAGAGCATGAAGGCCTTAAATTTCAGCAATCTATAGCTGATAATATATATGAGGGAATTAGTTTGATGTTATTAAAAATTCATTGTTGTCTTTTCTTCCCCTACATTTGTTAAACTTAGAAACAGAAAGCCAGCGACAGAAATTATGTTGATTCATGAAGAATACAGGCTCAAAGTCATGGGTTATCCATCGGGATATCAGCAGAGGAGAAATCTCTCCTATTTTCACCAAAGTACTTGCACAATTATGTAGGAATTGAGCTTCTATTCAAATAGAAACCACAATTATATACTTTCACAGTTTCCATAAAATAGATAAACAGAAAGATTATGCAGTTGGTAAATAAATGAAGCGAGTGGTTTTGAAATTGTGCAATAAGGCGAAACTCCACAAATGAAGAAACAATGTGTCAAAGATAAATTTGACCCTCAAAATGGTACACATGTGAATCATTTTTCCTCTGCAATGAATTCTATGAGTAATTCATCAACAGTTTGGTAACTCTTCTCCTTGTTTTTTTTTTTTTTGAGAAGAAGACCATAAATCATTACATTTGATTCATCGTACCATTATGGTAAAAACATGATGTCAATAGCCATGCCTTTAGAGTCTCCTCCATAGAGGATTGGTATGTCTCAATAACAGACAAATATATTGATTTTTTACCACTACATGAAAAAACACAACAAAATTGCCAGTTCAACTCTTTAAACATTTTATCGTTGTTAATCTGAATAGATGTCTGCATGATCCAACAACGGGTTTTAGTGCTTCCTGTTTCATGAATATGAAGATCAAGGACTGAAAATACGCAAATAATAGTCTAAAGTGAGAATTAGGAATGGAGGATGGAACTGAAGGGTGTTGAGGACGACATCACATGCCAAAAGTAGCAGAAAGCAAAAAAATCTCAACAAAAACCCATCAAAGGACCCCTTGGGGCATCAAATCCAGTTCTATACCAAAGAGGGGTGTGGGATTACCTTGTGTCGGTTCAAAAGCCGTCGACAATTCGAGTGGCGAAGATCGAAGTGAACGAGTCCTAGGTTCACCTCAACGGTATCCACTTTCGAGAGTGAAGGCGACGACCTCGAGGCATGGTCTCGAAAAGGTCCGATGCTCGCCTCCCCGATCGAGGAGCAAAAAACTTGGTCACCGAACTCTCTCGGGCCTTATGAGAGAAGAGAGCAAAATGGCCTTTCATGTGTATATTTGTTGAGTTTTGTGCCCTCGCCATAAAGTGATGATAAAATTTATAGTATCTATCATGATTATGATGTGTTCCCTTACTGGGCTTAAAGTAGAAGAATAAGCCTAAGCCTGTTATCTCTCTTAGTGGGGCCTTCGAACTTGGGATTCTACTAATCCCATGACATTCCATTCTCGAGAATAAACTCCCTCATATTTGGATCACATCTAAATCTGTTTCATATCAGCTCCACTCACTTCTAAGTGTGTGACCCATTAGGATTCAATTATATTTGGCCACTTGATTCGACTGAATTAAGCGAGTCGTGGCGACATCTAGCGTCGTCATGACCTGGTGTAGAAGAGTTAGTGATTTTCCTGCATACCCTTCCATAGACAAATACCGTGCAATTTTTCTTTTCACCAATTTATACCCGCCGGTTAAAATTATGGTCCGATAATGTAGCCCCTTCCACTAGGTAGCTCACGCCACATCTAGCCCCAAGTGTTGATCTTGTCCACGAAGCTGCATTTACTCATCAGTTATGCACTTGAAGACACTCTTCATGGCATTACCACTTTGGCTAGAGATTCTCTAGTAATGATTTCGAGAAGAGGCCATAGGTATTATCTTCCCTTTATAAGGAGTGGTGAATCCTTTGTTGGCTACTCGATCACCTTCGAACATCTCAAGATATACTTGCATTATCATCGAAAGGCACGACCTCCATGAGGCGATATCGAGATCAAAGTCTGAGAATCGGCATCCCAAGATATCCTTGAGCACCTGAGTCTAAGGATACTTGCACCATTGATATGATGAGACAATCATCTACATTTAAATAGATGATCCATATGATTGTCTCATGATAGGTCTCCGATGTACTTAGCTACTCTTAGCAAGCATCCACTTGTCAACTCTGATCAACTCATGATCACAATTTATAAGATCTACTTCTTGATCCAAGTAAGGAGTATGGCATGTGCTGAGTCTTGTCGGGATCAACGATTGTCAGTCTTGTTGATCCACATGAAACTGAGATAATTTAGATACTAACATAATTGCACATGATAGGAATCTTATTATCATGATCCCATCATGATTTCCTTCATGTGATGTTATGTATCATCGACTTCATTAATTTGATTAAAGATCTATATCAATTCAACGTATGAATATGAAATTAACAAAGAAGCCTTTCATATTAAATAATATGTAGTGCTTGCAATAAGTGCTAATGGCGATTACCTTTAGAGCACTTCTCTAACAGGAACTCCATTCCTTAAAATATCTAAGAAGAGAGTGATGTGGTGTGATGACCACTAACATCAGCTTCTCTATTTTATATATCGGCTAAAGACAAAATGGAGGTTCTCTAGGAAATCGGCTTCCCAATTTTATTTCATACAAGAGAAAGAAACAATTCATGTACAAGTCACTTCACATTTTATGACCATTACATGCATTATTCCAGATTATGACCTCATTCTCCTCACTAGTCTTTAAGAAAGAATGTATGTGTGACGCCTCAAATCAGAAGTCCGTTGACAACATGTCAACCTCTGAGAATACCTATAGTGTGCATCTACATTCTACCCTTCCTCGTGTCTCGTGATCGAGACCACTTTGCTTTTTTTTGTTGAGTAAAAGTGGCAACCGAGGCCCATTTATCCATACTGAAAATTACACAAGGTTATATTACTATAATCCCATAAGAGTTTAATTACATTACTCTTATACAAAAAAAATTATATCAAAGTAGTTTGTTCTAATACATGTTTTACAAAATAAAATCAAAGCCACAACTGGCCTTCTTCACACATGCGGTCTCGGATGAGGTTAAGTAGCACATGACGTACTGAAGGTGACGAGACGAAAAGCCCATTAAAAAGATAACTCCCTCTGAGGGCTACTCCCCACCTAAGTGCGCATGCAATGCCATGTTCACATAATAATACACACATCAACATTCCAATGAAGAATATGCCAATTCTAAATGGACTCCTACATGCCATGAAATGAGATGTGACTCACCATGCCCTATGTCCAGAGTCCTCATGGACTCCCTCACACATGCATATGCCAAGTGTGAAAACTTGTCATTGGTATTTCATCCAATGACCTTTTTTCCAAAACAAAATCTTTTTGTTTTATGAAACAAAACCATTGGATATACCTCCAATGTCCATTTGATTTAATCAAATTCTGTGTGTTTATACATTTGTGGGCCCGCAGTTTAGGGTTCTGCGATGAGATGTCGCACACCTTTCTACATTTTACGGGCTTTCATCGACGGGGGATCGTATAGCGACTACCAGAGTCTTTCACCTTGGGAGGTATCTGTCCTTACTTGTTGTGCCAAACACCGCGTATATTTTTTGTTCATGCCATGAAACCATGAGACTCTGTTGGATGTGGTCAAGGTGCGAAACTCACCACCCCATTCTGAAATGATGAATGATTATAACCATGCACACACACCCAGCTCAATGCGATGCCTCCATGCATATACAATGAAAAAATGCCTACATATTTATCGTAGTACATGTATAATACGCTACATGGAGCGATTTATAAACCATACTTTATGGCAAGTACCATGGATAATTATATCAACATATAATTTACATCCATTCATGCTAGCCTTATGTAACACCCATATATCGACATATTCTGACACATTCGACATGTTATAAAATTTCCATGACAACACCTGGCAGTCCACACGGTGGCCATTCGACAAAAAATTCGGCAATACTCAGCCTTGGAAAGAATATGGACTCAATCTGGAAATTTCATCTTTTGTTATGTTTTTTTGTTTTTTTTAACAACTTTCAAGATTGTCATTGACGGCTATAAATTCAGCCATGAAGCAGTCCTCAAACTCGGCCTGAATACTGTCCTAAAAAACAGTTCACAACAAAATCCAGCATGCATTTTCCAATTGTCCGAGAACCAAAACATTCGGTTAGACCTTGAATCGAGGTTATTGTCAGAAAAATAGTACCAGTAATGAAAACTCAGTCCCATAGATGGGGTTGAACCACACGGCCATTTACGGCCCTTAGATTAATAGGAACTAGCGTAGGAGAAAACTCTGCCTCTTTTTGTTTTTAAAACCTACTCGTAGCTCTCGTTGAGTATACCAACTTTAATTCTTGACCTATCGACTTCCGACTGTCGGAACACCGGAAATCGGAGAGTGCATGGTCGGCTCGCTCCTTTCTCTCTTCTCTCTTTTCCTTTATTTTCCCTTTTTCATTCCTTTCCCACGAATTGATTTTTTCTCTCTTTTGTTTTCCTCTCCATTATTTTCTTTCTTCCTTTCTTTTATTTTTCTTCTTTTCCTCCGCAAATTTATTTTCCTTGGTTTGATCAAAAGGGGCTTCCTCACTTTCCTATTCTCTCCTTGACATGTGTCCCTTCCATATGATCCATTTACCATATGCCATTAATCGAATGGACGCTGTACATGCAGCGGGTAGCGAATGCCACGCCATGGCTCTCATCTTAATGTGCACTCCCTCATGGGGTCCATGTGGCATCCACATGGTCATGCCTGTGGCACCATTCCATATGTAATTAGACACGGGTGCTCTAAATGCATGAAATTAGGTATCTGAGATCGATGAGGGCCCAGTAAGATGGCCCCAGATTTCGAGAGGCGATTCCAGCGGTGAAATCGTTTCGTAAATCGAATACAGAAGATTTCAAGTTGAAACTGTACTATAGCGACAAATTATCGTTTTGCCATTTTTCAGAAAAATTGCATTTTTCCCGAGTTTTACAATATGACAAGGATTAGTATCTTAAACTATTAGTCCCTTCAACGTGACAATTATGTGATTTAAGGGTGCACATCATTACTAGATGAAAGGTTTCAGTATTTCCAAACATAGAAATGCCTTCAATTATTTTCTTTCCTAGCATAACTAGAAGAATATTAGCTCAATACATAGATGATAAATGTTTACACCAAGTAATTTTGTAAATCTAGGAACAATATTGGTCATTTGGTTTAGGCAATTCCTCTATATATATCCACGTGAAAACTTCATTAGCCTCGTGTAACGCCCCAAAAATATCCTAGAATTTTTATAATAATTTTATTATATATTTTGGGTATGAAGTAGCAAAGTCAACAGGTTTAGGAAAATGGATAAAATTGACAACTCAGGAAAAGCCCGATAAATTGACAAATTGTGAAATGTAATTTAGTAAACCAGGAAATTGTGGCTTAGAATAAGGATAAAATTATGTAATATAAGAGTCTCTAAAATTCCTTAAAGGGAGTAGAGATGGGCCACAATAGAAATAAAACAAGTTGAATTGCAAAATTAAAAGAGTGAAAGAACCTTTTGAAATTAAAGAGAATTATGGGAGTATAAAGGAGATAAAACCAAAAATTCACATTTGGTCTCAAATTGCTACCCCAGCAAAGCAGAGTAGGAAGAGAGAGCAAGAGAGGGAAGGAGAGGAAGACCAAAACCAAGGTATGTTTTCATCTTAGGATCAAGTGTGTTTTGATTTCCTAAGGCTTTGGTTTGGAGAATTGTCCTCCTTTGTCTAGGGTTTTTGTGGAAAGATCACACAAACCCTTAACTTGTTGAGGTTATGTGGGTAAAACCCCAATTGGTAGAAAATGAACATGGAATCATCAAAATTTTATGATGTTTAGAAGAATTGATGGACCTTTGGGTGAATTCATAGGATTTTTACCTAGGGTTTTGTGGTATGAGGTTCCAAACCACCAATACAAGTATTTTGAAGTTGTTTTGGATGATTTCCATGATGATTTTTGAGGAATTAAAGAATGGGGAAGTTATATAAGGAGAATTGGTATCAAAAGTGGCAAAAGAAGCAAATCTGGAAAATTTCCCGGAACATCAATACTTGGAGTGCAGTGCGGGGGTGTACGATACACCCCACCGAGAACTGACATGTACATGCGGTCGGCGTATCTGCCGGTACATGTCAGCGAGGAATGCAACATGTGCCGGTCTGGAGTCCCGAGGTGTCACCCGGTGCATGTGAGCCCTCATGACGGTGTGTAGTTTTTGTGTATTTGAGCCTAAATTCATACACCGTTAATATAGGAACCTTATTAAATGATTAAGAGAGGTTCAAATAAGATTGGGACTCGATGAAAAACGTAACGTATGATTAATTGCTTAACCACTAAGAGTGAATAAATTGTATTTGACTAGGTGCAGGTGAAGACGATAACCTGACCTAGGATTGATATCGAGAAAAGCGTAATCGATAATTGGTTTGTTTCCTAATTGTTCTTTATTCCGGTTGTTCTACTACTTTTATTTATTCGCATATTGCTCTCATTTTCGAAATATACATATATATCGGTCGAATGATTAGTATTTGAAATGTTTGACAAATATCTTGCATGTATGCGTGTATTTAAGCTATAGCGAATTTATTGTATAAAAGAAATTGATTTGAGCGTATTATTGAATGACCCGACATTACGGGATTCTGGCCCGAAGTTGTCATGAAGAATGCTTAGTATTTGCCATAGCGAAATCACATTGCTGCGAATGACAAGCGAGGATGATTCACCCGGTAGATCTGTCATGAATGTCCATTCTATAGTCATATGTGAGGACGGTATCTTGATCTTGAAATCGCATTCTTCTTGAATAATAAGCCCGGGACGAGGATTCGCAATGAATCTTTTGTCATGAATGTCAGTCTATAGTCATATGTGAGGCGGTGGCGTGAGTGTGAAACCCACATTGCTCTTGAATGGCAAACGGGACGGGGATTCACGAAGCCCGAATCTTATCTTACATTCTATAGCCATGTGAAATCCTAATAGCGGAATATAATGGTATTGAAAAGATGTATTTGTATAAGTATCTTTTACATTACAACGATATTGTATAAAGAACAGCTATTTTGATAAAATGCATGATTTATATTGAACGGAAATGGAATGAAGGCGTATAGAACCACTAAGCATGAAAATGCTTAGGCGTATTATTTTATCAATGCGCGGAGTAGAAGATGAACGCTGACAAGACCCAATTCGAGGCATCGAGTCATAGAAAGAAGCGCGGAGTATGCTTTCAGGTCATATGCATCTCCATTTTCTTTGTTTCTTGACATTTTGTAAAACAGTTTGAACTCTGAATCATTTTTTTGTAAAAATGCATTTTGCTAAATGTAATTGGTATGAATCTTTTGAATGTGTAAATGTTTATGGGCTTGCCCAAAATGAAATGCTTCCACGTAATTACAAAATCTAAAATGAATATCACAAGACAAATGTTTTGATAAGATAATTGAAAATGTCGGAGTAAACCGGGGTCCGACTTGGACCCGCCAACTGGGTCGAGTCGGGGAATCGGGATTCGGATTCGGGCTCCGGCTTGGACTCGCCAATCGGGTCGGGCCGAGCGCGGGGGTCGCCACACCTCGGGCACAAAATATAAAGGCAAAGGGAGAGGTAGAGAGAAACAAAAAGAATGAAAACTAATGGAAAAAGTATCTTTAATCCTAGTTCCCAACTGGTAATAAATTAAGCAAACTAACAAGAAGGTTTTCACCATTATGTTGAAGTAGTAGAGTATTTCCGAATTTTCTAATGCTTACTTCTAGTGTTTCCAACAAACTAACAAGGAGGTTTGTCACCTCTTGTGGGCTTACTGCCTTTAGATAATTTGTAGGTTCATGACCTCTTGTGGGCTTATAACCTATGGACGTTTTCGAGGTTCGTGACCACTTATGGGCTCATAGCCTTTGAATGTTTTGGAGGTTCGTGACCTCTTGTGGGCTTAAACCTTTTGAATGTTCCTCTTGTAGGCTCACAACCTTTGAATGTTTTAGAGGTTCGTGACCTCTTGTGGGCTTATAGCCTTTAAACATTTTGGAGGTTCTTGACCTCTTGTGGGCTCATAGCCATTGAAAGTTTTTGAGGTTTGTGACCTCTTGTGGGCTTATAGCCTTTGAACATTTTTGAGTTTCGTGACCTCTTGTGGACTCATAGCCTTGAATGTTTTGGAGGTTCATGACCTTTTGTGAGCTTATAGCCTTTTGAATGTTCCTCTTGTGGGCTTATAGCCTTTGAAATTTTGGGAGGAGGATGAGGCTTGAAGCCTTTTGGAGGCTTGTAACCTCTTGTATGGAGATGAAGGTTCATAGCCTTTCGGAGGTCCGTAACCTCTTTCATGGAGATAAAGGACCGTAGCCCTTTTGAAGGTCCGCAACCTCTTAACTAATAACCAGTAAACTTTGATTTTTAACAATGAAGAAGTCAGGATTTGATATGCGAGTATATATAAGAAACTATATAATGTATAATCAATTTTTATGACATTTATTAACAAGAAAGAGTATCCATCAATAAGGTGAATCAGAAAATTGAATTTCTCTTACAATATTAAGAGATCTCAAATAGAGGTCATTATTATGAAGTGCTAACTCATCAGGTATTATCATGAACCTCAGGATTATGGAAATTTTAACTGTAAAATTACCAATAAATGAAAATACCTATCAAATTAGCATAGCCTAAAAGTCAGGGTAAGAAATCTTCAAAAGTAACATATCTGAATTATGTCCCCAAGACATTGCTTTGTTTTTATTATAACAACTAAAAAGTAATTTAAAATTTAGGAACCACTGATCAAGTAATATGACTCTGTTTTGCTACATATTTAAGTTGGAAAGAGCTTCTAGTGATGGATGAATAGCAATTGATGAAATGGAGAACATAGATTCTAAAACGACATCATGACAAAAATAGAGCAAAAGTCGACAATGGATGGGGTTCGTTTGTTTCGAATGAGTTAATAATAATGTCAAAGAGATTTATGAATTATGCTTTTATCTTGCTCACGTGATCCTTAGTCGAGATAACATAAAGGTTTACAGGGTAGAAAGGGAAAATAGGACATTTAGACATTGGCACAGGTTTTATATAATTCTAAAATATGCAATCAATTTTTTGGCGAAATTTTCTAAGAAAAGATACATCAAACTAGGCGAGAAAAAGGGGCTTGAGATTACGTAAAGAAAGCGAATTCCTCATTCGAGTTAACAAATCACCCAAAGAGACAAAGAACACTTAAAATTATCAATAAATAAGGAAAAACCTGTCTGAAAGAGAAGGTGAATAGGGATATTAAATTTCTCATGTGACAAAAGAAACTCAAAATAGTCAAGGGCAACATTATTAGTGCTAGCCCATCAAACTATAGTAATTAATCACGCCAGAAACCCACCACAGGGCATGGCTTATTAATTCACACCCCTTAAGCCTTCATCACGAAAGTTTGAAGTGTGAAACGACACTAACCTTCCTTGTAACTGGATTTTTGTCCAATTACCAAACACACATTCAAAGTACATCTTATGACTTTCTAAATTCATAAATTTTTTCTAAATTCAAAATTTCATGTCGACAAAATTTACTTCTAAATATCCAAATCTCAATTATGAATGTCATATAGTTTGTTGAAATATAACAATTGGGATCTCTCAAATCCAACTTTGTACTAATATAAAAATGGATATTATCAGTGACTTTCTCAGTGTGAAACCGACATTTCACGCAAACAAGAACTTATTGGTTCAGCGTGATCCAACATAAAAGTTCTAATCAAATCCTAATAATAGCGTATCCCAAACCTAGCCATCACTCCTCATGAAACTAAGAGTACACGAGAAATATGTCAACGAATGGGAGTGAGCTTAAAGCTCAATAAAAATACTAATACATTTTCATGGATCAAAAAGCTTTCAATCATATAACAAATAGGAGATGTTTTTCATCAAACTTTAGATTCAAAAATAAGTTGGAACATTAACAAAATTTACTTCCAAACATTCTCAAATCAGTTTCATATCAAATGTGATCGAACAATTTATATCAGAATTTCGATTCAAACACTTTTATATAAAGTCCAATCAAATACATTTCAAATATATTTTTCTCTGGTAATCAAATATCAAATGGTGCTTGACCGTGTGGGACTTTCAAATGGGTGGCTAGCGCAGTGTTCCTTTAAAGGTGGATGGAACGGAAACCTTTACTAGTGCTTGTAACCTCCCCAGCAAAAACCCACAAGAGTGGGGTTCAAAATCAGTACATTCGCCACCCAGGGAATATAAATGTCAACTATTTTCAGTTGACAGGGTGACAAATGTCAGCTATCATCCACAATTGTATTTGAACTAACGAGAGTCAAATATTTCATTCAAAAGTTCAAATTACGAAACATCATATCTCCACATTTCCTTTCATAAACAAAACAAATCTCAAAAAGTATGATCATACAAAACTACTATTTGATCCATGGATAATCAAATAAATAAAAAAAGGTAAAACTTTTCATAACCCAAAATTATATGTAATTCTGTTAAAATAATTTTCATCATCAAATGAAGTAAAAACAAACAATTTTCTTTTTAAAGATGCATTAATACTCTCTTACCTCGAAAATTTTCAAAAGCTTTGAAATAAGTGTCAGAAGAATTTCACCTCAATGAAATATTTCTCCTAAAATAATAAGGAAGAAACTATCATCATTACTTATTTATTCTTACAACTTTCTAATTTGATATTCATAACAATGATATTATTTTAAATTTACCCCAATCCATAATAATAAAAGTTAATGGGTTTCTAAATATTTTATAAAATTTGTGATTTTATAAAGTTTATTCTATCAACATGATTTTTTTGTTCACCTCAAATATATTGACAACTTTTCAAATGCTAACTATTTAAATTAGGTAGTTTTTCAAATTTTATAAAACTCATATTCCTTTCGGATCTTTATTTTAATAATTTATTTATTTATTTATTTTTATGCCCTTAATCCGAACTAAATCTTTTACTAGAAAGAAATAATATTAATAATATTTTATAAATTATATTATTACATAAATACTATCCTAGTCTTTTACCTAACAATTATTACACTTGACAACAAGTAACATATCTTATTTCCTATAATTGCTCCGATAGTATTCTAATCATATTCCTTATCTAAATAAATTATCAATTCTTAATAATATATTTACTTGCCAAAATACATATATCTTCAAATACTTATCAAATACATATATTTATAAAAATTTAGCCTTTTCAAATTTATCTTATTTGTTTATTATTATTTTCTTTCAAAATTATCTCAAATATTTGTTTTTTTTTTCTAAGTAAGTCTTGCATATCTAACACTATTTCTTTTTGTTCAAGCATCCATCATGAATTGAATTTCCTAGGTATTTTATACCTAGGTTTTCCCAGACTTCCCCACTTTAAGAAGGTTTTTAAGCCTAATAATTTTGTATATATATTTAATGATATCAACCGTACTATATTATTATTATTATTATTATTATTATTTTTTAAAGAACAAGAGTGAAATCTAAATCTGACTTCTTTAGGGTTCATCTAAACTGAAAAAACAAATTAAAGAATCTACATCCAAAGAAATCTAGAAAAATAAAATAAGGAGAAGATCTTACTTAAGAGAATTTGTTCTTCAAACCCTAGATCCAGAGCTAAATCGTCTTCTAAGAATTCTACCCGACGGAGAGAAATTCAAACAGAGAGAAATTCAAAGAAGAATATAAAATTTTTTTTTTTTCTTATTCAAATTTATACCTAGGGTATCTATTAGGAAAATAACCTTTTTTACCCCTCTTTGCATTAATTAATGAATTAATTAACTAGTGAATTATTATTATTATTTTCTAACTTATACATAAAAAATTCCTGTCATTATTATTTTCCCTAACTTATACCTATACAAATTCATGTCATTATTATTTTCCCTAACTTATACCTATACAAATTCCTAGGTGTTACAAGTAGGGACCTTAGCTAATGCCTCATCCTACAACAAATGATCAATTTCTCCAGAAGAAAAAATTTCTCAGCAAACAACGGAATTCAATAACAACCAACCAAGCGAAAACAGAATTTATCATGCCCACAATCCTTTGTGTTTTATGCGCGATATCTGTAGAAAATGTATTTTTCGGGTTTTTGGAATCTTTATTTCAGTAGGGATCTCCGTTCATGAACGCCCAAATCATTTTTCTGGGTAGTAACTATTTGAGTTTAGTGGTTGTTTCTAAACTTCTCATGCTTATAGCCCTTTATTATTTTGCTTAGTTTTTTTTTTTTTTTTTTGCAAACTGCCTTCTAGAGAAACGTATTTGGGATTTCCATTTTTTTATGGTGCTTGGTTGCTCTGAGAGATGTACCTATCAGATGGAATCTCTTTAGCGATGGGTTCAAAGTCTTTTGAGGATCTCTTTCTCTTTCTTTCTCCATTTCTTGAAATTAAGATCGTCCCAACTGGAGTAGTTGGTTGCATCCTGGAACTCAAGACCATGATGTTCTCGTCAGCATAAAATACCATCATGTCCGACCGACTTCACCATTTAAATCTAGTTCCAGATATGCGTGAGATTTGTAGCAGGCGATGATTTAAGTTTCTTCCCACGAGGCATGAAGCGATCTTGTGGTCGTCTCCATTGATCCAGGATTGTCGAGCCCATTGGGAAGCATTCACATTAGGCAAGGAATCGCCATGGCTGCACCACCTTCCGCAAGGTGGCCGGCAGTAGGTAGACGGGGCGTGAGAGAGGTGGCCACAATAGGAAGCAGTGATAAGATTTGGATTCGGATTTGATAGTGTTGACGAGGGAGGATGAGAGACGGGCAGAGAAAGAGAGCATATTTTTGGGATGAGTTAGGTCATTTTTTCGAGAATAGTGGTGCGGAGTGTTCAGTAATTGGCGTAGCTACCAATGACTTTACTAAGTCTTCGGTAGTGGTGCCAAAAACTTATTTGGTTGTTTTCGTTTATATAAAAGTTTTATTAACAAACAATCTAATCCGCAAGTACACGGATCACAAGTAATATAGTGGATTTCAAATTAAAAACCTTATTTGTCAAACCCAAAGAGAGGAGATTATTTAAGTAAAGATTAATTATCTTAGCTACTCGAGAATTTTACTATTTGAGCGAAATAAAATATTGTGAGGGGTTGTTAACTAGAAATAAAACTAATTTAACTATAATCTACTCTAAAATATTAGCAAATGCTTGAGCAAAGATGCAAGAACGACTTTACAGAATGACATTAGGGTTGATTGTCTCCATTGGTGCTTTATGCTTATCCAAGGAACTTTGCATGAGGATCACTCTTTCAAGTCTCTTCTTTCTGTCCATCTAGGTCAAAGGATGTGTTACTTGTGCTAATGGAAATTAGTCCTTGGGAATTTCCATTGTCGATAATAGCTAAGGTAAGAAATGTTGAACATAATTTCCGTAACAGTGGAGCTATGTCACAATAGCTTGATATGTCATGACAAGAAGAGATTTGAACTCGAATTAGAAGTGAAGATTGTCGACATTTCCATGACTGTGGCGACATAATATGAGAAGAATTGAATGATAAATGTTACAACAAATAAAGTGAATGTTGCAACATAGTGGGAATCAGAAGACAGAACTTTGTTGTAACATTCCTTTGTTAAATTGTGACATTGTTCCACCTTAGTAGCGTAGTCCCAATGCGACATTTACAACCTGTGCATAACATAGAAGAAACTAAAAGGGTAGAAAAAAGTGTTGCGACAAAGAAAACTATGTCCATGACAAGAGAATGGCATATCATTCAGAGATTCTATAAATAAAGCACACAGGGCATAGTCTGTGACTTTTGCGGAAACCCGAGAACCCAGGTCGGAGACTCCTTTGTATATAATTTTTTTTTCTTTTATTTCTTTTCCATCAATTTAGTTTTAGCTTAGCATTTTAGTTAGTTTTTCCTTTTTTTTGGATTTAACAGTGACCTAATGCAAAGTTTTGATCTGGGTTCATTGTAAAATTTTAGTTTCCATTACCGTCTGACTTGAATGGAATTTCGAAAATTTTCTGGAGTTCATTTATTTCAGTTCACTTGCAATCTTAGTGAATTTACCTGATCAGTTAATCACTATTATTTGTAATCCAGTTTTGAAAAGTGAGCTCCCTGCGGGAATGGATCGTATTTAATTATTGTTTCGGTATGACTGAAAGGGCGTCGTAGTCGACATCTTGAATTTATTTAATTGGTGTTGTTCTTGAAATTACTTGTTCGGAATATTAGTAGTGTGTACCCAAAAAATGATTATATCTTGCTCTGATTTCCAGGAAGCTCTCTGAGTGACACATAGATGGAGATTCCTAAGAGTAATAAGCAGTTACTTAGGGGTATGTTAGACTAATATTATGGAACTAATGAACTTTAAAAGACTACTTCGATAGATTACTAATTTACTCATGGTGTGAGGATAGTTGGATGATGTATCAATTTAATTGATCAGAGGTTTCTCCTCTATCTGATGAAAGGATCTGATCTCGTGTTAAGCATAGATCTAATCAGGGAGATGAGAATTTTATCAGACGATTGATGAATTACCAATTGAGTTGGAGAGGCTTTGCATTATCCTAACTCTAGAGCGAATTCTTCATTCTAAGATTTGGGTGTAAATGCTGAAAATGAAAATACCCGAATCTTAGAAAGATGATTATACAAATGCTTGATTAGACTCATGTCCAGAAATGAACAAATAATGCGATTGTAAGGCCTTAAGCAAATGGTTCCATAAGTTCTAAAATGAAATATGAGTGTAAGGTTCAGAGATAAATGAATGAGAATCAGAAGAATTTCCAGTATATTGAGTTGTTAGGTTTCTAATGATGATTAATCATACATACACAGTGGAAAAAAATAAAAAATTTCACCTTTTATAACCCGACCAAGGATCCAAGTGATCCGATTAGATGATTCAGGGATAGAAGAACACCTTATTCACCCTAGAAGATCCAGCGTTACCGCGTACCGTGTGTGTGTCAAATAACTGCCATTTGGCTGAAGGTGACGGGATCTCTGACTATCCACACTAACTAGCCTTCTTGGAATCCTAGAAAGGCAGGTGGTGTGCTAGCAGGGTTGAGAATCTCCACGAAAACCCTAGTATACTCTCAAGTGTGAAAAATGAATGAATGAATCAACATAGGGATCCCTTGGGTTTAAATACCAATTTTAAGCCTAAGGGTTGGTTTTCGACCCATTATATGTGTGTGACCCTGTAGGTCCACATAATGTTGGCAGTGGACTTAAAAGCCCATTTCGAGCCCACGGATCATAAGCAGCCTCTGATGAGTGCAAAACTCATCTATGTTTTGAGTTCATTTCACATGCTATTTTGTGCATTTTATATCCATATTCATGTAAAACTCATAAGAACATAAACTTGGTTTGTGGATTATTGATGGCAAGTGATTTGGCAAGAAAGGAACGCTCATATTTCCAAAGAAGAGTCGACGAGTCTGTGGCGCACCACTGGAAAGATGAATTTTTATGTACCATATGAAGCATCAAATGGTTCAAGTTCTCTCATGGCTGCATTCTACATTCAAATATCTTTCAGCGGTACTCACACCGTCAGGAGTTAAACGAAAGTTATGGCCCGAACAAGTTAAGAAGAAAAACCCGATTCTTCATCCGAAAATGTGTAAATTGACGGAAAATGGTGTCGCGACGAGGAAATAATTGTTCGCGACGGGAAATGATGTCAGCGGCAGAAAATGGTGTCATGACGAGTATTCCGCGAAGAAAATGGTGTCGCGACGAGTAGTGTCGCGTGAGAAAACCTGTGTCGCGACCCGAGAAATCTTGTAGAAACACAAAAAAGTAGAAAATTGAGTTTTTGACCCTAATTTCAAGCCCATTCCTGCAGGACCATATATATACTCGTTTTTAGGTAAAAGAGGCAAGCGGGAAGGTGGAGAGCCTCTCTCATGGGGTTTCTCTCTCTAGACGCCCATTTTCAGTTTTTAAGTTTTGGATTGTTTTAGATTTTAAGAGTAGTTTAGAGCATATTTTATTTCTATTGAAGATATTTCGGTCTTGTATAATAGAGATTCAGATTTCACTAAGGTTCGGACAAAGATTGAAGCTAAGAATGCAGTTTTCTCTCTCATGGGTTTCTCTTTCCTAAGTTTGCCCATTTTCTTAGTTTTTCTTTGTGATTTTATTTTTAATGAATCTTAGAGCAGATTTTTATTTTATTGAAGAGATTTCGATTGTTGTATTCAAATATTCAATTTATTCTTGTTGAGAGAAGATTTAGAAAACTCAAATCTAGGTTTTTCTCTTCTTTCTCTTGATTTCTTTCTTCATTTTCTTACTTTTGTTTGATTGGTGATGATTGGAATCCGATGTGAAACATTAAACACCCTCCCAGGGTTGGGGTTTAATTGTTGATATTGAGATTTCACGATTTTTCGGTTATTTTGTGGGTTTGAATCTTTTGAGATTTATATAGTGATCTTTGTTCATATAATGGGTGTTCGGAATATTAGTAGCTTATACTAAAAGAGGCATCTTTATGGGTTTCGGGAGGCCTTCGGTGACACGGAGATGGAGATTCCACGAGGAGTAAGAGCGGTAACAGGGGTATGTTAGACTAATATCTTGGAACTAATGAACTACGAAAAATTACTTGATAGATCACTAATTTACTCATGGTGTGAAGTTAATTAGATGATGTATCAATTTAGTTGATCGAGAGGTTTCTCCTTAATTACGATGAAAGGATCTTGATCCGTGTTAGCAAAGATCTAATCAAGGAGATAGAAAATTTATTAGATTTGGGGTGAGATACGATTATTGGAGAATGCTTGCATTATCTGTCTATGAAGCGAGAATTCTTGATCACCAGAAATGGTTGTGAAGTATTGAAAGAAAAAACAATCAAATCTTAAAGAGTGCCAAATTTTACAAGTAGCTATTTGGAGCCCATTTGTCTGAAGGAATATGGTGTGTTAGATAGTGAAATGTGAACATATGGAAATCCAAGCTATACTACGTTTGCTCTTGGACAAATCCGGCATTCAACTCACAAATGTTTCACTTTCAAGGAAATGCAAAACGTTTTGTAAATAGTTATCCCGTCCCTAGTGACTTCTCTTCCATACCTTTTAGAATTAAGTAGTTGTTTATTTGGTAGATTTTTAGGATTAGTTTCATCAGTTTTGTTTTAATTAAATTAGTTTGTCGACATCCTACTTGGTCACCTAAATAGTGAAGAGCCCTTGTAATCGGGGTGATCAAATTCCAATTAGAGAGAACCTCGATCCTCATTAGTGATATCAGGACTCCACAGAGTCCCAGCTTACATTACTTGTATGACGGGTGCACTTTGCGGAAAGGGGGTTGAGTGTTAGTAATACTTTTCATTTCAGTTTTGAGTATGTTGCTTTTGTATCAAATTAGTTTTGAGTATTTACCACATTCACTCCCTTGGCCATATTTTCACATATACATCATTTGGTCATCTTAACAAGTTTTTGGCTCCGTTGCCGGGGATTAGACAATAGTCCTTTGGTAATGATGTCATAAATTGGTGTATGTCTTTTGGTCTCCTAACAAGTTTTTGGCGTCGTTGCCGGGGATTGGCATGGTTCACTTTCTCTCATTGGAAGTTGACATTTTGAAAGAACAATTGAATTTGATAATTTAGGCAATTTTATTTCCTATTTTATCTTTTGGTTGTGATTTGTTTCTTAGTTAATTTTTTTTTTATTAGTATTTTGTACTATTTTCTTTGTTTTCTTCTTATTTAGCAGGTACTCATGGAGGAATATTCAAGTGAAGATGGAATTGCCTCCATAGAAGCCAAGCTTGACTTCATATTCATCATTTGAATCAAAAGAATTCATGGCCCACTCATGGAACAAGGTATTGCCTTATCTAGGAGCTCAACCTCCACATTTCAAAAGAAAAGAGTTGTTTCTTGCTAAGAGCAGAATTTTACCGACATGGATGAGAACAAGAAGAATGAGTAGTCTTCATGAGCGAAATTGATTTACATACCTTCCAAGTCAACACTAGTGCTAGATTGAAAAAAATAGAAGGTCAAATTGGACACTTAGTCCAAGCATTCAAGGATCAATTTTCTAGGACCTCTCCTAGTAATTTTCTTTGCAAAATCCCATTGAATGCATGGATACTCCTTTGAGCAGTGTGCATAAATTTCCTATCCTGAAATCTGTGGAAGAAGGTGAAAATGAGTTGGAAATTGAGAACAAGGCACTCCTAAACAACTTAGATGAGGAAGATTCATTGTGGATAAACTGAAATTTGAAAGTAAATCAAGTAATATTGTGAAAACATTTTGAGTGAAGATTGACATTTACCTTCCCGTGGATTTTTGTGACTTGGGGCGGTGAAGGGATTTACAAAGATTCTCATATACTAAGAAGACCACTTCTTTCCTCAAGCCAAGCATGGATTGACATCAACAAGGGGGAGCTCACCTTGCTTGTAGGTGAGGAGAAAGCAAAGTTCAATCTTCACCAACCATTACCTTTGATGGAGACGAGAAGAGCCATGTGCGAAAGTGCACCTTGCTTAAATCAAAAGGGCACATGTTTGAGCATAGTCCCCTTAAGCATAAATGTGTTTACATCTACTTCACATAGGGGGTGTTTTGAAGAAGTAATGGCTGAACCACCAGCCATAGTGAAGTTGAGTTTCTTTTCCTCTTGAAAGTCTTAAAGAAACATCCAGCAGGTGAATGGTTATGAAGAGGAAGTGCTTTCCCGAGATGAATGATTGGTTAAATGGAAACCATTGTACTTTTCTATGAGTCTAATTTGGACTCTAAAAAGCGAATGACTTCTTGGGAGACAACCTAAGCTAAGTAATAAGGATTCTATCCATTCTTTTCTTTTTCTATTTTTAGTTATTTTATTTGTTCTTTGTTTGTTTTTCTTTATTGGGATGAAAATTCAATGAGTGTTTAACATTTGTTGTTAGTGTTTTCAAAATAAGATAAGTTTGAAGCTCAACGCTGTTGTCATGACTAGTTTGAAAGAGCAAAAGGCAAGAAGTTGGAAAGTGGTTGATGTAATTATAGTGCTTGAAGTGTGAAAAAAAATGGAGTGAAGATGTTCGTAATTTTAGGTTTTTTGAGATGAAAAGAACAGGTAGGCCAGCTATAAAGTTGGAAGGTTCATGATCATGCTTGAAGGGAGTGAAACTAGAGATGAGTTTAAGCATGAATGAAAGCATTCAGGGTTGCTATTGGAGGAATTTTGAGAGAATATATAAGCATGAAGGACTTTTGAAGGATGTCAAGTGATATGGGCAGAGAGCCAAGCAAGGAGGAGAACCTAAGGGTAAAAATCATCACATTGGACAGAATTGAACATTCTGATTTTAATGATGATTGAGAGCTCCAAATGGTTCACCTCGTCCCATGACACATTCTACATTGAAGAGCTTTCAATGAGTCATACACATCGATTAGAGCTAAAATGAGGAGATATGAGTATAACAAGTTGGATAAAAAAGCGAGGGTCTTTGACGAAGTGCGACGTGACCCGGCAAGACTACAGCCACGAAAACATAGGCTTTTTAATTTTTTTAAAACCCATTTTCTTCCTACTTTTATACTCTAATATCTTGCCATTCTCTTCCCTCCAACCCTGTAACTTCTAACCACTTTCAAATTCATCTCCCATCCACTCAAATCCTAAATCACATTCCTCCCTTAATCCATCTCTATCATCTTCAAGCTTCAAACCCATCACAAACCCACAAACTTACCTTTGTTGAACCCCACTTTTCTGACTCCATCATTCCAAGCATAAAGAGGAGTTACAATGGAAGAAAATTTTATGCTTGGTTGTTTGTTCGGGGGCTCTTTGTGGATCATTGTTGATCAGGGAGGATTTGCATGTATCAAGGAGGTTTTCAAGACCAAACTCACTCATTTGAGGTGAAGGAAGTTGATGCACACCAAGTGTTTGAGAAAATGCTAAAGCCACTTTCATGGCTCCAAAGAAGCAAAATAGTGTATCAAGGGGTAGTACACCAATGTCAATGTCTGAAAATCATCAAGGTTCCTATTCAAAGTGGCCAAGACTACAAAAAGTGGGAGTCTACTTTTCCTAACTCTCTTTATTGCCCTTTACTTTATTGCTCTCTTTTGTCATTGCTAGATGGACAATGTCTAATCTCAAAGTTTGGGGGTGTTTATTTTTGGTTAGTTTATCTTGTCACACCCCCATGTTGCAAATGACAACTTTGAGGATGAAATTTTCTCTCGTGCTTTTTCGATAATGACTCTGCTTGATGCTTCCTAATCTCACATCTTAGTTTGGTATATTTTTTTGCTAGTTAGAGTTTATTGAGTTAATTGAGTTTTGCTTGAGTTGTTGTGATGTCAATAAGGACCATAAATGAACCCTTGGCATATGGACAATATTAGAGATAATAGGACTTTAATGCTTAATGAGTTATCTCTTTAATAGGCTATTTAGTCATTGGTTTCAAAACTATGCACGGGTCACTAAGTATCCTTTGAAAAGCAGTTTTTTGCTTAGTTAGATGAAGGTTTATGAGAATCCATCTAATTTTTATCTCCATAGGTTCTAAAACTTGTTCTATTATCGCTGAGGCGAAATCTAGGCAACACAACAATTGAGAAATGATATAGGCCATCCTTGGAAAGATTTGTGCCTTCTGTTAACCCTATTAATATGCATATGCATATTCCTCTAGTACCAAGATGTTGAGCCTTAAAGAGCCAAATTTCTGTTTATAAAAAAAAAAAACCAAGCTTGAAGCCAATAACCTTCATATACATCACTATCCCTCAATAAAGAACCAAACTCACCCATAATATGAGGATTTGAACATAATCGAGAAATGTGGGGAGGAGCATAGGGAGTTATTTTTCCATAGAAAAATAACTCCAAATTGTTGAAATAAGTGAAGTTGAAAAAAAAAAAAAAAAAAAAACGTAAAAAATTTCAAGTGTAAAAGAAGCAAAATACAATAAAAGTCATGAGGAGTGAGTCTAGCCTCGTAGCCTCCTTCCCTAGAGAGCAGAAGCGAGTAAATCCACAAGGGGTGTCTCAGCACCTAGTACCTAAAAGGCCAATTAGTGCAGGGAGCTGAAGTGATTTAAAGAGCTAAAGCTAAGGAGTTGGTAGAAAGCTTAAGGAGGTTTTGACATTTGCACCACTCTAATAACCTTGTCTTAAAGAGGAAGCTTCTTGGTGTTTATTGAAAAGAATGTAGAATTTGTGCGAGAAAAGTGATATGAGAGTATGGAAGGATGCACTAAACAGATTTTGGGGTGTTTGAGGTGTCACTATGCTGATGGTAAGAATCGGGATGGAGTAAGATTTATCAATCTTGAGAAAAATATGTATGTTTGGGTAAGTTTTAGCCTAAAATGACTACTCAACTACCCCTTACTGATTCTTGCCACAGTAGGGTGATGCGGAATCAAAAAAATTTATATTCCTAAAAAAGTTCCTCCATTTGCCAGTAGTCAAACTCTGCCGATATAGGTAATCTAAAGGTCGAACCACGAGGATGAGTTTTCTTCGTACAAATGACTTGCATCGATTGGCCCAATGGTGAGGCTTTTTATTTGGATTTTTAGTTTGTTTCAAAAGCGTTGTGAGTTGTTTGACTGTGATCAATTGTAAGCGAAAGTGAGTGTGAAAAGGAAGTAACTTTGAAGATTTAGGTCACTAACCTTGATAACATAGGGCAATCGAGTGTCCTGGGTTATCCTCGCATTATGACAAACAACCTATAGTCAGCCATAGCAGGATCTTTGTTTAACTAGCAAACTATACAAATCTCATCTATTTGAGTCAACACAGGTAACATGCATCTCTGACCCCTTTTCGGACACAAAACCTAGCACTCAGCCTCATTTCGGTGGCTCGTAAAGGCCATCAAGAACAACGGTATCTAGGAATAAGTATCTGCTGTGTATCCTAAAGCATGGTAAGTATTGGCGGGGAGTAATGACATTCGATATTGACCCCTAGTTGCAGAAGATTAGGGCCGTAAATCACGGTGCATGGCATTTAACACATGAGGCGACACCTTGGCGCCCCACAGCTGGCTAGCTACCTTCCTGCTTCGGGCTACGAGGCAGCGGGCCGCTCCGCTAGTTGTCATCTAAAGGGTTGTTTGGCTGCTAGAAGAAGTGAAAGAGGAGAGAAGAGAAGAAAACCATGAAACCTACTGAAGGCTACTTGGAGATATTTACATAAAATGAAAGTTTCAAAAAGATTGCTAGATATTTACAAAACTATAGGGGGTTTTATATAGACCTGATATGTAAGAAATAAGAAAGCCTTATTTAGTGGCCAAAACAAGGGACAAAGTAATACACCAAAATGAGGTCGGTTTGCATTAATTACACAAAGATGACAAGGCAGAGATTTCATTAGGCGTACTACCTCTAGGTGTTAAAATTTTGCTAGGTAGCGAATTGACAGTAGATAAATAAATCGTAGAATTTCGCTTATGCACCGCCAATTTCCTCGCTTAAGGCTAGCTAAATTTCGCTAGCCTAGCGAAATTTTTCGAGATAGCGAACCGTATAATTTCGCTAAAGTACGTTGATTAGCTAAATTTTGAAGCCTAGCGAATTTTCAATTTCGCTTTAGGATTGCGAAATTTTCGCTATGATCGTTGGGCCCTTTGAATCCCAATAAATTTTCAATCATAGCGAAATTTCCTGGGTTTGCATATTCTTCACTGCTGCACACTGCATCCTCTACTGCATCATTTCTTCTCACTTTGCCTTCATTCCTTCATTGAATTTTGAAATGTTTGAAGGCTGATAAATGGGTTCAATCTTCATGGTTCAGCACATATTTCGATATTGAACTCTCAAGGTATGCAAAAACCTGCAAAATAACCAAAAATAACCTCGAAATGGCATAAGTGAAACTAAGAAGACCTGAACACTTCAATCGTATTATCGACACGACAAGGCAGAAAGACTCTAAAACCTATCTAAAATAGGGCTCAAAATAGCACTTTTTGGGTACTAATCACTTACCCAAGCCTTACATTACAAGCTTATAAAGACCTACTTGATCTTGAGAGTTGTGTGTGCCTACATTAGTGGAGAGTGATAAGAACAATGCTTGGTGGAACCTAAATAAATTATCTTAGAGATCCGCGCATTTCTATCTCACCTCATAAACTCATCTAGTTTGCAATTGTTTGGATAGGGGAAGATCACACACACACACACACTAGTGAGAACTATGATCTAAATTTGTCTATTGCGAGATTAATTCACTATTAAAATGAATAAATTATCTCTGATCATATTCTCTATATTCAGAAGGGCAATTCTTGAGATGATCACATACCCCTGGGTGTGCTTGATTACTCAATTTGGTTAAATAAAAATGGGTGAAATGAATTCTTCTCTTCCATTACTCGGGGACAAGCAACTTCTTTCTTTTCTTTGCTTGAGGACAAGCAAAACTTCAAGTTTGGGGGTGTTTTCTAGCAAGGCATTATGACCACCCAAATTATGTGGATGTCAATAGCCTGACATAACCTAATCCATAATAAATGTTATTGTCCCTTTGTCTCACGATATCCTAATTAAACACAAGGTGGACTATGTCTCCTTGTAAAGTTCAATCATGCAAATTTTTCTCGACCATAATGGGGATAATACAAATGATATTAATAACCCTTATTAATTCATTTGAGCATGTCCATGCAATTTCCAGTCTCACATGTCGAGGGGCCCACAGATATCTCTCTAAAAGGAGGGACAAATCCCTTTCATCCACTCACGTGCCTCTACATGATTTATTTTATGTCTAACTACAGTATGTATTACCACCCTATTACAGATGATGTTGAACTGTGTCAAAACATAAAGCTCCTCATGTAGGGACCTATGGTGGTGTTAGGTCGAAGGACAAAAAAGAAGACATTATTATGATGAGAAGTACTTAGTGACTTATAATCCATGTAGTATTCTCATGGTGGGTCGATCCAGCATAAATGTTCACCACATAATTTAAGGAGTTGACTTAATATCATATATCCATGATCAGTAGAACATGATCATCAATCAAACTCCATACAGTCTTAATTTAGTATTGCTCCACCAATAATGAATGACCAGGGGTAATTTAGAATAGTATTCCATTTGACGTCCAAGGTTCTACTATCAAGTCATACACTTGATGACCATAAGTGGAATCAACTATTCATGGAGTAAATCACCAAATTAGAAATGTAAGATGATAATTAAAATGCCTCTTTATTATTGAAATATGAAAGTAATAACAATTACACTATTGCCCTAGGGCACATCACTAACATGAGTCTCTTGATGTTGAATACCTGAATGCCAGTTGTGAATTAAAAGAAACAATACTCAATCTCAATGAAATTAGTGAAGAAAAATCAAGCAGTAGTGAAAAGAAGGCATAAGAAGTAGAAAAGAGTTTTGAGGGTTTAATTATGAAGAAATTACCCAAACATATAAAATATTCTTTCTTAGGGAGTGAATGATCTAATCCAGTAATCATTGCTGATGATTTGACTAAAGATAAAGAGAAAAAACTGATTAAGATTCTCAGAAAGTATAAGGAAGTAATAGCATGGTCAGTAGAAGACTTGAAATGAATCAATCTTTCAATTTTCATGCATAAAATCCTCTTGGAGGAAAATGCAAAAACATCAATAGAACATCAGAGAAGACTGAATCCAGTAGTGAAAGAAGTTGTCAGGAAAGAAGTACTGAAATGGCTAAATGCAGGATTTATTTATGCAGTCTCAAATAGCCCTTGAGTGATCCCAGTTTATGTGGTTCCCAAAAAGGGTAGATTTTATCACGCCCCTACCCCCGCCTGGGCGAAGAAAGGGGGCGCGACATGGGACTGGGACTCCTTAAATTGCTTTACGGACATTTGTGGGCCTATTTCATATATAATTTCATAATGAAATACAACTTGTAATGCAACCATCGTAGTGGTGTTTAAATGTCCTGTATATACATGCCTGAGTCCCATTTACTTGTACTTACACAAACTCCACTATTACAAAAATCTTTTACATTTACATTCCAAATCCAAAAATCAAAACCTACATCAGGTGGACTTCTATTGTTTTGTTGGCCCTGTTGTGTGTGGAATGCCTCGGATGTCCTCTTCAGTACCTGTATTGTAACACCTTGAAAATACCCTAACAGTTTTATAACATGTTCAGGGTGTAAAATAAATTAAATTATATTTTTTCGGTGTTTAAACGACTAAAAACGAAAAATGATAAAAACCCGTAATTCATATGAGCCAAATAAATGGCAAAATGTCAAATGAGGACCTAAGGGTTATAAATGAGAGTGTAAATGTTAAATGAAATGAAATGAAATGAAGTGAAATAAAGGTGAAATGAAGAGTTAAAATGAGAAAAATGAGAAAAGAGGAATTAGTGGGCTAGCCAAACAAGGCCTTATGAAAGAATTGGGTATTAAGACCAAAATGTGGTCTTTGAGAGACATAACTCTCATTCATCAAAAAGGGAGAGAAAAAGAGAAAGGCTAGACATTCGATTGAGTGAGGAAGGGAGTTGATGGTTGATTTTTACTCTAAGTGAATCAAGGAAAAAGTGATCAAGAAGAAGGAGGAAGCTATAATGTTTAAGAATCAAAGGTTTTGAGGTAAGAAAAACTAAACCCTAACCCCCTTTTTGTTGTGTTCGAGGTTGGTAAAAACCCCACATTTGGATAAAAAGTGTTTTTATTGGTTATAAACGAATGCTGTACTAGGTTAGATTTCGCTGCTTTTGTTGGTTGATATTGGTTTGTTTCTCGGATTGGGAGAAAGCTTCGCTAGGTCAAGCAAAAACTAGGTTTTCGCTTTCTTCTGCAAGGTAAGAGAGATCCACTTAAAACCTCGAAATCTAGTTGTATTTGGGTAAAGATGAACCCTAAACCGAAACCCTAGAATGGCAGACTGATTTTCTTCTGTTTGTGCTATGTTTTGAGCCAAAATTGTATTTGTTTAAATGATCGGAAACTAATTGTAAATGGACTACTGCATGTGTGTTCTATTATGAACCACAAAGGGAATGATTTGAGTGTTTGGTAACTATTTTCAAGTGGATTAAACATGAAAAATAATAAAAGAAAACGAAACAGAGAACGCAGAAAGCCAGAAATCTCATAAAATTTTCGCAACCCATGCGAAAAATTTTTGCAGGGGCTGCGAAAAAATTTCGCAGTTTTTTCGCAGCCCCTGCGAAATTTCGTAGAGCCCTTGCATCCGAAATTTCGCCAAACTTCAATCGACCATAACGTTTTCGTCCGAACTCCAATTCACGTATTCTTAGACTCTATGGAAAGATCTTTGAGTCTAGAATCTAACCATATTCCATTGAATGGCAATTGGTTCTCACTCCTTTTCTAAAAATTTGATTGTAGTACCAAGTGTACTAACTACTTGGTTGTGTTGGTGTTTAAGTTGAGTTTTCCTTTCTTGAGTCCCCCTAAGTGTAAGTGAACCATGTGGGAGTCCCATAACCCACAAATAGGATTAAAAATGAGGCATAAAAATGCCTAAAACAAATGTTAAGGATTTTCTAAAGAAAGGAAGAATGCATGGAAAATGGGAGTCGGGTAGAAAGTAAACCTGAATAGAACTCCTAGAATACCCGACTAATAATATGATTGTTAATTGTATTGGAATAGGGGATGACGAGGAGGAAAGCCTGAATTGATCGAGATTCCAAGGATTTGAGTCAAAGTACAACAAGCTTTTTGGTTTGTTCTTCGACTCTCTCTTTTGTTTCCATTTTGGAGTTTGTTCTCCACTTCTCTCTCTATTTCTAAAATGTTTAAAGGATTATGAAATAAGTAGATTTATTGAAATGAATTGCGATATATTGCATATTGATTTGATATAACTGATTGTGAAATGAATTGCACATGAAAAATTGCATGAGTATTGAAAACCAAGTGTTTGGATGTAAACTTATGTACACTATTCTATTTTGCTATGAATGATTTGAATGCCCTTAATAGAATGTTAACCTTTAAAATTCGAGTTAAGGATAGATTGGTATACCAATAAGGGTCAAATTAGTAGTACTGCTCCGAACGTAATGATGTGTCACTCTGATCCGTAACTTAGCGGGACAATATCGATAGTGTTCACAAATGGTTTTTAATAACCGCCGCACCCGCTGGGACCGTATCAGGTTATAAAACTTTTGTACACGTCGCAACTCGACTCCGTGCCGATGATTCGTTATCCTGTGCACCAAAAGCATAGGTTAAATTCGCTTAAGGGCAAAATGAAAAGAAAATTGTGAAATGCATGATTTGTGTTTTGAATGATTTATTGCATTTGAAAGTGCATATTTGGAATGATCAATAAACTGTAAGTGAATGTATATGAAATGAACATATGTACTGTATTGCATTGATCATTCAAAAAGGTTGAAAGGGCATTGTTTTAGAAATATGCATGATTTGATTTAAACTGAAATGGAAGAGAGTATTATATAGAACCACTAAGCATGAAAATGCTTAGCGCATTGTTTTTATCATCGCGCAGGTATCGAGCAGAAAGCGGTAGGACTGAAGATCGTCAAGCGCAGAGTCACTGTCAAACAGAGCGGAGTATAAGTAAATGCTCCGCCTCATGTATATCATTTCATTCATGATATTTTGTAATTATTTTTGCATTTAACTCAAAGATGTAAAAGTCTTCATAAGAAGACCACATTTTTTTATATCTTTTGAAAGTATGGAAATGTATTTTACTATAAATAGGACAAACTGCAGTGACTCCATAAATATTTTGTAATTGTATTTGAAAAGGCATGGAATGCCAATTTGTATAAATGCATTATTCAAGAATAGTTATGGGCCCTATTTAAATTAAGGAATGTATATTTTTTTTTATCAAAGCTACAGTTAAATTGTTATAAAAGGGCACGGTGCATCACATATAGGATGAAACACCCGTGCTAAGCTTATAGCTTAGTGGGAAACAGATAACAAATATGACAACTTGAAGTGGTTCACAATTACAAGATACATATAACATAATGCATATGTCGGAGTTTACGGATAACTTAATTCTTATCACAGAGTTTTCATATAGCATAATTCTTATAACAAGTTTTCATATCTCCCATAGGAGTTTAGAACAGGAATCTTGTACAGAGGGTACTTGTAGGTATAATACATAATAGAGAAGAATTGATTACTTACGCTTTCTTATTGTTCATTATTCATATTCTTATCATATAAATGTTTAACACATTATTTTATTGAGATACTTTTCATATAAATGTTTGCCTCAGACGACTCAAAGAATAATGAATGATAGGGACACAACACAATAGGTACCCAATGGTATAGTTGATAGGCATTTACGTAATTGTGTTTTTGAAGATATGCAATAAGAAATGCAAATCGCACAAATATACGCTCGTCAAGTAATATAGTGTACTCAAGGTACGAATATCAACTGGCTAGGAAACCTTAATCGTAGTGGTTAAGTAACAAAATCAATACTTCTATTTAATATTCAAACTAGCAATCGTGATGGCTATGGAAGTAGCACCGCATTAAATTACTACTAATGTAAATCAAGTGTCTCTTCGCATATGAAACGATCAAAAGGGTGCACAAAGGTTAGGGTGTTGGTGTTGTTGGACAGTCCTACTATGTAATGCTGCAGTTCCATTCCATTATCTAATATACATGTTCTCCAAGGCGGCTCTTATCTAATGTAATTAAAGCCTTTCTCAAGGTCATTTAACCTTCCTTTATCACTAGGTTTCTTGCTCCGCTCAACCTTGGCATTAAAGGCATGGAATGCAAAGAACTCCCAAGCCTCCTAATTATTGATAATCATATATTACCAAGTTTATTAGGTTAACCCACCTATGTCTAATTCTTCATTCCCTTCTCAGATCTTATAAAGAACCACTCACATATTAAGATTGATCAGAAATGAATATGTTGAATTCAACTAAGCATGAGTTAATGGTAAAACAAATATATATAAGATAATGGAAAATTATGAAAAGTCAATACTTAAACATAGTATTCAAGTCCAATTCACTACCAACACCCTAAACCACGAAATTAGAACATCATGATGTTTTGTTCCATTACAAATGAAAAGTAAGACTTAGTAATAAGGATAGAGAAAACTTCTATGATCGAGGGAATGATGATCTCCTGGATTCTTCAAGTCTCTCTCTCTAAGATAGGCCTTCAAGTCTTCTTTTCTCTGTTCCAAACCCAAGTTCCTCAAACCCCATCACTGCAAACGTTTTTCGAAACCTTTTAATTGGATTCTCCCGTTCCTTTTATAGCTTCTTCAAGAGATAAGGTTTGTTAAGTTTTTCCCGCGACGTCGTAACGTTGGAACGTCATGAACGTCGCGGTGACGTTGGAACATCTCGACGCCGGAAATGCTTTCGCACCATCTTTCCGTGACTCCTAAGGCTCCATTTCCAGCACTTTTCCTACAAAAACCTAATACAAACTAAATATTAGAAAAGTAATCAAAACAAAGTCATATATATATGAAATCGATCCCAAATCTCGCTAAATCCCGGGTTTGTAATGAGTGTTTTTAGGCACTCATCACACCCCCAAACTTAGCTTCTTGCTTGTCCCCAAGCAAGAAATAGACTCTAAACTAGACACACAAGAAAATAACATACTAAACTCAACGACACGAGTGTGATGCACATGTTGCCAAAAGGAAGGATCAAAATGAACCAACTCACAAATCTTGCCCTTTGTTTCTAAATTTAGAGGATCCTTAAGGTTGTTCGAATTTCTTCGAAAGAAATTTAGCCAATAAGGTTATGGACAAGTGATTCAACCTCATAGGTTTTCGATGGCCTTTCCCAAGAAGTCTATGTGCATTTGATGCATGATCTCTAGCATATAACTTGGTTCTGGTACCCTTGAACTTAAATTCAACTTGCCTATTTGGGAGAGACTAACTATGAAAGATAAGAACACACCATTTTTATTCATACTAACCTACCTACTCATGAAAGAAATACTAGTGCCCGTAAGTTTTAGTTGAGTGTTCCTGTAGCGGGGATTCGTTGGTGACTCCCCACCAGTTGGTTAAGGGCACCAGGCATTCAGTTCCCCTAGAACTTCACCTTGAACACTCAACCAAACCTAAGGGCCCTAGGTTGTGGGAAACTTCCATCCTCTATCCCATGGAACGGGCAATGAAGTCAATGGCTCTCGGCCAGTTAGCTCAAGGCATTAAGCTTTGAAAAGCCCCTCGGACTATGCCCAAGATTTCGATTAGAAGATCCCACTTATTCTATTCACACTTGCCTTTTGTTCTTTTTTTTTTTAATGGGGCTCGATGGCAATCCTCTTTTTCTAAGGTGTCCCATCACTTAGGTGTTTAGAAACTCCCAAGGTTCATTAACATTAGTGAACCAGTCCGAGCCTAAGCATACCCTAGGAGATCACATATATGAGTGTGTGGTAGACTAATCGGGAATTGGTTTCTTGAACACCAAGGAGGTGACTCACTATGTCATCCTTACCTATCCAAACATGTAATTCCCGAGCATCTAACAACCTAAGGATCCTTTCTTGTTACTTGCATTGTGTGTTTCGAAAATTTGGAGAGGTAAAAAAGATCCTTGATTGGCAATCATGGCATCACTCACACATACTACCTACACAACCATAAAACATGAAACAAAACTAAGACATCCTAACACACACAAACCTAAACGAAACCCCGTGGAGAATACGAACATAAACATAAACATAAACAAACACACAAACATATCCTGGTAGACAATTAAAGTAAATGATGCCAAACCGTTTCACCCACAATCCCAACCGTGGCGACAATGTCCCGTGTCGAAAGCAAAGAAAAGTTAAGGATGGGGGACTCTCGCCGATCCAAGGGATCACTGTGGGGCGGTAAGTAGAGATATGGAAGCGCACTGTGGTTAGCTGTCGCTAGAGGACTCCGCTGGTTGTTGAGGATGGTCACCGTTACTCATGATCAGGTGCATGCCTTACCGAGAGCATCCGCTCGGCTCAGCTATGACTCCGTGCCTCCCCGGTTCCTCATCCCAATACGAACTGGAAGCGAGGTCCCGAATCCGTCCTTTAAGGAAGCCGGGCGATTAGGGATGACCGACTCGGGGTGAGTGGTAGAGGGGCAATGGGTGGCGGATGGTCAGCCGCCCCACGGGTCTCTCATGTATGGTAAACAAAGTTTGCATGGCCACTGCCTCTCTTTCTCATCCGAAAGTTCCGCGACTCGAGCTGCAAACTGCTTCGGATCGGTGAAACCACTCATCATTCTTAACGACGATGACCTCAATGGGGTGGATCCAGGCCTCGTTATCTTCTAGCAACACCCTTGTATTCTTGCACAGGCCATGGATGAGAAAGGGGTGCCCTAGGTTCATTTTGGCATCCCGGCTATAGAGGATCGCGTCCTCTATGGCCTGACCGACATCAAACTGATGTCCTGAATGATGGTGTAGTTGAGCAATGCCCTTTTTCCATCACCTCGCAAACATTCGTTATCGGAATGAGGCAAGAGATGATGCAATGGTGCCACACCTTAGGGATATAGGCCAAGTATTCGCTCAAGTGCAATGTAAATAAGGCCTCTCATTGTTTAACTTCCACTACCTGCCATCGTGAGCATCCTAAGGATCTCAGTTTGGGTTTGCATAGAGCCTATCATATGGTTCGCATTTACCTACTAAGGTTAGTAGTAAGCATTGATAGATTCCCCGAAATTTAGTTACCAAAACCCACTTAATCTCGAACTCGAGCATATGAGTTGCTAGGTTGGCATAGAATTCCCGCACAACCATCGTTGTAGTCGACCTTGGGGGTTAGCATAAAGAACCCCACCGCTTCCTGGCTATGGTTTTTCTAAAAAAAAAATCCTTGGGATGCTGGAATCCTTTCTCCTTAAAGAAGGAGCGATTTGTAGAGATGAGGCCGAACTTCTCGGCCGCGCTCTCATTGACAAATTTATCGTGATCATAGGCCAGAGAGGGTTCTTCACTTGCCCGGCTTCTTTTCGAGCTCATTTTTTCCTTTTTGCTCGACATTGGGCACGCTGAGCAAGGTCAAGCATGATCTCGAGGGAGCAACCACGCCTAGTTGGCTTCCGCACCCCTAGTTGGATTTCAATCTACCAAAATACCAAAAAGAATCACCCAAAACTCACGTAGGCAAAATAAAAAACACCTAGTGGGCACTAAGTGAGATGGTGGTCTTGATTGAAGGCAAATGGTTCTATAACCCCTAACCAAACCGAGTACTCATTCTATAAACAAACAGCTCAGAAAAAGGGCAATATAACCGACCAGATCCGAATCGAGCCAAAATTAGACCGTGGGGCGAGTGTCTCCAAATGACGGTGGACACCGAGGTTTCCTGGATCTAGGACGTGCTAGGCTTTGAGGTTGCTTAAGGATGGCTGGGATGCGCTCGACAAGCTGGGCCGGAGTAATTCAGAAAAATCGGAGAGCACATTAGGGTTTGTCAAGTTGTCAGAGATGAGAGTATGAACGTTTTTGTTCCTAAAACAGGGTAACGTCGCGACGTTCAGGCCAACATCGCGACGTTCCCAAGAGTTATATTTGTAACGTCGCGACGTTCGGGCTTAATATCGTGATGTTGCAGAGAGGCTTGCTTTTCCACGTCGCGACATTGAGTCCAACGTCGTGACATTCCCAAGAGGTATTTTTTTAATGTCACAACGTTAAACCCAACGTCGATACGTTCCCAAGACCATAAACCAGGATTTTTACAAAATTTTTCTAAGTGTAAAAAACTCCCTACATTAAGCTTTACTCCTCCCCAAGGCTTGCACAAAGCTTTCCATGCTATTTCTCCTTCGCCGTAGCAACCTCTGAACATTGCAACACAAATACATCAAAATTAAAACAAGCAAAATCTAACCTAGCAAC
Source organism: Tetrastigma voinierianum (assembly GCA_016808115.1). NCBI lineage: Eukaryota > Viridiplantae > Streptophyta > Magnoliopsida > Vitales > Vitaceae > Tetrastigma > Tetrastigma voinierianum. The sequence goes on along the minus strand of JAEQBH010002361.1, from coordinate 76,056 downwards.
ATAAACAAATCACACCAAAATGAGCAGTCATTCTCGATGAGTCTTAAACTCATCTATTTTTAATCCATTTTTCTGGCTTATTTTTAGTGTATTTAGATCTGTTTTAATGCCAAATTATGGATTATTCACCAACTTTGTGTTTTGCAGGTTTTAATTTAAAAATGAGAAAATTTGAGCAAGAAATAAAGAAAAAGAGCAATTGCAGAAGTCTATGTCGCGACAGAGTTTTGTGTGTCGCGACAACGTTCAAGCAAATGGCTAAGGAAATCTATCATGACAATATTTCTTTTGTCGTAACATAAAGGACTGAATATAGAAGAAGAGCTATGTCATGACAAAAGACAGCGTGTCACGACAGAACATGAGAATAATGTAACAAGTTAGCTGAGACAAAGAGAAATAATGTTGCGACAAGGTTTCTTATACTGGATGTCAAAACCAGGAGGAACCTGTCGCGACATAAAAGCTCTTGCCATATTAATTAGAAAAAGGAAGAAAGCGTAGATTATGTCAGCGATAAGGTATTCCGGCGTTGCAACAAGAAATTAGAGAGCAATACAAGAAGAATACTGCGACATATCAGTTTATGTTGCATCACAAGGAAAAATAGAAAGCAGAATCTATGTTGAGACATAAAAGCTCCTATCGCAACACATATTATTGCAACTTAGAAATCCTGTTGAGACATTGTATGAAGAAGTTATGTCGCGACAAAGTAATGAATGTCGCGACACTAGAAGACAAGGTTTCTGGTCCTGACAGAGAAATAAAGTCGAGATAAGTGATGCTGACTTGGTGAACTGACCTGGTTGCAACAAAAGAGTTCAATGTTGCGACATACTCGCCAAGAGAAGTTTTGATGTCGCGGATTGTAGATATTAAGGTCGCAACACAAAAATAAGTTGAACACAGATAAACAAGGTCACAACAAACTTTTCCATCTCGCGACAAGGATTTCAACACAAGAAAGAGAAGTCTTATCGCGACACAACAGAACTGGGTCGCGACACAAAGATTGGCTAAAGGGAAAAAGTCTTGTCGCGACATGAAAACTAGGTCGTGATAGAAAACATATACAACACCACACCAATAGACTATGTCGCAACATAAAAATGAAGTTGCAACAAGAAATCAGGTCAAGCGCAGACAAGACTCTGTCGTGACGGGAATGCTAATAATACAAGAAACATTGTTGCAACAAGAACCAACAGAAATGTTATCGTTACATAGAAACTAGGTCGTAACACAATTTTGAAGAAGATGCACAGAAACAATGTCGCAACACAATTGTCAATGTCGCAACATAATTGTTCCAAAAGAAACACATGAGAATGTCGCCACATTAATGGATTAATGACAAGACTCCACAGACAGCGTTAGCGATCCAAAGAAAGATCTGTCGTGATAGAGGAAACCTTGTCGTGGTAGAGGAAACCTTGTCGTGATAGAGTAAACATGCTGAAGAAATAAATATTGTCGCGACAAAATGCGTTGCAGCTGCCATACAGAGAACAACTATGTCAATTAACACTCGTCAAGGACAACACTCGTGTCACACTCAAGAATGCAATTTAGGCTGTAATTGGGAATCCACACGTAGCCTCGAATTTAGCCTAAACTTCCGGGGCCTCTATAAATAGAAACATTCGAGGAAAGCAAGGCAACTACCGACGGAAAACCGTGAGTGATCTAGGAAGCTTGAGGACTCTTGTATTATATTTTTATTTTATTTTATTTTATTTTTCTTTTCACATCGATTAGAATTAATATAGATTTCAATTCTGTTTAATGGACTTGAAATAAGGAATTGTTCGTAAGTTTCAAGTTGAGCTATTTGTTGAAGATCAATTCGATTACTATTTGAATTTAATGAAGTCAAGAGAAAAGTTGAATTTATTTCTTTCGCTAATTTCGCTTGCATTGGAAATTTCTCAACAAGATTTTTGTTTATCGCGATTCCGCTGAAACCCAACCCCACTGGGAAAGATCTGATGTTAGTTATGCTTTTTCCTGCATAATTAGAAGGAAATTTCTTGGATTAAGAAATTCAAATTTATTTGAATGGTGTTGTTCATGAAATGAATTGGTCCCAACATTAGTAACTTATACTCAATTAAGGATTTGTCAGATGGCTCTAATTTCAGAGGCCCTCCGAAAGGACACGTAGTTAAGATTCTCGAGAGCATGGATGCATTACTTTAGGGTATGCTAGACTAGTATCAAGAATCCACAGCTCTAAAGATTACTTAGATAAATCATCAATTTACTCATGGTTTGAGAATTAGTCGAGGGATCTATCAATTTAATCAATTAGAGATTTCTCCTGTCTTGATGAATGATCTTGATCCCGTGTTAGCTTAGATCTAATCTAGGAAAGAGGTCCCTTTAAGATCTCAAGGATGTGAGAGTATCATTCATCTTCAGAGATCTCAAATGGCCATGTTCGAAGCAAGAAATCATACCATAAGAAATGGGTATGAAGTATTGGAAAAGAAAATACCTGCATCTTATAGAGAAAAAATTCGACATAAGTAATTGGTTAGGATGCATGTTTAAATGAACATGACTTTCTAATAAATGAAATGTAATGGGTCAAGTGGAGAGATCCAAACTATACTACCTTACTTCTTACATTTCTTGTGATTCCAACTACGAAAAGAATAGAATTAGATTATGTTGCAGGATTTTACAATTTTTACAAAGAAGTTGGAAATCCCAGTGTCTGCTTCCAGCAATAATCTGGTTCAGTCCAGTTTAGGTCTAGGATTTTACATTTTCCTTTTATTATAGATGTAGAATTTAAACAATAGAATTATAGTTAGGTTACTACAAATTCTATGAAATGGAAGTTCAAATAGTGTGGAACTTGATTAGTTAGGGTAGTTGAAACTTTAAATTCTTTTTTATCTCTATGGGAATGATATCCGGACTTAGAGGTCCACTTTTGTTACTTGTATGACCTATGCACTTGCAGTATTTTGACCAAACTAAATCTTCAATGAATTCAATGACAAATCATTTTTATTGTGAACATACATGTTCTAATTTTGGTCAACAAGTTTTTGATACCTTTACTGGGGATTAGATAATAGTCCTTGGGTAATAGTAGCAAGAATTTGATCCCTATAAAGAAAATGGTCAATAGCCTCCCAAGTAGCACTTTGTTTACTGTCGTTAGTGACCAAGCTGTGTCCCCCTAATTGGTGCTCAACCACATAAAAATTTTGGCAAACGAAAATTTCATGGCCCCGAGCATTGCTTATGATTGCTTCAAACTTGTGGGGACTTGTGCTTCTTGAATTGACCGCCAAGATACAGCTTTACTCGCTGCCCATTCACCTTAAATTGACCTCTCTTCGGATGCATCAGCTCGACACTACCGTATGGGAAAACTTGGGTGATCACAAACGGCCCAGACCATCTTGACTCGAAGCTTCGGGAACAATTTCAATCTTGAATTGAAGAGCAATACTTGTCGTCCTGGGGCTTAAACTCATTATGCACTATGCTTGTCATGCCACGCCTGGGTCTCCTTATAGATCCTGAATTGTCATATGCATTCCGCCTAAGTTCATCCAAATTTCATTCCAATCAAGCATCCTCTTTTCCTAGCCATTTCAAGATTCATGTTCCAAGATTCTAGTTGCCCAAGATAGTTTTGTGCACCAGTTCGACAGGTAGGTGGCATGCCTTACCATAGACAATCCTATACGGAGACATTCCCAATGGGGTCTTGAAAGTTGTTCGATAAGCCCACAAGCTATCATCAATCTCGTTCGCCTAGTCTCTCCTTATCCCCTTAACTATCTTTTCTAAGATTTTTTTGATCTCCCTATTCGACACCTTTGCTTGCCTATTGCTTTGGGGGTGGTATGCAAGTGACACTCGATGCTTCACCCCATATTTGGCCAAGAGCGATGCAAATAGCTTGTTAAAAAAATGTGAACCTTCATCGTTGATTATCACTCTAGGAGTCTCGAACCTTGAAAAGATGTTACTTCTGATGAAACGCAGAACCACTTTGGCATCACAAGTAATGGTTGGAATGGCTTCCACCCACTTGGACACGTAATCCACTGCTAAGAGTATGTACTTGTGCCCATAGGATGATGGTAACGGACCCATAAAGTCAATGCCCCAGACATCAAAAAGTTCTACCTCTAGAATATTCTTCAACGACATTTCATTTCTTCTTCCAATGTTCCCAGTCCGTTGACACCGATAACAAGACTTTGCAAACAAGGGTTCATCTTTGAATATAGAAGGCCAATAAAAGTCCGATTATAGTACCTTGGCCGTTGTTCTCTGTCCATTGAAATGGCCCCCACACTCTAAGGAGTGGCAGTGCGTCAGTATCTTACCCACTTCACTTTTCGGCACACACCTTCGAATAACTGACGACACAATCGGCTTAAAGAGGGGGTCAGTCTCTCCTAAATAGTGCTCACTTCGCAGTGGGTCTCTTCTTTTGTCAATTGTGAGGTGTAGCACTTTCCAATCCAACGCTTATCACGGATCCTAACCATTTCTAGGACGCCATTCACCCTTTTGTTTTTTTTTTTTTGTTTTTTTTTTTTTTGTAAATGTGTCACGACCCGAATCCCCGGCCCGATCTAAAGAGCGGATTCGAACAGGAGCCTGGTTTACTCCGACCGTTTTCATTTATCTTATGAAAACATTTTATTTATGTCATTTCGTTTTAGGGTTTTCAATCACACGGAAGCATTTTCAAATGGTAGACCCATACACATTTACTTTTATACAACACGTTTACAAAATGGCGTATTGATGAATACACATTTGAGTGATAATTATCAGAGAATCGAACACATTTAAACCACAATGTACTCACATTTGGCATAAGAACAGGTACTTCTAATCTCTTCTTTGTTTTCTGACTTGTGCAGGTCTTTTAGGTTTAAAAACGTAAGTGCACAAGGACGTAGTTCTGGAAGCCACATGGCAAATGTAGATGTGGGTGAGCAATTGACGAAGTCTTGGGAACCCCAGAGAAGCAAGGAAAGCACTGAGGACAAGTCCTACCTAGAGGACTGTCCCATCCCAGAGAACTTGGCCGGTAACCCGGTAGTTGATCAGAAACCTACCTAGACTTAAAGTCCTACCGGTAGCACTTGCTGGAAAAGTGGCAGTGAGCAACTCCTACCGGTAGGACTTAAAGTCCTACCGGTAGGACTTTATGAAACTTGCGGGAATTGTCCAAGAATCCAATCCATACGCGAGGGCACTTCCGTAAGCGAACCAAAATGGAAAAATCACTTTGGAGGGGGCTATAAAAGGAGGAGGGCACAAGTATTCGAGCCTTTTTTTCCTCTGAAGCCTTGGGCTTTTCTCTTTAGTTTTTAATTCTTCAATTCTATGGTTTAGGTTTTAATGTTTTTCTCCATTTTCTCGAGCGGTACTTTTAGACCAGATTTTATTTTCATTCTTTCAGAATTTCATTCAAGAGTTTGCAATCAAGACAAATATTTGTTCTACTTTTAAATCTTCGTATTATATTCCTCATTCCCGCTTACAAGTTAACTTTGATTTCTTCAGATCCCGTTTTTATGATTAATTGTTCTTCAACTTTAATCATTCATATAAATTTTATGGAGTTCTAAACCCCTATCAAGCTGGGATCTTACTGGGAAACTCACCCCATCAAGGTAAAGTCCTCAATTCCTATTGATTTTAAACGGATAAAGGTAATATCGGACACTTTGTGTAGAAAGTTGTTTTAAACCATTAGTTGGGCAAATTCTGACAACGCGGTTAACGAGATATTTCCGTACACGTTGTGCTTCTGACTTCATAATGCCAACTAAGGGTTCGCTTTTAATTGAGAACAAGTGTTTAGTATTTCGATCATCTTTATTTTCCAAAGGCATTCAAAGATAAACCCTCCATCGACGATCGCTTCTCAATGGTTCCTAGATGAGTTTATAAAATAAGAGGTGGACTTACCTCGATCAAAGTGAGGAACCCTAAAATCCCAGCAATTGTCTTTCTATTTTAAAACAGTCAAACCAATCAACCATTCAATCAAACAACACAACATTACAGTTTTCTTTAAACCATACTTTTAGTGGAGAATAGTTCTTATTGATCAACCGAACTGCACTCGAGAGAGATGACCTCAGGATTCCCACAGAATTACAATGCTAGACGACTATAAATTCCTACGCTTGGGAATAGAATTAGGCATACTAATCAGGACGAAGCATTTTTGCGCTGTTGCCGAGGAGTGGCGACTAACCAAGTTGATCTGAAGAGAGCTAGAGGTAATTCGGTGAATTGCATTGCAAATCCCATTTCTCCATTTTTCTTTTTATTTTGTTTTATTTCAGTTAGAAATTTCAGTGGGTGTCTCTGGGACAGAGGAGAGTAGTGATGCCTGGCTCCTGCTCAAGAACGAGCAAAATCGACTAGTAAGAACTGTGATCACCTAGAAACCCCGGAGAATCCATAGTAAGCCATCTCAAGATAACATTTTACCTCCAATGGATAATCCCGAATCGCATGACTCTATGAGCCTCCACAACATGGGGGCAATGCTACGTCCCAATAAACCCAAGTAGGAGGAGGAAATGGTAAATCTTCAAAGAAAATCAATATAGAGTTCCTCCCGCTCCTTTCGCCTAACGAGAAAGAACCCTTCGAGAAATCTCCGCAACCTCGTGAGACCACAAATTCCGCATTCGCCTTCCCTGATGAGGCGGTCAATCAATTCTTGATGAAGTCTAAATGATCCGTCTCTACCTTGTTTACCAAGGGTTCGACCGAGAACCCTTACTCATTCACAGGGATTTTTGAGGATGTTTGCGTGCACTCCCTCCTCCCACCGTTCCCTTCCTACATTATCCGTTCGGGTCTTATTTCCTTTTTCTTTAAAGGAGAAAGCCAAATCTGTCCCATCTCCCCTGCACCTAATTCGATCTTTACGTGGGAAAACATGCAATGAATTCCCTAATAAGTTTTTCCCTCCGCACGTACTAATGCCCTCATGCTACAATCTTAACTTTTCTTCAAAAGCCGTGAGTCCTTTGCAGCGGTGGGAAAGATATATGATCTCCTCCATGCTATCCCTCATCATGGACTAGATGTTGACAAACTGCGGCATACTTCCATCAAGGATTGTCTTTAAGTAATAAACAATACATCCAAATGATGTGTGCAGGAGAATTTTATGAAAAGAGCGCTGTGGAGGCAATTCAACTTTTTGACACTATAGCGTAGAATGCTCCCTGACTGGGAGACTAACACTTTAGGACCGCTAAAGTGCATAGCATCTGCCGGTGTGATCCACCACCTAAGAGAGAATGATGAGTCATGGTGCCAAGATTGCCAATTTGACAAGGAAATTGTGAGGCCATAGAGCGAAGAAAGTGAACGAGGTAACAAGTGTACCTCAATTACCCTCAGTCCCAACAGGACCTAGAGTAGAGGAGCCATGTATTATATGCGATGACCCTACACACTCAACCATTAACTGCCCAAATCTTCCTCAAGTTAAAGGAGCCATTCAAATTGAACAAGCTAACGCTCTTAACTACCAAAGGAAACCTTCAATTCCCATATTCGAAACTTATAATCCCTGTGGGGCAAGCATCCTAATTTTAGCCGGAGAAACAGGAGGACCACCTAACCCGCTAAACAACCAAGGCCCTCACTATCCAAAACCAAGGTTTTCCAAATTCCATTCCTCCATTTCGTAATCAAGGCCCCTAAGGATTTCAAGGAAATTCCAATCAAGGTCATCATCCACCGAACCAAGGGAATCAAACTCACAAATTTACCAACCTCCACATAAGAGAAGTCCGAAGATATAGTTACACAGTCAGACAAACCCAAAGAAACTACAAACACGCACTCCGAATCAAGCCTCAATGATGGAGATCCCGATAACCAAGTTAACCTCATCTATAGGTAACCTTCAACAAGAAAAGGAAACTTCCATCACAACCCATCCAAACCCACAAGGTCAAAACAAGCAGGGAAGTTTAGGGTCCCAAAGGAGGCACCTTGAGCATTGTAAGGCGGTCACCACCCTTCCTGAGTGGTAAGGTAGTCTATAAACTATTCCAACCAAGGAACCATCACAAGAGTCTCATAGTGAATTAGCTGTAGAGTGATGAAAAAATCAGACACACCCCATGTCCCTAATACAAATGACAAAGATAAGCAATCGAGGAAGACAAGTCTAACCATATCCCTCCAAATTTCCATACCCTCATAGGCTAAGAGCACTAAAAAAGAAAGTGAATAACCATGCTGAAATTTATGAGTCGTTTCGCGTGAAACCGAACATTCCTCGTTAGATGTCATTACAAATCCCATCATATGCTAAATTTCCGAAGGATTTGTGCACAAGAAAAGGGAAACTAGGTGTCAACAAGGAGGCATTCATGACTCGAACAATCTACGTCCCATTCGGGAAACAACTTGCCCCAAAATACAAAGACCTGTGTAGTCCTACTATTTCTATAGTAATGGAAATTCCAAGTCAGTACTTTAGTGATCAGGGCAAGTGTTAACTGTCTTTACTCGCATATGTGGACCTAGGTTAGAGAATTAGACAACCAATATCACCCTCCAATTGGTCAATCGTGAGTGTCAAAATTCCTAGGGGAATAAAGGGCGATGTCTTCGTCCGCGGACAAATTTACTCCTCGCCGATTCATGTGCTCGACACTCAACCGGTAGTGAAATCAAGGAACCTGGCCCTGCGAATTTTTGGTCGACCATTCTGGCAACCGCTAATGCCATCATACATTGTAGGGGAGGCCTAATCGATTCTCATTTGGGAACATGACCGTTAACTCAATATTTTCAATGTACTCAAAGGAAACTGAGATGAAGAAGATATCAGGAAATTAACATGGTTGATTCCGCGGGTACAAACACCGGATAATGTCTCACATGATGATCCTCTTAAGACATGTTTGGTCACCAATTGGGATGAGGAAGTGACCACTTGGAGTCGAGTTTCTCCACTGGAGCACCGGGAAAGCATAAAGATGTATTTGAAGTTTACGGGTGGGCACCTAAATTTGAACCTTGCCGCCAAATGACAAGACATTACCTCGAGGAGAGGCCACCTAAGCTTGAGCTAAAAATCTTTACCAACACATCTTAAATATGCATTCTTAGGGGAGCAGATTAATCTTTCCAAAGAATCATATCTTCCTCCTTAGACGTGACTCAAGAAACTCAACTTTTGGAAATATTGAAAACCCACAGGACTGCTTTAGGTTGGACAATTGCAGATATTAAGGGAATTAGTCCCTTGATCTGCACACATAGAATTCACTTAGAAGAGGATGTTAAACCTTCTAGGCAACCACAGACGTATTGAACCTTAACAATGAAAGAAGCGGTGAAGAAGGAGGTTTTAAAACTGATGTCGGGGTTATTTAATTCTATTGCGTATAGTAAGTGGGTTAGTCCAACACAGTGTAGTTCCTAAGAAGTCGGAGTCACGTAGTTGCCACGAAAATAATGAGCTTATTCCTACTCGTGTCACCTCAGATGGAGGTGTGTATAGACTATAGGAAACTTTAATGCAGTAATTAGAGCACCATTTTCCTTCCATTCGTGGACTTATGTTAGAGCGAGTCATGTGGCATGAATTTTATTGTTTTCTCGATGGGTACTCGTAGTACAACTTCAAATTGAGATAGCTTTAGAAGATCAAGAAAAACTATACTATTTCGTTCTTTTGGTACCTTCGCTTTAGGAAATGCCTTTGGATCAGGCACGCAACTAACTTTCCAACTGTATGACGTGGTATTTCTCAGCGACATGATAGAAATCATATTGAGATTTTCATGGATGATTTCTCGCTTTTGGTGACTCATTTGAGGTCAAGTGAGAACCTACGCAAGGTTTCGAGAGATGTCAAGAGAAAATCTTGAAGTTAAATTTGGGAGAAATGTCACTACGGTAACACAAGGAATCGTTTTTGTGCCACATCGTGTCAAAAGATGGAATCGGTTGATAAGGCCAAAGCTGAACTAATTTCCAACCTCCCACCCTAAGTGTTAGAGACATAAGGCTGTCTTGGGCCATGCCGGTTTTTATCAAGGTTTATAAAAAGATTTGAAGTACATAAATTCTCGCCCTTATGTACTTTACTTGCTAAAGATGTCCCTTTTCTTACATGGTCACAAGTTTGTGACATCGCTTTGCTAAGCTCAAACCATGTTAGTATCACCTCCAATTATGCGGTCTCCTAATTGGGACCTCCCATTTGAGTATCATGTGCGATGCTAGCGATTATGCCAGGGGTCAGGTTAGACAGAGGGGAGGACAAAAAGGCTTTGTCATTTACTATGCTAAGAAGACACTGTGACTCGCCAGCCAACCATACAACCACGTAAAAGAGTTTCTAGCAGCTGGTCTTTGCTCTAGAAAATTCAGTCATATATTGTTATTCTCGTGACCATCTTTACAGATCATGTTTTGAAATACTGGGTTTCTGCTGTGATACTAAACCAAGGTCACTAGGTGGATTTATCACAAGTAAATCTAACTTGACCATCAAAGATAAAAAGGGGGTTGAGAACGTGGTCGCTGACCACCTATCTCGATTAGTTCCAGAATCCGACTCCCATGGCATACCCATAGGTGATAGCTTTCCTGATGAGCAACTTTTTGCTCTTGTACATTACCCGTGGTACGCTGACATAGTGAATTACCTGGGCCACTCGCCAAATTCCAGATTTCACAATGGACCCTCTCAACAGAAAAGAAATTTTTGGATGTGATATTAAGAAATACTATTTTGATGATCCATATCTATTTAAATACCGTCCGCATCAAACATGAGAAGATAAATCAATGACGAAAGGTGTACAAATTCTAACTTTTCGTTTATTCCTAAGCTTCATGAGGACATTTCTCCGCCTCGAAAAACAGCAGAAGGATTTTGTGCCGGGTTTTATTACCCACTCTATTGGTAAAGATTGTTTTGATTTTGCAAAACGTGTGGCTCCATGCCGCAGAATTAGGAGGGGTCACAAACGAACATGATGCCTCTACCCCACCCCGATCATCAAATCTTCGAATACAAATACTTCATGGGGCCTTTCCCTTCTTGTGGCTATCTTTACATTTTATTGTCTGTTGACTATGTATCTAAGGGGTTGAGGCTTCAACGAGAACCAATGATCATAGTTGTTTTGAAATTTATAAAGGAACATATTTTTCTCGCTTGAACGCCCTGGGCGACATAGTGATGGTGACTCCACTTTGCAATCGATCTTTTTGAAAATCTGCTAAAGAAATATGGAGTCACTCCATAAAGTATCCACGGGCTACTAAATTCCATAGACTAAATGGTCGCTGAGTTAGCCAATAGGAGATAAACATTTTAGAAAAGACTTGCCCCAATCGAAAAAGATCGTCACCCGTCTTACCGATGCCTCACGGCATACCGTACTGCTTTTAAAACTATTCTTGGTATGTCTCCTATAGGGCTAGTTTATGGCAAAGCTTGCCATTTTCCAAAGAGGAGATGGAACACTGGGCTTTATTGGGCTGTTCGAACTTTAACTATCAACTCAAGTAGCGTTTATTGCGTTTAAATGAACTCAAGAGTTACGTGAGGGAGTCGTATGAAAGCTCCGCACTTACAAAGAGCGGCTCAAGCTGGTCTCCACGACAAATCCATTGCCAGAAATCTTTTGAACCCAATCAAAAGTGCTTCGCATAGCTCCCGACACATCTATTTCCTCGGAAAGCTCCGCCATGGATCGCCCTTTCATTGTGAAGGCGGCTCCATCCATACGGGCGGTGGAAATTGAAAATCCGGACAATGGACACTCCTTCAAGGTGAATGGCCAACGCCTCAAACCGCCTGAACATTTCCAATCCTCAAGAGCACAGCTGAAGATTTGCAGACCCGCCTACCAAAATTCTCCCTTCCCAAGTAAATACCACTCTCAAATCATGTAAATAGTTTTGCTTTTATTTTTGTTCTTTGCTTTTTATTTTTATTATTTTTACTTCATTTGCTATTTCCTTTTCTTTCATAACATAAAAAAAATCACGGGCCTCTTTGTTTCCGTGAGTCCTCCAATCTTGTTGTGGGGGTACTCCGGTTTAATGTGTATCGGGACAATGCTTGTCTCCACAAGGGGGTGTACACCGGTTGAATGTAACTATGCGCCGTTATATATGCTCAAGGTCAAATTGTTCAAAATTTGCCTTTTCGAATATCATGTTTTACCTGTGACCGTACATACCCACTTTGATCTCATACTTCTCCACATCATCTTAACGATGTGCATCTTAACAAGCACACACAACGAGCCTCATATTCTTCGTGAACTGCTTCCCTTGCATTCTACCCGTTTTACTTCTCACCCCATACCACGCACTCTATGGCCAAAATTTCTCCACCCGTCATTGATTGTTTCCACCAGCATCATTTAGCCGGTCATGTGAATTTCTTATGCATCATAGTTCTACGTGGAACACTCGCATAAGTGGAAAATGATTGTAGGCCATCATTTCGTGCATACCCGTGGATTTGTAGGAGTCTCAACCCTTGCACCCATTTCTGAAAGCTTTCGCTTGTCAAGTTTATTCGAACCTTAGAACCGAACTATGGAACAACATGATTCTCATGGAGAACGGAAGACATCCCAAGAATGAATTACAGTGCAAGTCTACAAACATCACGGTGGAATCTGAACAAGAGAAAGTAGATATGCATAAAAACCTGGATGAAAGGCAGTTGAACAAGTCAAGATTACGGGTCGCACCAATTATTCCAAGTTGGAAAAATATATATATATTCATTATATATATATTCAAAAAAAAAGGAAACAAAAAAAAAAAAAACAAAAAAACAACCAAGATAGTCCTACCGGTCGGACTTTAAGTCCTACCGCTAGGATTTGACAAAAAGTGGGCGTATGGTCTTTTAACCCAAAAATGGGTCATTTCTTCATTTTCCATAAGCTTTATATTAGTCCACAAGTCGCGGCCCTAGTTACTTGTTCCTTTACAAGCACGCCTGCCTAGATTCCTCCTCGCTGTGTGGTTCCCGGTCCCAGTTCCGGGATTGATTATCAAGTAATGTTCGCACGTGGTAAGCTGTACCACTCTCCACTAGCATTGTTGCTTTCTTTCAAAGGAGATAATGGACCTATTTGGTCAGATTTTGCTGCTGTCACTTGGCGATTGTTGGACGGAGGTTATGCCTCCATACGGGCAGGAGACTACCGTTAGATGTACACAGGCACCCCGTTGTTGATCGAAGTGGTACCGGATATGATTATTTACTCAAATATCCTCGGGCCGTTATCGCTTATCATCGCCATCTCCATGGCACACCAAGAAGCAGAAAGGGAAGGCATCGAGTTCCTCTAATGAACGAGCGTGAAGAAGAAAGCCCGATGCCACCCCAAATTCCAAGGAAAAGAGAAAAGGAAAACAGGTTATATCCTCTTCAGAAAGTGAGGATCTATCTGAGAGTGTCGATGAGGAGATTGAGGCTATGTTTGCCGAAGATTCCGAGGGTGAGCACGAGAAATGGGTTCAGTTAATGGCAAATAGAGGTTTCCGATGCGAGAGGGGCGTCAATCTAGAAACATTTTTATATACCTACCCCATCGTGGTAATATACAGAGCAACATGCATTTTGTGCACTCAGGAGATAGAGGGTATTTACCTTCAGTTGTTCGGGAGTTCTACTCCAATTTGAAGGAAAATCACCGGGTCGATTCTACGTTGAAACCTCGCTGGATGGGAAGCACTTCTGTCACTCCCGACCGGCAGCATGCTCTTGCATTATGTTCTGTCCCGACGCATCGACCGCCATATCCACTGGGGCCATTACTAGCTCATGCCCAAATTTTATCGAGGCCATGTGCACCCATCCTGCACCCAGTGAGTGGATTTATGAGACAAGAATTTATCCCTTGGAAAGTTAGGCCGGAATACTCGATGAACAAGATCATCCACAATCGTGGCTCGCCAATCGGTTAGTGAAAAGCCTCGCCAAGAACAGATTCAGCTTGCCATACGAGGTTAAGGATCGAAAGCTTATTGATTATGCAATTAGTCATATGGTGCGATGAGAGAGTTTTAAAGATTCTACGCTTCAACCAATATTCGCTCCTCATTGCGGACTCGCAGATTGTAGAAGAAGGGATATGTGAACAGCTTAAAGAAAAGAGAGTGATACCCGGCGTGAGCAGACACGACTACACCTTGGCAAAGAGTCGGGCAGCTCTACTAGGCCACGCCCACCGTTGCCTCCAGCCCCTACTCGGGACCACTTCTTCCACGCCCAAAGACTATGAGCACATCACCCTTGTGCAGGATGGAGCGGCGGATCAAGGGGTGGTTCATGTATCCTGGTGCGTACACCGGACCGACGCCTTACAGGGCCTCTGGAGAGCCACATCTTTCCATGGTGTGCCAAATGATAGCGATGCTACCTCCTGGACAGGGAGAGCCGAAGAGTTAGACGACTGCGTGGACGAGGACGCATTCTCCTCCTCCATGAGGATGAGGATGACACCGCACAGCCGCACTAGGCCGTATGGTGGTGCTGGGCAATCGGGTAGTAGACCTTAGCCATGTCATGCCAACACCATGGATTTTTCCTTTTCATTAAACCCATGGTCATTACAACCGTTAAGACCCCTTTGATTCGACTTGTGTTTTCTGTTCCTTGTGACTTCATGCATGATGGTTACATGTTTTATGTTATATGATTGCGTACTTTATTTTGATCATTACAGCCATTGCAAGCATGACTATCTTGCACTTCTTAAATCCACAACCCTAATCGACAACCAATTTTGTGTTTGCATGTTACAATACTCATTGTGGAAGAATGTGGTTGGGTAATTGAGTCATGCTGGTGTGTACCAACGTGGGTGAAATTCTTTATTCCATAAGTGTTGTTTTGAGATTTTTGCAAAGCTATATTATACCGAGCGCTTGTTTAGGTTCATACCTAGTGGGTAGTTTCATTCTAAATCTTGCTAGGGACTAGCAAGATGCAGTTGGGGGGTGTGATGAATACACATTTGAGTGATAATTATCAGAGAATCGAACACATTTAAACCACAATGTACTCACATTCGCATAAGAACAGTACTTCTAATCTCTTCTGTGTTTTCTAGATTCTGTGCAGGTCTTTTAGGTTTAAAAACGAAGTGCACAAGGATGTAAGCTCGAAGCTAATATGGAAGCAATGTAGATGTGGGTGAGCAATCGACGGTCTCTGAACCCTGCAGAAGCAAGGAAAGACCGAGGATTAGTCCTACCAGAGGACTCTAAAGTCCTACCGGTAGAACTTGGTTGAAAATCGGGTAGTGGGATTAAACCCATCGTAGGACTTAAAGTCCTACCCCAGAGCACTTGCCGGAAAAGTGGCAAGAGCAACTCCTAATGCAGAGGGACTCTAAAAGTCCTACCTAGGACTTTATGAAACCTCCTGCGGGAATTGTCCAAAAATCCAACTACACGCGAGGGCACTTCCGTGCTTCTAACCAAAATGGAAAAATCACTTTGGAGGGGGCTATGTTGAGTGAGGCAATGCTATTCGAGAGCTTTTTTTTTCCTCTGAGTTTTAGTTTTTCTCTTTCTTTTAGTTTTTAATTCTTTCAATTCCTAGTAGGTTTAGTTTAAATACCTTTCTCCATTTTCTCGAGCGGTACTCTCAGAGGATCCAGATTTCATTTTCATTCTTTCTCGCACTTCGTATTCAAGAGTTTGCAATCTTTCAAAGACAAATATTTGTTCTACTTAAATCTTCGTATTATATATTCCTCATTCTCGCTTATGTTAACTTTGATTTCTTCAAGATCCTGTTTTGAAGTGATTAATTGCTCTTCAACTTTAATCATTCATATAAATTTTAAGGAAGTTCTAAACCCTACTCGCCGGGATCTTACGGGGAAACTCACCCCGATCAAGTAAAGTCCCTCAATTCTATTGATTTTAAACTGATAGTGTAATATTGATCACTTGTGTAGTTGTTTTAAACCATTAGTCAAATTCCTCGACAACGTGTTAACGAGATATTTCCTAGACACGCGCAGCGTCGATCATAATGCCAACTAAGGGTCTGCTTTAATTGAGAACAAGTGTTTAGTATTTCTCGATCATCTTTATTTTCCAAAGGCATTCAAAGATAAATCCTCCATCGACTAATCGCTTTCTCAATGGTTCCTAGATGAGTTTATAAAATAGCAGTGGACTTACCCGACAAAGTGAGTGGAACCCTAAAATCCTGAAGAATCGTTTTTCTATTTTAAAACACTAAACCATAATCAAACTCATTCAATCAAACAACACAACATTGCGCTTTTCTTTAAACCATACTTTAGTGGAGAATAGTTCTTATTGATCAACCGAATCAGATTCACTTCTGAGAGATGACCTGTGGATTCCCACAAAGATACAATGCAGATCAATTATAATTCCTACGCTTGGGAATAGAATTAGGCATACTAATCAGGACGAAGCACGTATCATGTCTTTACAAAATGATATACAAAACAATAGTTCAGAGATTAACTCTTTTGTTCACAAAATGTAACATGTTCAAAAGATATGATATGCATATGAAGGGTATATACTTATACGCCGCAACTTTCTCTATGACTCTACGCTTCTTGATCTTGCCTTCTTTCCTGTTTACTCGAAACCTGAGCATAGATAAAAATTACACGCTAAGCATTTTCATGCTTAGTGGTTCTATACAGTTCTATTCCAATCTTCAGTTTAACATGACATGCATTTATCATAAAATCATGCCTTTTATATCAAACTATACTCATGCTTATTCAATTTCACATGCTTTCACTTTACAAATCATTGATCATATAAAAATATGCATTTTCATGCTTCACTGATTAATCTAAATCACGATTCGCCAAACATATACTCCCAAGGATGTATTTAGTTTACAAATCCCATTTACACTCATCAAGTTTTTTATTTCATTTTGTGTATACAATTCACATTCATGATGGATTCTGTTCGGTGAATCCCGTCCTTTTTATCATTCGGTAATGTGCTAACACATTTAACAATTTCGGTCTCCCATCATGATGGATGTCAATTGGTACACCCCACCATGTGGTCACTTAAAAATTCCATATGCCATCATGACGGATGCCAATTGGTGCACCCACCAAGTGGGACATTTTAACAATGCCATACACCATCATGACGGATGCCGATTGGTGCATCCCGCCATGTGGGACATTGCACAATTTCGGTTTGCCTTCATGACGGATACCGATTGGTGCATCCCACCATGTTGGTCGTTCGGTATATCGATTCAATTTAAGATATCAAGAATTGACCAATTCGTTTGCAACTTAATTAATCACTCACATGCAATTAATTGTCGGACATTTCAAATATCACATTTTCAAATCCATATACCTTTTGTAATATCATTTCAAAGATATATCTTATTCTATATAAATCATTTCAATTTGGCCTCTGTATACTTCCAAAACACTTGAAATAAGGATAGAGGGTTAGTGAACAAATCGAAGCTGTTGGCTCTCGTTTCCTTCCCTTCGATCTCGGTCCTAGATTAGGTGATCCTCACCCGTCCCTAGTCAATAAAAATTACGCCACTCTTAGTGTATAAACAATTATTATACATTTTTAGTGAATGACAAATTTATCTTCGTTAACGGTTTTAGGTTAAGACACTAAGTCAGCGACAAAACTTCGCTTTGCCATTGTGAAGATGCGATACGTTTTTCATTTTTTTTTCATTCTTATTTGAACCCCCATTAGTAATTTATTAGGGTTCCTATACTATCAGTGTACAAAAACTAGACTTTTGGAACAAAACCCAAAATTTTGCCCTCTGTGAACAGTAGCTATGCCATGGCATAGCTTTGCTATGCCTCGGCGTACTCGAGGGGTGCCATTTTGGCACCTCGGCCTCGCCGCGGTGAGGGTTTCCCATGCCTTGGTGTAGGTCTACGCCACGACGGCGGTTCCCTACGGCGTAGGAGCCCGATTTTTTTGCTTAGATTTTCCAATTTTCTTCTTTTTGCGATTTCCTCCAAAAATCCTCAAAATCCTGAAACAAAACATGGAATCCTCTAATAACATCCTAATATCATCCCTAAACCAACCATGAGCAAAAATCATGGATGGATTAGGGTTTTCCCCAACCCAAACATCAAATATAACTTTCTAGGGTTGGTTCATGCTGAATCCCTTTGAATCTTCTTCTGAGAGAAGTGGCAGTCACTTAGAAGAAAGAAATGGGAAGAAATCACCAACAATCTTGATCTTCTCACCTTGCCCTAGCTTTTCTTCCTTTTCTCCTCTCAATCTTTCTCTCAAATTCGTTTTTGCTCCAATGAGCATTCTAAGACCAAATGTGGTCTAATATCACTTATCATTATAAGGCCATGTTTGGCTTCTAAAAATGAATTTTTAGGTTTAAGTTGCCTCAATTTAGCTTATAGCACATATATAACTTATATTTGCACTTAAACACAAACATTTTCTCAAATGACCCTTAAGTCCTCATTTTACACATTTCCATTTTTTCCATTTTTCACTTGGGTTATTTCCGGGTTCAATCATTTAATCACTTTAGCATATAAAATTTAATCATATACTTACATATTCATTTCACATTTCACCATTTATCAAATCTCGGTCAGTCCAGTTTGCAACAACATGAGGAAGAAATTAAGAGAGGACCCTGAGGTTCCATTCGGCTATAGCTCGGGGATGTTTCATTCAGGTAGGGAATACTACTGCTGGCACCATCAGTTGTGAGCGCACTAGGAGGTGCTTCACAGAATGATTTGCTCCTCATTCTCCCATTGTGGGAAGAATCATAAGGAGAATGTGGAGACTTACAGTGCTTGTTTGATTG
This sequence comes from Tetrastigma voinierianum, assembly GCA_016808115.1. NCBI lineage: Eukaryota > Viridiplantae > Streptophyta > Magnoliopsida > Vitales > Vitaceae > Tetrastigma > Tetrastigma voinierianum. Next base: position 57,167 of record JAEQBH010002361.1, on the reverse strand, counting down.
TGGATCAATGATCTGTGAGAGATTATTCTAGAGCTCGTTCATTTACATTTGTTGGGTACGGCTTGATGTACGGAAGGCAATAAGAGTGTTGCATCACCAAGCATTCGGGTAAATGCTTCCGGACTAAAGGTAGACGGGATGCAACGTGCTCCAGTAGAGGAGAATATGTAATGAAGAGGCGAGTGGAAGATACGCTCCGGATGTGATGGTCGGGTAATTTTGATCTTTGATGCTGGCGTACGTACGTTGATTGATTTTGGGTTAACCCACTCATATATTTGTATTGACATACCTAGTTTGGGAAATTTACCGAGGAGTGAAACCGAGTATGACATCTTGGTGATGAACACGCTCGAGCATAGTGTTATTGTGAATAGAGTATATAGGGTGCCATTCAGAATGCGAGTATGAGTTTCCTAGGGATTTGATCGAGATTATCCTTTAAGAGGTTTGATGTGATTTTGGAGATGGATTGGTTGTCCCGGCACTAAGTGATGGTGGACTAGCCAGAATGAAAGAGTGACCCAACAAGAACAACGAATGAGGATGAAGTAACTTTCATCGGTGAAAGGTTAAACCACCTCTCTAATGTGATATCCGCGGCCACTGCTAGAACAATGGTGCAGAAAGGATGTGAAACCTACTTGGCTTATGTGATTGATACGGTAAAGGCAAGGCCTAGTGTATCTGATATTCCTACAGTTAGTGACTTTCCGGACATGTTTCCGGAAGAGTTGTCAGGATTGCCTCCATAGAGGGAGATTGGGTTTCTTTATCAGCGTTGTACGGGTGCCGCGCAGGCATCCATTTGCCGTCTTGAATGGCTCCATTGGAGTTAAAAATTGAAGTGCGAGTTGCAGAGTGAAAAGGGATTTATTCATCAGTGTATCACCGCCAGAGAGCTCCATGCTTTTTGTTAAGAAGGAAGATGGTACACTTCGACTATGTATTGATTATAGACAATTGAACAAGTTGATAGTAAAGAATAAGTACCCGTTACCCATGATTGATGATTTGTTCGACCAACTGAAAGGTGCAAGTTTTTTTTTGAAGATAGACTTGCGATCTAGGTATCATCAGTTGAGAATTAAAGATTTGGATGTGCATAAAACGACGTTTAGAAAGAGATATGGACATTATGAGTTCCTTGTAATGCCGTTTGATTTGACAAATGCTCCAGTGGCTTTCATGGATTTAATGAATCGTGTTTTCCGACCGTATGTGGATCAGTTTGTCATAGTGTTAATAGAAGACATTCTTGTGTATTCAAAAGATCGGGAAAATTATGATACACACCTTCGAGTAGTGTTAGAGACTTTGAGAAAAGAAGCGGGTTGTCTGGCGAGCAAGTGTGAGTTTTGGTTGAATGAAGTGTCCTTTCTTGGGCACATTGTATCGAAATAAGGAATTCAAGTGGATCCAAAGAAAATAGAAGTGGTTGTTGAATGGAAGCCACCAAGAAATGTATCAGAAGTGAATAGTTTCCTGGGATTGGCAGGTTACTATAGAAGATTCGTTAAGGAGTTTTCTATGACTGCAACCTTGATGACGAGATTGCTCCAGAAAAATGTAAAGTATGAATGAAGTGAAAAATGTCAAAGAAGTTTTGATAAGTTGAAAGCATTCTTAACCGGGGCTCTGATTCTTACTCAACCGACCTGCGGTAAAGAATATGTGATCTTTAGTGATGCGTTACTAAATGGACTTGGATGTGTCCTAATGTAAGAGGGTAAGGTGGTAGCCTATGCTTGAGACAGGTTAGTTTGCATGAAAAGAACTACCCCACACATGATTTGGAATTAGCTGCAATTGTATTTACGCTGAAAATTTGGAGACATTATTTGTATGGAGAAAAGTGTTTCATCTACACTGATCATAAGAGTCTTAAGTATTTGCCCTCACAATGAGAGCTTAATTTGAGACAACGTAGATGGATGGAGTTGATAAAGAATTATGATTGTATGATTGACACTCAGGAAAAGCCAAGCGTAGTAGCGGTCTTTGAAGCCCGGAGTCGATGCAAGCGCTACCAGCGTTGAATGCCCATTTGTCATTATCGGGCTGATGAGTGCAAGTAGTGGCTGAGGGGTGATAAAGCGAGACGGGGATGTTGAACCGAGTGCTAGAAGCACAAAAAAAGAGATGAGAAAATTTCTACCATAATAAGTCAGATTGGAAATGGTAAAGAAATCGAGTTTACAGTGAACGAAAATGGAGTTTTGTATTAAAAGGATCGGGTTTGTGTACCCGATGGTAATGATTTGAGGAAAGCCATACTTGAAGAGGCATAGATGGATCTTTTACTATCCATCCCGGTATCACAAAGATGTATCAAGATTTGAAAATGTCATTATGGTGGTCAGAATGAAAGAGATGTATCGAGTTTGTCACCCAGAGTGTTTATTCCGTCAAATAGTAAAATGAGCATCAAATTCGCCCGGGATTATTGCGACCTATGTCGAATACTCCCGGAATTGGAAATAGGACCAAATTACCATGGATTTTATGGTTGGGTTACAATTGACAGGGAGAAAGCATGACTCAGTTTGGGTCATAGTGGACCGATTGACCAAGTCAACTCACTTCCTACTAGTAGAGCCAGATTATTCACTTAATGAGTTAAGCGAGTTGTATAATATTAAGGAAATAGTTCAGTTACATGGGTTCTGTATCCATTATTTTAGACCCGAGAGATCGAGGTTTACCTCAAGATTTTTTGGGGAAAATTTCAAAGGCTTTAGGCACTCGACTGAATTTGACCGGCGTTCCGCGTAGACGGATGGGCCCGATTAGAGAGTGATCAGTTCTTGAAGATATGTTAAGGAGTTGTGTGATCAACTATGAGGGTAGTTGGGATCGACACATTCCTTTAGTTAAATTTGTGTACAACAATAGTTTCCAATCAAGTATTGGAATGGGCGCCTTCAGGAACATATGGAAGAAAATATAGAACACTGTTGTGTTGGACGGAATTGAGCGAAAGAAAGTGAGTTGGCCCGGAGCTTGATCTGAGGGGCGAAGAAAAAGTGAAAATGATTAGAGAGATTGAAAGTGGCCACAGTGAGACGAGAAATCATATCTTGGAGCATGGAAAGAAAAGATATTCGATAGGAGATCGGCGAAAGTATTTTGAAAGTATTGCCTTGGAAGAGAGGTGATGAGATTTGGGAAAAAGAATGAGGACAGGCCCTAAGATTCATTGGTCCATATGAGGTGTCCAAAAGTGGGTTCGGTGGCATCTGGGTTTGGCGTACCTGCAGGTGGAAAGATCCATAATGTATTTCATGTCTTGATGCGGGGCGTATCGTCAGATACGCCATACGTGTCTCTTAGGAACAGATTGAGCTAAAGGCCGGTTGACATATGAAGAAGTGCCTATGGAGATTTTGGCTCGCGAAGTGAAAGAATTGCGGAACAAGAAGATTTCGCTAGTCAAAGTGTTGTGGAGAAACCACAAGATCGAGGAAGCTACTTGGGAAAGTGAAGGAACAATGTAGCAACAATATCCGCAACTGTTTAATGAAGGTAATTTTGAGGACGAAATTTTCTTAAGTGGGGGAGACTTGTAAGCCCCAAAAATACCCTAGAATTTTTATAATAATTTTATTATATATTCCGGGTATGAATTGAGCCAAACATGGGTTTCGGGAAGACTGATAAATTGTGAAATGTGAAATGAATATGTGAGCATATGATTAAATGTTATATGCTAAAATGAGAAATTGATTGAACCCGAAAATAAACCCAAGTGAAAAAGGGCAAATTTGAAAAAATGTAAAATGAGGACCCAAGGGTCAAGAATAGAATAAGCTTAAATGCTAAAGTGAATTAAATGATAAATGAAAGTGAAATGAAGACCAAAAAGGAGAAAAAAAATGAGAAATGGAATTTGTGTGTAAGCCAAACATGGCCATACACTTAAATGAGGAATAAGACCAAATGTGATCTTAGAAGAGCACATTTATGCATTTGGGCAAAAACCTTTTTGAGATAGAGTAAGAGGAGAAAGCTAGGATTTTGGGAAGAAGTGAGATTTGGTGCAAAAATCCAGCTCATTTGTTCAAGATCTTGCAAGAAGAAGAAAGGAGAAAGCTAGGGCAAAGAGTTCCAAGTGATTTAAGGTAAGAACCAAACCCTAGAATTTCTTTGATGATGTTTGGGTTGAAAAACCCTAATCCATCCATGGGTTTTGCTCATGGTTGGTTTAGGATGATATTAGGATGTTATTGGGAGTGATTCCCATGTTTTGTTTTGGGATTTTGAGGATTTTTGGAGGAAATTGAAAAAATGAGGAAAACTGGAAAATCTGGGAAAAAATTGGTCTCCTACGCCGCAGCGTAGACCTACGCCGCGGTGAGGCCGAGGTACATTAAAAGCACCCCTCAAGTACGCCGAGGCGTAGCAAAGCCACGTCGCAGCGTAGCAGTACTACGTCGCGGTGTAACTACTATTCACAACGAAAAATTTTTAGATTTTTGTTTCCGAACACCTTGTATTCATACACCGATAGTATACGAACCCTAATAAATGATTAATGGGGGTTCAAATAAGAATGAAACTAAGTGAAAAACGTACCATACCTCACCGCAATGGCGAAACAAACATTAAATGTGAGTATTGCTAATTCACTAAATGTGATGTGTGTGATTTGCTAGGGATCGGTGAGGATCACCTAACCTAGGACCGAGATTGAAGGTAAGGTAAAAGAAAGGGAATGGGTGGTTTGTTCTCCTTCTCACCATTCTCGTTTGGTTGAAATGTTTGCTCTAAATGTATAAGAAAAACATATTGATTTGTTTTATTGATTTGAGGCAATTGATTGTAAAATGTTTGCATATGAAAATTGCATGAGTATTGAAAATGAATTGTTTATACAAATGTACATATTGTATTGTATTTTTCTATAAAGGATTTGAACGCCCTTAATAAAATGTTAACCGTTTAATTTTCATTAATGATAGATTGGTATACAAATAAGGGTCTAATTAGCAGTACTACGAACAAACGTATTGATGTGTCACTCCGATCAGTAGCCCAGCGGGACAGTATCGGTAGTGTCCATGAATTGATTTTTAATAACCAGTCAGCAATCCAGCGGGACCAAATTGTGTTATAAAACAAATGTTTTTATCACCAGAGCTGTATGTGGCCAGGCTTGTGCCGTGATTGATATCTGTATAACGAAACCTGAGTTAAATTCGTTAAGGGCGAGCTGAATTGATTTGAGATTGTTGACATATTGGAATTGAAAAGCATGATTGCAAATTGGAAATTAGAAAGAGCATTGTAAATGGATGATTTGGTTATAAATGGGTATGCATATGAAAGTGTATATTGGAATGTCGATGAACCATAAATGATTGTATATGAAATAAGTATATGTATTGTATTGACATTGATGGCCAAAAGATTTGAAAGTTTTTGTATAGTAAAATTGCGCCCAGTTTTACTTACCTTTGAAAGCGAGGAAGAATGGAATTATATAGAACTACTAAACATGAAAGGCTTAGGCGTATTGTTTTTATCAATGCCTTGATGCAAGTGATAGGCGTGATTGACGGACTGAGGTCGGGCTGAAATTCGTTCAAAAGTTCACGGGTATGCTTTCAGCGTCCACATGCATCTCACCATTTGAGCATGACATTGTTTTTAAACAAAGGAGTTCAACAGGAGTATTTTTGTACCTATATCTGAATACGATTTTGGATATTATGTTATAAACGACATAAAATGCCATTTTTGGTTAAATGCATATTTTGTAAAATAATTGCATTGAATTTGTAAATGTTTACGGGCTTGCCCTAAATTGAAATCTCTTCCGCGTGTTTTTGATAAAGTGATTTAGTGGTATTAGAGCATCCCGGATCCGGTTCAGACCAGCCAACCGGGTCGGATCGAAAAAAGGGTGCTACACTCACACCCATTCCATACGATGTTTCCGTGCATATGCAATGCAATGCTCCATTGCATGTTATATCATGCCACATGAATTCTACATGGACAACACAATCCACACCACTCACCCGATGTCATGGACAATCACTTCACCTGCATATGACTTCCATACATCATTTCATTCATGTTAATATATTATGCACGCATGTATCAACATCAACATACAACATGTCATTATATGTTCAAGCAATGGCACACACAATCAAGATATATAATAGCCATTACATAGGAATTTGTCTATCATGTCAACCACATTGAACACACATATTGACATCAAACATATGCTCCTTGGTCGAATGACACTCTCAAACAAGTCATCTGATAGCCCCGGCCCGAGCCACATTCAATCCTGGCCGGGCGAAACCTACCTGTGATCATGAACCTTTATGTAAGAACTTAGGTACGCCTATTGCGGCCAGCTCGATTGCGTGAGGAACCGAGATATGGGAAGCGCGGTCCCTCACTTTGTTTCAATCCAAATACAAAAAAAAAAAAAAAAAAAAAAAGATTCAATACAAATGTGAATACGTTTTCAATATTAAATGCATTTCAAATACTTATGGGGTATACGTAAAAATATACATTAAACATTTTTGCGGAAACTAAACATTTTGTGGAAGGCCCATTATTTTGGGATAACATCCACATTGGTACCATCATTTACAAAATTGCTCCCGAGTTTTCAATATAAAAAAATATATATATACATTCCTTAATTCAAATAGGGCCCTTAAGCGTTCTTAGATAAACGCATTTATACAAATTGGCATTCCATACGCCTTTTCAAATACATTTTAAGCGAGTATTCTTAGAGTTCCTCTCTTTAAAACACATTTCATGAATACTCAAAACAAAATGAGTCAAAACTATGTTAGTGTGGCGACCCTAAGCCCCGATCCGACCCGAAGGCGAGTCGAGCCAAAAACCAGGGACGCCGGTTTATTTCTTTAGTTATCGTTTTATTTAATTTTATTTCAAAAATATCGCGACGAATCGGCGGCAGGCCGAATGGCGGATCGACGGGACGGTTTACTCCGACATTTTCATTTATCTTATCAAAACATTTTATTAATTCGTTTAGTTGCGGAAGCGGTTTCGGTTTTGGGCAAACCCGTAATCATTACAAATATAAAGCAATTGAGGAGCCCATACACATTAACAAAATACATTTTACAAAGAAAAGCATTCTGATCCTTTCAAGATGATACACAAAAATCAAGTTTCAGGGTTTAACCACTTTTGTTTACAAAACACCACTTATTCAAAGACAGTATGCAAATTTGAATTATACACTTACTCTGCAGTACTTTCCTCTATGACTCTGCGCTGCACGATCTTGGGCTTCTTCTCTTTGCTTACTTGATACCTACGCATAGTTAAAACTACGCTAAACATTTCATGCTTAGTGGTTCTATCTGATTCTAATCCATATTCAATTTAACTTCGACAAGCATTTATCATTAGCTATGCCTAATATATGAAATGAATACTCATGCTTTCAGTATACGAATCATTTTACCATTTCATATCATATCATGTATTTCCAATGCCTGATTCATTTCATAGAGATTGAAACATATTCATAAAAATATCTCATTTCCTTTCGTCAGTATTGGCTATTTCACCTTTACTAACCGATTCACAATTTACGTAGTTCCGTTTGATGAATCCGCCCTTATTATCATTCGGTAATGTGCCCGCCATTTACTATTCTATCTCGCATCATGCGCGGATGCGGTTTAGTGCGTCGGAGCACGTGGTATCACTTATTGGTCTCCCGTCATGCGGGATGCGTTTGAGTGCATCCCGACCGCGTGGTATCAATTAAATGCCATACGTCATCATGGCGAAGATGCCGATTGGTGCATCCGCCCGAGTAGGACATTTCTTCAATGCCATACGCCCGTCATAATGACGGATGCCGGATTGGGTACATCCCGCCCAGTAGGACGTGGATAATTTCGGGGTGCCTTCGTGGATGTCGATTGGTGCATCCCGTCAGGTGATTCATTTTGTATATTATTCACTTCACAATTCCGACGGATTACGTTTGGGTGAATCCCGTCTTTATCATCATTCACTTTTCATTCGGTTTCGATTATCATTCAATCTCATATTCACTTTCGTATTATTTTCAAAGACATACTCAAATCTACATAATCATATCACATACTCATTCCTGAACTCGATTTATGTTCTCATTCATAGTTAGTGTGGCTTCACCAAAATACTTGAGTGGGATATAGTCGGAGAACAAACCAATTATCGATTCACATTTCTTTCTCGATGTCAATCCTATAGGCCAGGTTGTCGTCTTCACCCAGCACTAGTCAAATACAATTTATTCCTCTTGAGTGATTATACAAATAATGTTACTAAGCGAATATCGTTGAGGCAAAGCAAAGCTTTCTTGAGTGATAGTCTGAATGCGATTTTGAATTAGACTCATTCTTATTCCCCTATGAGTCTACTTTACTTAGGAATTGGAATCATTCCAATCGGATTATCCCAACTAAAGTTATGGCATTTTCATGCCAACTAGTCGGTTTATCGGGTTGCTAGAGGAACAGTTTGTATTACTAATTTTTTCCGGGGTCTTAACTCCATATTTGACTCTAGTTCTTTGTACTCATTTAAAGCTAAGGTGCTAAGGGTTCTATTCCAACTGGAATCACCCAATTCGGAGCACCGAAACTCAAGTTACGTCCGAAACAACCCGGACTACTCTATGTTCAAAGCTGGAACCAGAATTTGGCTTGCACATGGCCCCACTTTGAGTGAATTTTTAGGCCACTTAGGATCAGAATTTGACGATTCTTTCTCTTTAGTTTCTCCTTGAAGTCTATTTACGTAGCCACTTGAATCACTCCATTCGGATAAGAAATGAGGAAGTTATGGCCAAAATACGAAAACTGAGTCAAAACTGGGACGAGAACAAGTTGTACCGGTAGAGAACTTAACTTCTGGGTAGAACCTGACCAAAAAATGACCCGAGGAAGCAAACTTGTACGGTGGGAACTTCAATTGTATGCCGTTAGAAGACACCGAAATGCAGTTTTGTGTTTTTCTCCCATTTTTCCATATGTTTCAACTCCAATCAACTCTATACCTCATAAATACTTCAAGACCACTTCAAATTCATCTTATGATCTCTTTTCTACTCAATTTATCATTCAATCCTTCTCTTATTTCAAAGACCTATCATGAATTTCTTCAAAACCATTCTAATATGGGTCTTAACCCATACACATACCAAATACACAAATTTATTAGGGTTTGTTCTAACCCAACCTTTTACTTTACAGATTAGAGCGTAAATCCAACCTCAAGGAGGTTCCATGTTTTCTACCATTTGGGGTTTTTACCCTCTTAACCTCGACAATTTAAGGGTTTGTGTGATCTTTCCACAAAACCACACAGACAAGGAGGAACAATTCTTTAAACCAAGGCCTTAGGGAAATCAAAACACTCTTGATCCCAAGTTAAAAATATGCCTTGGCTGATCTTCCCTCCTCCTTCTCCTTCTTCTCTTCTTAACAACTTCCTCTTCTCTTCTTTTCTTCCCTTCACGGTTTGCTCTTCTCCAAATGAGACCAATTTTTGGTCTTTAAATCCAAAATATCCTTAGGCCTTGTTTGGCCCTCAAAAACCCTTTTTTTTTTTTTTGGGTTAGTTTCCTTAATTGCTTTTTAGTCCTTGGATTCTTCCCTTTTTTTGAAATTCAACTTATGCATATTCTAGTTTAACCCCTCATCTCTCTCTTATTTCAATCCAACTTATTTTATTTCTATTGTATTTATCTCTACTCCTTTATGATTTTTATCTCCCTTATGGCATTTACAATTTGTCCTTGTTTTGGTGCTCAAATTTCGGGTTCACTAAATTTGCTATTTCATAATTGTCAATTCATCACTTTTCGGAAAGACTGAGTTTTACCCGATTCATACCGAATATATAATAAAATTATTATAAAATTCTAAGGTATTTTTGGGGCGTTACAGTTCTTCTTAGAGGACTTTTACATCATTGAATTCAATGCAAAATAGTTACAAAATATCATGAATGGAATGATATGCATGGGACAAAGCATTTACTTATACTCCGCTCTGTTTGACAGTGACTCTGCACCCTACGATCTTTGGTCCTGCTACTTTCTACTTGGTACTTGCGCATTAATAAAAACAACGTGCTAAGCATTTTCATGCTTAGTGGTTCGATACAATACTCTCTTCATTTCAGTTTAAATCAAATCATGTAATGTTTATAAAACAATGCTTTTATATAATTTTCAATGACTAATGCAGTACAATACACACACACACACACACTCATATATATATATATATATATATATATTCATTTCATTTACATTTACATTCAATTGCAATTCATTGGTCATTTCAAGTTATGCAATTTCATATGCACTAAATCATTCAAATCACAAATCATGCACTTTTCAATCTCATTATCATTTTACCCTTATCGAATTTAACCTATACTTTCATTGCATAGGATAACGAATCAAACACGATCCATTGATTTATGACGGTGTATACTATATATATATATATATATATATATATATATATATATATATATATATATACTCGGTTGGTGTACATTACCGATATTGTCTGTTGGGCTACGGATCGGTATGCCATAATAGTACGTTTGTTCGACTCTTATTGGTATACCAATTTATCGTTAACTCGAATTCTAATGGTTAACATTCCTTCAGGGCATTAAAATCATTCAATACAATTTACAATGATATATATATATATATATATATATATATATATATATATATATATATATATATATATATATATATATATATACATTTAATATGAAAATATAACATTTCACATTCATGCAATTTCTTATGCCATTCATTGCACAAGCAATTGTCTCGAATCACTTAAAACAAATCATTTCAAACAAAATCAATATGAACTTTCTTGTCAATCATTTCCAAAATTCGAATCATTTTACGTAATTATTCAAATATTTTTAGAAATAGAGAGAGGATTTGAGAACAAACCAAAAATCATTAAACTTTAGTTCCAATCTTTTGGAATCTAGAGCTTCAATGCGGGCTTTCCTCCTCGTTGGCCTCTGTTCAAATGCCATGACAATCCCTTATTAGTCGATTATTCTGGGAGTTCTATTTTAATTAGGAATTGAAATCATCTCATTTTAAGTAACCCAGGCTGAGTTACGACATTCAATGCGAGCTAGTTGATATGCCCGACTCCTTTGGATCACCCATTGTTTTTTTTATTTATTTATGGGGTTTTAACTCCATAAATTGGTAATGGTGCCCTCACTCATTTGAAGCTATGGTTCTAAGGTTTCTTCTCCAATTGATATCATCCAATTCGGATCACCCAAACTCAAGTTACAGCATTTTAATACTAAACTAGTCGACATGCCCAGCTCACTGGATTACCCACTACTTTTTTTTATTTATGGGATCTTAATTCCATAAATTGGTAATGGTGCCTTCACTAATTTGAAGCTATGGTCCTAATGTTTCTTCTCTAATTAGAATCATCCAATTTGGATCACCCAAACTCAAGTTACGGCATTTTAATGCCAAACTAGTCGATATGCCCAACTCATTGGATCACCCACTATTTTTTTCGATTTCTAAGGTCTTAAATCCATATATTGGTAATGGTTACTTCTACTCATTTGAAGCTATGGTTATAAGGTTTTTTTTACAATTGGAATAATCAAATATGGATCATCAAAACTCAAGTTATTGCATTTTACATCCAGACAACTCTAATTTGCAAAGCAGAATCAGATTGTTCTTACACATAGCTCCACTTTGACAGATTTTTGGGCACTTTAGGGTAACACTTTGCGTAGACTTCCTTAAAGTAAATTATTCCCATAAAAGTTCAATTTACCCAGAATTTTGAATCACTCAATTTGGATGAATGAAACTCAACTTATTGCTAAAACCCTATAACAACAACCAAAACAAAGCATACCCGTGAGCTACCCGAACTCACCTTTAAGCCCATATTCAGGAGCCTTAGAGCTACAATTTGCTCCTGGTCCCTTCTATACATTTGTACCCATATCTCTTATGATTCATTACCAATTGGAATCACTTCATTTGGATGATTATAACTTAACCTATAGCCAAAATAAGAACAGGGGTTTTGACAAATTTTTGACAACATTTCCTTTGAAAACCCAACATTTGTCAAAATGTTCTCTTGTAGGTTGCTTGATCTCGTAGAAGCAAGAAATGGGAAAATGATTGCCACCAAAAACTTGATCTCATGCCTATCTTCTCCTATTTTCTCCTCTTCTCTCAAAAACGTTTTTGCTCTTAATAGGCTTCCTAGATAAAATTTGGCCTTTAAACCCTATTTCCTCAAGGCCTTGTTTGGCTCACCAAAACCCATTTTTGGGTTAAGTTCTCCCAATTTACTATATAGCCCACATTTTATTTATTTGCACTTCAAATCTCAATAATCTCACTTAGACATATAACTTAGTCTCAAATGTATAAGTCCTCATTTTCCCCCTTAAGCCTTGTTTGACTTTTCTCATTATTTCATTTCTCATTTTTCTCATTTTAGCATTTAAGTCCATTTTCATTAGACCCTTAGGTCCTTATTTCACATTTTACTAAATTTATTTGGCTTGTAAAATTTTCGGGTTGTATATTTTTTTCGTTCTTTGGATTTAAATTCTGGAAAAATTTCATTTACTTTATTTTATACCCTAAACATGTTCTGAAACTGTTAGGGTATTTTTAGGGCGTTACAAACACATGCCTCAACACAGTCACAAGCTCGCCTAAGCGAAGTGGTTTGCCTAGGCGAGCAACACCCTCGCCTAGGTAGACCAGAGACTTCACAATTCCTATCCTAGGGTTCACCTAGGTGAACACTCCCTCGCTTAGGCGGACCCCTTCGCCTGGCGGAACTACCTGTCGCTGGGAGACTCCTTCTTCTACGGAGACCCCGTCCTCGCCTAGGCGAAGGGCACCGAACTCAAACTGGAACAATCTCCCATCTTTTTGCCCAAAAAATGGAAAATAACCCAAGTAGGAAGAATTCCCTACCTCTTGGAGCATAGAACAAACCCTTGGAAGCCTCGTGGACACTTCCCAAACCCGAAACCTTTGATTTCCTGAACTTCTCATTTAGACCCTCAGCGAAATCCCGCATTTTCGATACCCACGCATAGTCCTTGAAGATGCGTTGAACTTTCGTTCTTAGTTCGACGAATTCTAACTAACGAAACTCCGTAGATCGTTGAAAGAAGCCCTTAGCTCTCCTCTTTCCTTTTTCTCTCACTCTCATGCGTACACAACAACATAAAATGTGATTTTCTACCCTAGGAGAACCCCATGTCATGCGATGTGTCCACACCTGCTTGGGTCCGATTTTGGCCCGAAGCAATTCATTTCATCTCAGTTCAAGTTCAAATTATTTTCCATGAACTTAACTCAAGTTATTTTCTAACTTCTAAGATTTTCATAAAAATCTCATCCTTGGGAATCACTGGACACCCGTCACTCCAAAAAAACGTGAATTTCCGACTATTTTGGAATTCAACGAATTCTTAAGGTAGCTAGATTTCTGAGACCAAATCCAAGTAGAAATTTGTTTCCTCATATGAGATCAAAAAATTTACATGTTTTCAACCTATACTATAGCGGTAAATTACAGTTTTGCCCATTTTTTTAGAAAAATTCTATTTGTCTCGAGTTTTACAAAATTAGTAATTTAAGGGTGTTCCAATAATGATTTAAGAGTTGTACCTTAGTCATTTAAGAGTGTTACTTTAAGAGTGTTGCATAAGTGATTTAAGAGTGTTACATTAGTGATTTAAGAGTGTTACATTAGTGATTAAAGAGTTTTATATTGTGCTTTAAGAGTATTACATTTGTGATTTCAGGGTGTTACAATAGTGCTTTAAGAGTTTTACATTAGTGATTTAAAGATTTTAAATTTGTGCATTAAGAGTGTTACATTAGTGATTTAAGAGTGTTACAATAGTACTTGAAGAGTATTACTCTAATAGTATTTCATTAGTTATTTAAGAGTGTTACATTAGTGATTTAAGAGTGTCACGTTAGTGTTTAAACAGTGTTACTTTAACAATGTTACATTAGTTATTTAAGAGAGTTATATTAGTGATTTAAGAGTTTTACATTAGTGATTTAAGAGTGTTGCGTTAGTTATTTCAGGGTTTTACAATAGTGATTTAAGAATGTTACATTAGTTATTTATGAGTGTTGCATAAGTGATTTAAGAGTGTTACATTAATTATTTATTAGGGTTGCATAAGTGATTTAAGAGTGTTACATTAGTGATTTAAGAGTGTTACATTAGTAATTTAAGAGTTTTATATTAGTGCTTTAAAAGTATTACATTTTTTATTTAAAGATGGTACAATAGTGCTTTAATAGTATGACATTAGTGATTTAAGAGTGTTACATTAGATATTTATGAGTGTTACATTTTTTATTTTAGGGTGTTACGATAGTGCTTTAAGAGTTTTACATTAATGATTTACGGATTTTACATTTGTGCTTTAAGAGTGTTACATTAGTTACTTAAGGGTGTTACAATAGTGCTTGAAGAGTTTTACATTAATAATATTTCATTAGTTATTTAAGAGTGTTACGTTACTGATTTAAGAGTGTCACATTAATGCTTCAACAATGTTACTTTAAAAGTGTTACATTATTGATTTAAGAGTCTTACATTACTTATTTAATAGAGTTAAATTAGTGATTTAAGAGTGTTGCGTTAGTTATTTCAGGGTGTTACAATAGTGATTTAAGAGTGTTACATTAGTTATGTAAGATTGTTAAGTTACTAATTTAGGAGTGTAAGATTAGTGCTTTAACAGTGTTACTTTATGTCACGCCCCGATTCCCGGTCCGACCCGAATGGCGGATCCGAACCAAGTTCAGGGCGCGAGATTATATACTGGGACTCTTTACCTTTTTTTTTTTTTTCTCAGAGCTGAACTTGTACCTATGGGTATACAAACAATTTCTGTAATAACAAAAATCATTTACATATACAAAAGAACTACCACCGGAGTGGTGTCCATCGAAATCTATACAAATATCACTGAGTCCCATTTACATACTTCATGTACTTTTACATTTACAAATTAGAGCGCGGGACTATCTTGCTGATGAACCCTACTAGTGTGCTAGCCCAGGTTGTATGCAGGAAGATCGCGAATCCTCCTTTGTACCTACGGATTAAAAACCAGGTGCTAGAAGTTTCTGCTTAGTGGGAAATAAACTTATCACGAAACACATGCACTTATACTGAATCATAATAACCATATAACAGTAACAGATATCATAATCTTCATGAATTCATATAACACATTTACATACATAATTATCCTTGTAACCAACTTATTCTTATTCAGATATCTCGTATACGGTACTGAACTTATACTTATATACTTGATCTTATACTTACTCGAACTTACCTTATGGCAAACTTATTCTTATTACGATCTCGAAATTAGGACACCTATTTATACTTATCTCCCGTAGGACACATATTTATACTTATCTCCCGTAGGACGCATACTTATATAGATTTCCTTGTATGTGATACTGAGCTTAAACATATACTTATACTTATCTCCCGTAGGACACATACTTATGCTTATCTCCCGTCGGACATATACTTATGCTTATCTCTTCGGATGTACTTTTGGTTCTCAGGACATATATATCGGACTTATACTTATACTTGTCTTACGGATCTTATGCTTGTATTACAGAGCATATACTTGTATATCGAATCTTATAATTGTATAACGGAGCTTATTCTTGTATTTTAGATTTTATACTTGTATTCCGGAACTTATTCTTGTATTTTGGATCTTATACTCGTTTTACGGAGCATATACTTGTCTTACGGATCTTATACTTGTGTTACAGAGCTTATTCTTGTATTTTTGGATCTCTTATACTTGTATTGGAACTTATTAACTGTCTTTCGGATCTTATACTTGTATTCACGAACTTTATTCTGCTGTCTTCGGATCTTATACTTGTTCAAATACTTTTCTCGAATCATTTTCTTCTTTTTCTTTTCGCGTTTCAGTTTGTGATTTCACATATGGCTATAGAAGTCGACATTCATGGTGATTGTTGAATCTGTCGGTTGTCATTCGATGCAATGTGATCTCACATTCAATTTTGCAATCTCACATATTACTATAGAAATTAGACATTCACGACCCAGTTAGGTTGTTGAATCTGTCACATTTTATCATTCAGCGCTTAATATGATCTCATTCAATATTGCAATCTCACATATTGCTATAAGTAGGCATTCACGGCCAGTTGATTATTGAATCCTATCACATTTTTCATTCGGTAGATGTGATCTCGTTCAATATTATAATCTCACATATTACTATAGAAGTCGACATTCACGGCGGTCGGTTGTTGAATCACGTCACATTTATCGATGTTAGCAATGTGATCTCATTCAATATTGCAATCTACATATGACTATAGAAGTGACATTCCACGACAAATTCGGTTGTTGAATCACGTCACCTTGTTTGTCGTTCATTAGCAATGTGATTTACCGTGGAGCGGATCGGAACGTGCGCCCACGTAACAAAGTGTGTCAGCGCGAGTGCGAAAGCCGTCAGGCGATGCACTCATTCATTCATGTATTTCATACCATTCGCTATCTTTTCTGGATTATATGTGATAATAATCATATATAACTTAACCACATTATGTGTTCATGACATATTGCATTTCATGTTCATGTTCATGTTTCAGTTCGTTTTCATATTTCATATCATATTCATGTTTCATGAACACATTTATACGTATTACATTTCCTATACTTTTCTTGTTTCATGTCTGTTGCATATGGAATTTCATATACTTGTACAGTATGACACCTTTGTATTCACACATCATTCATGTATTCTTGTTCCTCTATGAATCTATTTCACTTGGAAATTGGAATCATTCCAATTGAATCATCCAAACTCAAGTTATGGCATTCCATGCCAAACTAGTCATTTTGCCCATTTTACACTAGGGACAGTTTGAAATACCCATTTTCAGGGGTCTTAACTCCATATCTGACACTGGTTCTTTATACTCCTTTGAAGCTAAGGTGCTAAGGATTCTTCTCAGCTTGGAATCACTCAAATCAGACAGAAACTCAAGATATGTCCCAGTGACGAGGATTACTCTATGTTCAAAATAGAACCAGAAATTGGCTTGAACATAGCCCCACTTTGAGTGCATTTTTGGGCCAAATAGAGTCAGAATTTGAAGGTTCTTATTTCAGGGTGGTTTGTTCTCCTTGAAGTCTAGTTTAACCAGCAACTTGAATCATCTAAATCTGATAAGAAATGACCAAGGTATGGCCAAAATGCGAACACTAGTCTGAAATAGAGCATTGGGTACCGGTACGGTACCAGTTGACAGAACACTTATGGTACCGGTACCACTCTGTTTGGTACCGGTACCACCCCTCGAAATTTCCCAAAAAAGGTGGTTTTTCTCCCATTTTTCCATATTTTGCTACCCAAATCAACTCAATAATCAATATATACATCATTATATATTCATCTACCTTGGCCTCTATTCTACTCAAATCATCTTTCAATACACATCTTATACACTCTATTGAACTCAAACATACTTTCTATTCATATCTTATACAAGGCCTAAGGTTTTACTCAACCCAACTTCAAGAAATCTAGGGTTAGGAAAAGTTCCTATCAAAACCTAGAACAAGAACAAACATGTGTACTTTACATAACCATACAGGAACCCAAAAACACATGTAATGAGACTCTAGATCACTCTCATAACAAAACCCTAGAAAAACAAAGGGATTTGTGATGATTTCCATACAAGAATTCATTCTAGGGTTAGGTTTCTTACAACCCAAAACATGTATCCATACTAATAGTCATAGTTCCATACTTAATGTTAGAATCCATACCTTAAACTTGGCTTCTTCTTCTTCCTTCTTCTTCTTCTTCTTCTTCTCCTTCCCTTCTTCTTCTTGTTCTCCACGGTTTTGATCCTCCCAAATGAGACCAAATTTGGTCTTAAATCAAATATCTCTCCTTAGGCCATGTTTGGCTCCCAAAAACCCATTTTTGGGTTAAGTTTTCATTTATTTCACTTTAGTCCTTCATTCCTCTCTTTTTATAAATCAAGTTAGGCATATTTCTATTTTAACCCCTAGGCTTTCCCTTTTATGACCACTAGGTCCTCAAGTGGTAAATTACATATTTACCCTTTTTATTAAATCCTAAACATGTCCAAAAACTGCTATGGTATATTTTGGGGTGTTACACTTTAATAGTGTTAAATTAGTAATTTAAGTGTGTTACGTTACTGATTTTAGAGAGTCATATCAGTGCTTCAACAGTGTTACTTTAATAGTATTACATTAGTGAATTAAAAGTGTTACATTAGTGCTTTAAGAGTGTTACTTTAGTGATTCAAGAGTGTTACATTGTTGATTTAAGAGTGTTACATTAGTGATTTAAGAGTCTTACTCTTGTGATTTAAGAGTGATACGTTACTATTATAAGAGTTTTAGATTACTGCTATTAGAGTGTTACATTTATGATTTAAGGGTGTTAAAATTGTTCATTGAGAGTGTTACATTAGTTATTAGGGAGTGTTACTTTAGTGATTTAAGAGTGTTACATTAATGATTTCAAGTTGTTACAATAGTGTTTTAAGAGTGTTACATTAGTTATTTAAGAGAGTTACCTTAGTTATTTAAGAGTGTTGCATTAGTACTTTAAGAGTGTTACTTGAGTTATTTAAGGGTGTTCCAATAGTGCCACAAGAGTTTTACTTTAATACTATTTCATTAGTGATCTATGAGTGTTACGTTAATTATTTAAGCTTTTCATATTACTGCTTCAACAGTGTTACATTAGTTACTTAAGAGAGTTAAATTAGTGATTTAAGAGTGTTACATTAGTAATTTAAGAGTGTTACATAAGTGATTTAAGAGTGTAACATTAGTTTTTTTCAGAGTGTTACATTGGTGATTTAAGAGACTTAAATTAGTGATTTAAGAGTGTTACATTAGTGATTTAAGAGTGTTACATTAGTGCTTTAAGAGTGTTACATTAGTTATGTAACAATGTTACAATAGTGATTTAAGGGTGCTACATTAGTGCTTTAAGAGTGTCAAATTAGTTCTTTAAGAGTGTTACATTAGTGATTTAAGAGTGTTATGTTACTGGTTTAAGAGTGTCACACTAATGCTTCAATAGTGTTACTTTAATAGTGTTACATTAGAGATTTAAGAGTGCTACATTAGTTTTTTAAGACTATAACATAATTGATTTAAGAGTGTTTCATTAGTGATTTAAGAGTGTTACATTAGTGACTTAAGAGTGTTACATTAGTGACTTAAGAGTGTTACATTAGTGATTCTAGAAAGTTAAATTAATTATTTAAGAGTGTTACATTAGTGATTTAAGAGTGTTACATTAATGACTTAAGAGTGTTACATTAGTGATTGAAGAGTGTTACAATAGTTATTTATGGGTGATACATTAGTGCTTAAAGAGTGTCAGATTAGTGTTTTAAGAGTGTTACATTAGTGAATTAAGGGTGTTAAAATGATGTTTTAAAAGTGTTACATTAGTGATTTAAGAGTGTTACGTTACTAATTTAAAAGTGTGAAATTACTTCTTCAACAGTGTTACCATAATAGTGTTACATTAGTGAATTAAGAGTGCTACATTAAAGCTTTAATAGTTTTACATTAGTGATTTAGGTATGTTACAATAGTCATTGAAAAGTTACATTTGTTATTTAAGAGTGTTACATTAGTTATTTAAGAGTGCTACATTCGTGAGTTAAGAGTGTTACATTAGTTATCTAAGAGTGCTACATTCGTGAGTTAAGAGTGTTACATTAGTTATTTAAGGGAGTTACGTTAGTGCTTAAAGTGTGTCAGATTCGGTTTTTAAGAGTGTTACATTAGTGATTTTAAGGTGTTACAATAGTGCATTAACAGTGCTACATTGCTGATTTAAGATTGTCACATCAGTTATTTAAGATTGTTACATTAGTGATTAAATATTGTTACAATAATGATTTAAGGGTGTTAGTTTAGTACTTTAAGTGTGTCAAATTAGTGCTTTAAGAGTGTTACATTAGTGATTTAAGAGTATTACATTAGTGATTTAAGAGTGTGACGTTACTTATTTAAGAGTGTTACATTAGTTCTTTAACAATGTTACTTTAATAGTGTTACATTAGTGACTTAAGAGTGTTACATTACAAATTTAAGAGTGTCACATTAAAACTTCAATAGTGTAACATTAGTGATTTAAAAGTGTTAAAATAGTGCTTTTAGAGTGTTACACTAGTGATTTAAGTGTGTTGCATTAGTTATTTAAGAGTGCTACATAAGTGATTTAAGAGTGTTACATTAGTGATTTCTGAGTATTATATTAGTGATTTAAGAGTGTTAAATTAGTCATATAAGAGTGTTACATTAGTGATTCAAGAGTGTAACATTAGTTATTTAAAAGTGTTACATTAGTTATGTAAGAGTGTTAGAATAGTGATTAAAGGGTGTTAAGGTAGTGTGACGCCCCAAAATCCGAGATTTCGTTGATCACCCATCAACCCGCGGAATGCCTTTGGATATCGTGTAACTCGATACCACATCATTGTGTCTCATTTATCAGGATCCAAAATTTAACAAAAATCGGACAGAGTCTCCTTTGTAAGCTCTATCCAAAACCCAACCTGCACAATATACAATAACATGACCCATCCGAGGCCCATTATAACACGGTGAGCCGCTGAATCCATTTATGAGTAAATTGACCACACGGGCCCATTTTGTAGCACCTATCGAAGTCTGGTGACAACTGTCAACTTTGCGGGGCTTGATGGTTTCGGAGTATTAACACGGCTACACCATCATGTCCATTTATCGGGATCATGTATTTAACAAAAAATGAACATAGTCTCCTACGTACGGGAAGAAGCTCTATCAAAATACAACTGTATAACAATACATCACATGACTATCAGAGACTCGATATACCGCTTTCGGCCCCATTGACCATACCACGAATCTTTATACATACAATACAAGAGTTTAATTATACACTCTTATGAAATATTATATTAAAGCGATCGTTCTAATATATACATATACAAGAAAATATGGTCCAAAGCCACATCATCTTTCTTCATATGTGTGGTCCCGAATCTTGGGTCAACATATATTCACCTAACACATTGCACGAAAGGAAGGTCCTATGAAGGGTGAGTAAAGCCCGAGTGAAGTGATAATCTCAGGCAGTTTACTCCCCACCTAAGTGCTCATACAATGATCAAACCAACACATACACATCCAAGTGAAAATGTCTACATGAATGTCGTATGTCATGCATGGAATGTCTTCATGCCCACGTATCGAGTCACTCATCGACTCCTTCACACCGCACCTATGCAAGTGTGACCGGAAGTATTGGTAGTATAATGACACACATACACTGATCCCTTACTGGCTCACCAGTACCCAAAGCAAGTGTCCACAGGAAACTAATCCCGAGTCAATCTCGACTCCTATCACACGACTCGAAGTCTATGTGATAACCATGACTGTGTGTCTTCTTTGGGCAAAAGAACTTTTCAGCTTTGTGACACCCCAAATCCGAGGGTGTCTCGTTGACAACCCATCAACCTGCGAAATACCTGTGTCTCATATTATGAGACCTATACATGAGTAAAAATGGCCACTTGGGCCCATGCATCAATACTCACAAAAATACATTAACTATATTACAATAGTTCAAGAGTTATTACATTACTTTTAACCAAAACATATATCAAAATTTGGAGTTCTAATACATGTTTTACAAACTAAATACCAAATCCACAATTCGGCTTTCTTCTCAAAAGCGACCTCTAATGGGCGTCGTCTTCCCGAACACTTCCTGTTCCTGAAATAATGATCCCTCGACAGGGTGAGTAATGCCCAGTAGTGATAATCTCCTACATGGGTTACTCCCCACCTAAGTGCACATGCAATGATTCAACATAACCACATTCAAACAAATACATGATCCTACTTGAATGTCGATATGGATGAGAATGCGACTCACCCTTTCCACTTCTCGAGCCCTCACTGACTCCCTCACGCATGCCTAACCTAAATGTGGAGAGAAAATATCGCTAAACACAAGCTTTTGTTCTTGAAAAACATCAGCATCGAAGCTCTGTGAAATATATTTGATTACTCCTCCGAGGCGAATTGTCGGATCATTTTTCCTAAACAGCCTGGGTCGCCCTCCGAGATGAACTGGTCGGATTCACTCTCCAAGGCAATTCTTGGAAAATCTTCCCTTGAAATTCCTTTCACAAACACTTTCCATTTTCTATTTCTTTCATGCCATGCACTCACACTTCCAATTTTCTTGGTTGCCCTTGCATATAAAATGCATTATGCCATTTCCAAACCATTACATACAAAGCAATATATCAATTTCAGACATATTAACAAAATTGACATTCATACTACATGTTATTTTAATTCATATCACACACATCAAAATTATCTCACTTGAGCTAATCAACAACTAATGATTTACACATAATTATATTTCTATATAATTCAACACTCATGTTAACACATTTAATTTTCATGCATTAACAATTTCTTTCCCACACACCTGCTTATCTATTTTAAGCAATATTTTGCTTACAACACACATGGACCATTTTCGGTCCAACAAGCTAAACCGAGACTGTTTTTAATAGTCCCCAAAACAAGCAATGGGCTGTCCATGGACAGCCCTCTCACTAAGTATCGGTTCCACTTTGTGGAACCGAAATCCATGGCCATTTCCGCCCAACAACATCCAAACCATAATTTATTGCATAAATTATCACACATTACACCCAAATGTCATCCGTGGACTGCCCAAACGGGTTCAAAATTTCACACAATAAATTCCGCCTTGGGACTCCATCAAACGTCACTCACGACCTCAAATCAACCAACCATTCACAAAGCTCTTTAAACTCGAAAATAACCAAGTAGGAGAAGACCCTACCTTTGAGTTGTTGAAACTCCCAAACCGTTGCTCATGCATAGCCTTTACCGCTGTAGAACAACTTTGCTTTCGTTCACGCCGAACCGATTTCGTCGAAGTCGAGATATCTAGAGAGAAGTTGGAGCTTCTTCAAAATTTGATTCTCCTCTCCACCGGCATGTCCAGCCTCCAAAATGAGAGAAGATGTTCTTTCTTTCATTTTATTCCCATTTTGTCCTCACTTCACTACAAGCCACCATTGGCTCATTGATTTCCTTATCCACTTTATCCACCCACTATTGGATTTTCCTCCAATTAGGAGAGATACCACATGTCCACATGAGCCCTGGCTGACCGATTCTCAGACTCCGATACGCGGCACAAATTATAAGCCACCCAAAATGCGCCAAGTGTCCCGCACTATGCTCGTTGTTCGAAACGTGGGTAAATTCCGATTGTCTTTAATTCACTAATTCGACGTGATAGCTAGATTTCTCGCAAGACGCATTCCAACAGTGAAGTCCTTTCGCCATCCGAGATCTAGAAAAATTCCTCGGATTTTGATCGAAATTACCATTTGCCTTTTCGTAAAATTAAGAGTTTCTGGTTTCACAGTTTACTACGATCTCTTTTACACTCCATACATAACTTTTAGATCGCATCATGAGTCTCTTACACCCATGTTCCAAAAGCTTTTCACCTATGGATTAACGGCCTCTCTCTGCTC
Source organism: Tetrastigma voinierianum (assembly GCA_016808115.1). Taxonomy (NCBI): domain Eukaryota; kingdom Viridiplantae; phylum Streptophyta; class Magnoliopsida; order Vitales; family Vitaceae; genus Tetrastigma; species Tetrastigma voinierianum. The sequence continues at coordinate 33,394 of JAEQBH010002361.1, read as the reverse complement.
CGCCTAAAAACACATTAATTATATTTCACTTTTTTATGTTTTAAACCGCGGAGATTATTGAAGTCGCCCAAAGTACGAGTTCACTACCCATTCATCAACATCGGCGCATGCACACACCCACACGCTGATGTCCCTATGCATATGAAATGCAAGATATATTTCCCCATGCTATGCCATGTTACATGCAAAATAAAGCTACATGCAACATTTATAAATTTCCTTTATAATTATATTTCCAAGCATATAATCGTATTCATCATCATTCTCATGTTAATACATCACGCAAGCACATATTAACATGATTTTTACACACAATAGCATGTTATTTAATATTTTTCAATAATAACACACAAAATGGCCCAAATCTCAAACCCACATAAAAAAGGGCACCTCTGGTCCTTCATGGTTTGTCAACAATTCATCAAGTGGATACCAAACACACCACAAAACTCAAGACATCGGGCCCCTAGATTAAAACTAAACTCGACGCAGTCCGAGATCAAGCCAAACTAATCCTCAAAATTCAACTCGGATCGGTCTAAAATAGTCCTAAAATTTTAGTCGAACCCGTACGAAACAAATTCCGAAATTCAGCTCGAATCGGGTCCGAAAATACCCAAAAATTCTACACTCAAATCCTGCAAAAATTTGGGACCTAAATTCCACGCTCTAAGAAAACTCTCGTTGGCTAAATGGCCTTTAGGCTAGATATAACCTAAGTAGAAAATTTCAAATTCCTCGTGGAGTTTGACAAACTCCAAGATCTTGGTACCCACACGTAGCCTCGATGAGTGACCGATTTCCTCATTGGCTTCTCCGACAAAAACCTACACCGAATCTACTAGATCTTAGAGAGTGTTTTCTCTCTACCCTCTCTTCTCTCTCTCTTTCTCGCCCACCTTTTTCTACCGAAAATGCCTCCCAACCCTTTTTGTTTGTTTTTTTTCCTTTTGTTTGACTTTTTTTTTTTTTAACCATGTGTCCATCTCTTATTCGGGTCCGTTTCTGCCCCGAAACAATTTATTTATTTTCAATTCAATTTCTTTTACATGAACTTAGCTCAAGCCATTTCCTGACTTTCGAGATTTTCGTAAAAATCTTGTCTTTGAGTCATTGGCAACTTATCACTCAGAAATTCGTAAAAAATTTCCGATTGTTCTGCACTACTAAATTTTTTCGGGTCACTTATTTCGTTGTAAGACAAATTTAATCTACAAGTAAATTGCTTAATCATTCGAGATATAGATAATTTTCTAGGCTTCCCTGAACCATTTTGGCAATTTATTATTATTAATATCATTTTTCCATTTTTGAAAATTTCTAATTTTCCCGGGTTTTACACATTTATCCACATTCATATAAAAACATGTAATACCATATTAAAAACAGTTCATATGAGTTCAATGACAACTCTTTTACATAAAGGTACATGTCAAAGCTAGTTTGTTCCAAAAATTTTACAAAAAGAATTATAAAAGCCACAAGTCGACTTTCTTCACCCTTGTGGTCCCGAATGAGAGCCGCCCACCGGCGTATATCCCGCACCTAAAAAGTTTGTAGAGTAATTCCTACAAAGGCTACCCCCACTCCCACTCCCACCTCGCCTATGCACATGCAATGCTCACATTTGAAAATTCATATTCATCAACAATTCCAAGTAAGAATATGCAATTATAGGTTGAATCTCTGCATGCCATGCTAGTGAAATGATATGAGACTCACTCCATCATACTCCCCGAGTCTTTATATCGACTACAACACACAATGCAATGCCAATGTGTGATAAAATTCGTCATTGATGGATTACATCCAATGATTCTTTTCAAAATAATATTATGTGTTTATATACCAAAACTTGTTGGATGTTAAACCTCGAATGATCATTTCATATACAAAACTCATGTGTCTTTTTGGGTAGCAGATTTTTAGAGTCTCACTGTAGATCCCGCGACGCCTACACTTTTTGAATTTCTACGAATAGGAGTGTATGAACCAAGAATCGAGTATTTCACCCGAGGGAGCGCCTTCACCCTTTCTCGCTTATTACTCACACAAGTTTTTCCATGTCAAGTGCAACCGTGTGATCATAGACGAGTCCACTCCATTAATCACCAAATGTAGTGTTTGGATCTTAGCAATGCACTACACCTACATGAAATGCGATGTTTTCTGCAAGTATGCAATCAGAATTTGCACCATTGCATGTCAATGCCATGTCACATATGGCATTTGAATTCATACAATCTATCATGCATCGCACAATTATATCACATGCATATAATCTACAATTAAACACTCACACTAATGTCAATACATTAAAACATATACATTAACATTTTATCAAACAACAACAACCAAGCATGTTATCACAAAATCAAGCAATAACACACTTAACCCTCAAGGCAAAGTGTGACATGTAAAATGCCCATAAAACATCCCAAATAGCCCCTTGCTGTGCATAAAACTCGGCAAATCGGCTATAAATCAAGCAATAAGGCCATAATAATGATTTTCTCTTCATCCAAAATGTTTCTAAGAACAATTTTTTTGACATTCCACAAACAAACACAAACCAAATTCCTTACGTGCCGACCTCACAAACAAACACAAACCAGCTCACAAAGCCAACCACAAACAAGCCATAAAAACGGCCATAAACCATTTTTAAACAGTCCAAACAGCCCCTTAATAGCCATAAACCATATTTTTATCCAAACAGACCCTAAAAAATTCTTTGGACATTCCATAAACAATCACAAACTAGCTCACAAAGCCGACCACAAACAAGTCGTAAAAACGGCTATAAACCCTTTTTAAACTGTCTAAACAGCCCCTTAACAGCCATAAACCATATTTTTAATCCAAACAATCCTTAAAGAAATTCTTGAGAAATACTATAAACAATCACAAACCAGCTCACAAAGCCATCCACAAACTGCCAGAACGGCCAATAAAGTAGTCCAATACCAAATGTACTTGTTAGGGCATCAATACAAACAACCTCCTTTAAAAACAACCAGTAAAGGGTGAATAAACCACAAGGAAGAATCCCTACCTCTTAAAGCATAGTAGAAATGTAAGAGGTCTCAAGAACACCTCCTTAACCCGAACACTTTGATTTCCCCAAATCTCCTCCTTTGGATCTTCGATGAAATCCCTCCTTTTTGGTACACACTCATAGCCCTCGTTGAGGCGATGAACTTTAGTTCTTGTCTCAACGAATTCCAACTGACGAAACTCCGTGGATTGTCGAAAGAAGTCTTGGACTTCTTTTTCTCTTCCTCTCTCTCACATAGAAACCAAGAAGAAAATGGGATAGCTTGTCCCCCAAGCCTCTAATTTAATGTTTAAGTGGTTGACTCATGTCGCGCCACGTGTCCACGACTCGGGCCCAGTTTGTTTTCAGCCTTTGAAACGATTTATTTCGCCTGGTATAAGCCTAAATTCTATTTTATATGAACTTATCTTTTAAATTATTTCCTATTTTCTGCATTTTCAAAATCTGCTTTGGGGTTCACTGTACACGTCGCCATTTAAAAATGGAAAATTCGACTATCTCGAAATTCATCTAAGTAACTAGATTTCGCAAGAAAAATCCAACGATGAGTTCAATTTTGTCATTTGAGATCTAGAAAATTTTAGGTTTTCAGCCCATACCGTAGTAGCAATTTACCGTTTTGCCATTTTTCAGAAAAGTTAAAATTTACTTGGGTTTTTTATTAGTCTAAAACTCATCAATTTTTAAACCCATTTTTCAAATATATTTCAAGCTTAAGAAATTCATTTTCATGCAAAATTATGGAGCTTTCACCCAGATTTATGTTTTGTAGAAACTTATGGAAAGAAGGCATCTAAAATAAATTGGAGCAGAAATCAGCACTATGCAAAGAAATGGCCAATGTCACAACATTACATTTCCAGTGTTGCGACATTATGTGGAGAAGGTATTGACACTATTGCAATGTCACGACAAAGCTGCAACATCAGCTGAAAAGGGGAAGGCAAAGGTATTCCAATGTCGCGACATCATTACGACATTGACGCAACATCACGTTAATGTCACAACAATACAACTCAATGTTGTGACATCAAAAGTAGTCCTAGCATTCAAACTATAAGTAATGTATCCAATGTCACGATATTACTCTGAAGTAAAGAACTGAATTATTTAAATGTTGCAACATCATACAAAAGCAAGCCTCATTTGAAGTTTAACAAACCGATGTCGTGACATCAACATAAGGACTAACAGGCAATGTCGCGACATCAGCTACTACATTTGTAGAGGGATTCAAAACAAAAAGATTCAATGTCGTGACATTAGTCCAGCAATGTCTTGACATCAGCCTAGAGTGGTCACAATGAACTTAACCGACCAATGTTGCGACATTAGATTAGCAATGTCGCGACATCAGCTGAAAAGATCAGAATTGTAGAGGCAATGTCGCGACATCAAAAAGTGAACTATAAGCGATGTCGTGACATCAAATCAAGAAATTAAGAGAAAAGGCATCAACAAGCTTGCGTCACTACATAAATTCACGTCGCGAACATCGACCAATGTTGTAAATACGTGAGCGCAAATGCTGTCGCGACAAATGCATAATCACAATAATCGGATTTCAATGTCACGACATCGTCATACATTGATTTATCACCTGAAATCGAATTACTCCAACAAAGCCGCCAATGTCGTGACATTAATCGTAACCCATGATATCGATAACTCGATGTCGCGATACATCACCATGACATCAAATAACTAGAGCAACATTTCCGGGATTTTCAAAGTGATTCATCTCATTTTTAGGCACAAGACCTCGAGCCATAAATAGAAGCTCCTAGGATAAGTGCATAGCTTCCAGCGGCTTTTCATCAAGTCTACATGATTTTTGGGAGAGTTGAAGTCTCATTGTATATATATTTTTATTTTCTTGTTTTCTATTTTTTTTTAGTTTGTTTTCTAGGTTTAGTTTTCTTCTTTCAAATCGTATAGTGGATCTCGAATCTAGAATTCTAGCTAGATGAATGTAAATCTAAGCTCAAAATTATGTCTGAATGTAAATGGAATCTGGGAATTTTTCTGGATTTCTTTTTTTTCAATTTTGATGACAATTTCAATGAATTTGTTTGATCAACTAGTCATTGTCATTCCAGATTTGAGAGGCTCGGCTCCCTCTAGGAAGAATCTGTCATTGGGATTATTGTTTGTAGTGTCATAATGTTGTTTTGGGTATGAAAATTGGAGTACTCAACTGATATTACTTTACATCGAAATGTTCTCAATATCGCATGGTAATTTTCGTAAAAGTTATATCATTGTTTGATTTTCAAGAATCCTCTCGAGTGACACAGGTTGAGACTACTTGATGCTAAATGAGCAAGAATTTGGGGTGTTATAATCGATATTATTTGAACTAAATACAATTTATGGGACAATTTTGATACATCACTAGTAAGATCCAACCTCTCGTTTCACAAGGCTCCTCGCGATGCAACAGGAGTGTGTGCCCAAGGAATATGATCCACTTACTGATCTTAAAAATTAATTATGATAGGTTTCACCTTAATTGAGAGGAATAAATTCAACCCTATATTAGTTGAGATTCTAATCAAGGGGAGAAATAATTCTTTTCTAGTTGATGGTATCGAGATATCATTTATTTTTGAAAGGGCCTGCATGACCCGTTTATAGGTAACTAATCTTTCCACATAGGAGATGGCTGTGAAGTACTGAAAAGGAAAAAATAGTCAAATATTAAAAGAGGACAATCCTACAAGTAGCCTTCAAACCCACTGGCTAGAGATAGAAGTATGGTAAGTTGGAGAGTGAAATGTGAAGTGTTAGGAGAAATCCATTTCTAGACTAATATGCTCTTGACAATTCTAATGTTCATACCTCCAAGAATTTATCTTTTTTATTTGGAACTTGCAAAATGATGGTCATAACACTGTTTTCATTCCCAGTGTTATCTCAATCCAATGAATTCTCTAATTATGTATTTTATAATTTTATTATTGCTTTGATTTATTTTACTGTATAAGACAAATATATCCTGAAATTTGGAAGTTCAAATAGTGAGATTCTTGAGTAGTGAGGGTAGTTAATCTTTCAATTCTCTAATCAATCCTCATGTGAATGATATTTGGACTTAAACATCCACTTTATTACTTTTATGACCTGTGCACTTGTAGAGATTTTTGACCAAAACCTATTTAAATTGCAAATTATTACTTAACAAAAGAAAACATATTTTAATTATCTAGTCCATAAAGTTTCTGGCATGATTGCTAGGGATTGAATAAATTCCTAGTAGAAGTGACAAAAGTTTGGTATGCATAATCACATGCTGATTGGGTCAAAAATTAGGTCCACATTAGGCATTCTACAAGTTTTAGGCATTGTTGCTAGAGATTACGAAAGTAGTCTTTGGTAATAGTGTTTCAAAATTTGTATTTTGATATGGTCACAGGCACAAAAATAGCTTTTACAGTTAGTGCTTTAAGAGTGTCATATTAGTGCTTTAAGAGTGTTACATTAGTAATTTAAGGGTGTTAAAATAGTGTTTTAAAAGTGTTACATTAATGATTTAAGAGTTTGACATTATTTATTTAAGAGTGTCACATTAGTGCTATAGCAATGTTACTTTAATAATGTTACATTAGTGTTTTAAGAGTGTTACGCTATGATTTAAGAGGTAGAAATTAATTCTTCAACAATGTTACAGCTATATAATAGAGTTATATTAGATATTTAAGAGTGTTACATTAGTGGATTTAAGAATGTTACAATAGTGGGATTTATGCTTTACATTTATTATTTAAGAGTGTTGGTATTAATTAACATTAGTGAGTTAAGAGTGTTAAGCAATAGTGATTTAAGGGTGTTACGCTATACTTAAAGTATGTTTCCATTAGTTCCTTAAGAGTTACATTAGTGATTTATGGGTGTTATAATAGTGTTTTTGTAGGGAGTGATATATTAATGATTAAGAATGTTGCATTAGTATTCATGAGTGCTAAGCATTAGTGATTTTGTGAGTGTTACACACACATATAAGGGTGTTATGTTATTGCTTTAAGCGTGTCAGATTAGTACTTTAAGAGTTCTACATTAGTGATTTAAGGGTGTTAAATAGGTCTATAAGAGTATTACATTAGTGATTTAGGAGTCCGACTTTACTTATTTAAGAGTGTCACATTAGTGCTTTAATTGTGTTACATTAGTGATTTGAGAGTTTTACATTAGTGGTTTAACAATGTTAAATTTGAGATTTAAGCGTGTTCAAATAGTGCTTTAAGATTGTTACATTAGTGATTTAAGTGTGTTTACATTAGTTATTTAAAAGTGTTGCATAAGTGATTTAAGAGTGTTACATTAGTGATTTAAGAGTTTTACATTAGTGATTTAAGAGATTTACATTAGTGCTTTAAGAGCATTACATTTGTGATTTAAGGGTGGTACGATAGTGCTTTAAAAGTGTTACATTAGTGATTTAAGAGTGTTACATTTGTGACACCCCAAAATCCGGGGGTCCGTTGATCACCCATCAACCTGTGGAATGCCTGTGGATATCGTGTAACTCGATACCACACCGTTGTGTTCCATTTACCGGGATCCAAAATTTAACAAAAATCAAACAAAATCTCCGTTGTATGGGGCACTCTATAAAAAACCAAACCTATATAATGTACAATAACATGACCCATCCGAGGCCCAATATAACACATTGGCCGCACCAAGTCCATTTATGAGTAAAAATTGACCACACCCGGTCCATTTATCCACATTCATGTAAAAACATGCAAGGCAAGGCTATATTAAAAACAGTCCATATGAGTTCCATTACAACTTTTTTTCAAAAAATACATGCCAAAACTAGTTTGCTAAAAAAATATTACAAAAAGAATTATAAAAGCCACAAGTCGTCTTTCTTCACCCTTGTGGCCCCATATGAGAGTCGTCCATCAGCTTATATCCCGCACCTGAAATGTTTTCCCTATATAAGGTGAGCCATGCTCAGTAGAGTAATTCCTACAGAGGCAACTCTCTACATAAGTGCACTTGCAATGTTCACATCAACATTCCAAGTAAGAATATGCAAATCTAGGTTGGAATTCTACATGTCATGCTATGAAATGAGATGAAACTCACTCATGCACCATACCTCGAGTCTTTATCGACTCCCATCACACAATGCAATGCCAATGTGTAATAAAATATGTCATTGGTTAATTTCATCCAATGATCACTTTATAAACAAAACCCATGTGTCTTTCCGGGTAGCAGGTTTTGGAATCTCACTGCAGGCTCCGCATGCCTAACTACACTTTTTAGAATTTCACCAATGGAGTGTATGAACCAATAACTAGGTCTCTCACCTAAGGGAGAGTCTAGCCCTTCTTGCTATTATCTGATTACTAAAAGTTTTCCAATGTCGCAAGAATTTCCCCATTGAACTTTTCCAATGGTACCGAGCCCACTTATCAATCACCAAATGTGGTGTTTGATCTCAACCATGCACTCACACCCATAAAATGCGATGTCCTTGTGCATATGCAATGTAATGAACCATTACATGTCAATGTCATGTCACATATGTAATGAATGCCACATGGATAAGCTAAACCATACATTTCACCATGTATCATGGACAATTATATCATATGCATGTTATCTCCAAATAAACATTCATACCAATGTCAATACATTAATACACATATATCAACATTTTATTTATAAACAACAACCAAGCATGTTATTAGAAAATCATGCAATAACATCCTTAACTCTCAAGGCTAAATGTGACATATAAAATGCCCACAAAATAGCCCACAAAACGACCCCAAACAGCCCCTTAAACTAGCCTTAAAACCAGCCAATCATGCCCTTAAACTAGCCATAAAACCAGCCAAACATGCCCTAAAAACAACCCAAACAGGCCATAAAAACAGCCCTTTAACAGGCAATAAAAACAGCTCTAAACAACCCCTTAACAAGCCATAAAAACAGTTCCAAATAGGCCATAAAAACAACCCCTTAACAGGCCATGATTAGTGCCCAAAAAGTGCTATTTTGAACCTTATTTTTAATAGGTTTTGAGCGCTTTTTGTGTACTAATTGTTGTAATTAACCCAATTTACATATTAAGGTCCCTATTATTCTAATGATCACATTTTGTGGCAAATTTGCAGTTTTTACGGTAGCTAATCACGCCAATGCTGGAGTCGATCCAACATGAAGAATTAAAGTCAAACTCAACATCATAGATCGTAGACTAGAAGGAAAGAAGAGAAGAAAATAGAAGAAAAATGCAGTTGGTGAAGAAATGGAAAGAGAAGCAGCAGAACAAAGGGGCTAAATGGAACAAAGAGTCACAGGAGAACATGACCTTTCGCTAGGCTAATGAAAATTCATCGTGGATAAATGGTACTTCACTCGCTATCTCGTGAATTCCCGCTTAGTAGTTAAACACTATTCCTAGCTAAATTATGCATTTTACATCACAAGAATCACTTATGCCAGCTTAAATTCTCGCTTAGCTAGCGAAATTGCCACCGCTTAGCTAAAATTCATGATTTCATTATTCTGGTGATTTCGCTACCTAGCTAAAATTTCGAGCCTTAGCATGAATCCACCGCCTCATGCTTTTGTAATTAATGCCAACCGACTCTCACTTTTGGTGTATTACTCTCTTGTCCTTTAACTTAGCCAAATTGTTAGGCTTTCTTTGCATTTTCACATACTTTGGGTTGGCTATATAAGCCACCTTATAAGTTTGTAACCCTAACTTTAATCTTTCAAGAAATATCTCGCTACAAGTAGTTTTCTATTTTCTTTTCGGCTTTTCTTCTCTTCTCTCCTCTTTCTCTTCCTTTTCTCACATAAACACTTCCAAGGATGATAACTGAGATGAGCGCAAACCACTTCCTTCTTGAAGTAAAAGGTCATTGGGGGTGAGATCTTTATAGTTCTTCAGTGGTTCCTGCTTTTCATGCGTGAGTTTTGTCATTTAGTTCCCCAATCTTCAACTCTAGGTTTTTAGCTTTTGATTTACTTTCTTAGGCGATACTTGGCAAGCTTTTAGGGTTTAGTGTGATCTTAGCTTTAGATATAATATCCATTAATTGCCCTTTACAAACTCACGAGGTAGGTTAAGGGGGTTTAGGGTTTCAAGCGATGGTTGAATAGCATTTAATGTTATTGATTTGGCCAATACTCTCCCATGCTTCGGGATACAGTGCATACTTGTTGCTAGATGCTGCTTTGTGGTTCGATAGATGGTCTTCTGAGCCTCTGAAATAATATTTGAATGTTAGGGTTTTAAGCGTAAGCAGACCATAGATGCATGTTACGTGTTGACTCAAATAGGAGTTGATTTTTGGGTGAGGTTTGCTAGTTAAACTAGATCCGGTTATGCCTTGGACTATGGGTTGCTTGTCATACTTGAGAAGTGGCAGGGGACCTCTCGGTTAGCCTAGGACCTTAAACCTAGTGTGCTTCAAGGTTATTTTCTTATTTTTTCTTCATTTTATTTTCAGTTTACCCAAACCATCCACTTCCACATTTTTAACGAACCCCAAAATCGGAAATTTAATTCACCGGTTTTGATTTCATTCAAATCATTTGTCTGAAAAACCCATCACGTGTTCGATACTGAACCCCGGTATCTTTGCGGTAGCTTGACTACGGTAGGAGAACTACAGGATACAAATTTTGTTGATTCCGCTCACCCTACCGTGGCACGAATCAAGCCATAAAAAAAGCTCCAAACAGGCCCTTAAACTAGCTATAAAACCAGCTAAATAGACTCTTAAATAGTCCTAGATTGTTTATCCAAACAGCCTATAAAACCATCCTTTGAACATGCCATAAATCATATTTTTAGTCCAAACAGCCCCTAAAACCATCCGTTGAACATGCCATAAACCATATTTTTAATCCAAATAGCCCATAAACCAAAATTTTAATCCAAACAACCCCTAAAACAAACCAAAGGTAGATATAAACCAAAGTAGGAAGAACCCTACCTCTTGAAGCGTAGTAGAGAAGGTAGGAAGTCTTAAGAACACCTCTTTAACCAGAAAACTTTGATTTCTCCAAATCTCCTCCTTTGGATCTTTAGTAAAACTCCTCATTTTGGTACAAATGTGTAGCCCTCGTCGAGGCGACGAACTTTAGATCTTGGCTCAATGAATTATGATCGACGGAACCCTGAGGATCGCTAAAAGAAGTCTTGGACTTCTCTCTTCCTTTCCCTCTTTCTCTCCCACATCGCTAAAATACGTTCTTTTAACTCTATTTGATGTTTAAAATCTTGGCCCACATCGCGCCACGTGTCCACCACTTGTTCGGGTCCGTTTTTGCCCCAAAACGATTAATTTCGTCTTGGTTTAAGTTCAAATTATTTTATATGAACTTTATTTAAATTATTTTCCAACTTTGGGAGTCACCAAACACCTGTCGCCTCGAAAAACGAGAAAATTTCGACTATCTCGAAATCCTAAGAATTTAATGCAGTAGTACAGATTTATGAGACAAATCAATTGTGAGGTGTTTAGATCATCTAAGATCTAGAAAATTTCAGGTTTGCAACCTATACCGTAGTGGCAATTTACCATTTTATCATTTTCCAGAAAAATTTAAAATTTATCGGTTTGTTCTCCTCTTAAAGAATTTAGATCCCGAAATTCTCACACCTGGCTATACAATCACATGTATATGTACTTGATCATTTAATATCAAATGACTAAAAACATACTTTCATCCTTAAAAAAGAAAGGACAATTGGTACGTATAGTGTTTTCGCATTCCCATGTTGCCTCCTCCACTCCTCGGTGTTGCCACAATACCTTTACTAGCTTTATGGTGTTACCTCGCAAAACCTGATCCCGACTATCCATGACACGTACTGGTCCCTCCTCGAAGGTTTCATCCGTATCAATGACAAGCTTACCCCAATCCACCACCGCAATCGGAAATGCGGAGTGTATTTCGAACATGGGACATGGAATATCACATGAACACCCGATAAGTTTGGCGATAACACCAACCGATAAGCAATTGTACCTACCCTCTCGAGTACCTCGAAGGGCCCGATATATCTCGACGATAACTTTCCCTGCTTGCCGAACCTAACAACTCCTCTCTTAGGCATCACCTTTAAGAAGACATAATCTCCCACCTAAAGTGCAAGAGGTCGCCGCAGCATTATCAAGTAGCTTTTCTGCAGGCTTTAAGCCATGAAAACACTTCGCCTCGAATCCACCTTCTCGGAGTGTCACTGACAAATCCTGACGTGGGTCTCTCTCCCACCTTGGTCCAACAAATCAAAGATCGACAAGGCCTAACATATAGTGCCTTATAAGGTGCCTTAAGTATCTTTCAAACCATTAACTATTGTTGTAGGTGAACTCCATAAGGGTAAATCTTATTCGACTACCGCCGAGATCCCAGAACTCATGCCTGTAGCATGTCCTCTAATGTCTTGATGGTCCTCTCTTATTGACCGTCCGTCTGGGGATGAAAAGCAATGCTAATCAATTGTGTCCCCATGACTCATTGGGAACTCTTCCAAAAAAGAGTCGTAAACCTAGGATCCCGATCCGATACTATAGATACTGGCATTACATGCAATCGAACAATCTCGCGTATGCACAACCTGCAGAATTTCTCTCTAGTGAAGGTAATCCACACAGCCAGAAAGTGTGCCGACTTATTAAGCCGGTCCACTATCACCCACACTGCGTCATGCACTCGCGATGTCCTTGGAAAGTAAGGCACAAAATCCATCGTGAGATATTCCCACTTCCACTCAACTACCTCCAAGGGTTGGAGTAATCTCTCTAGTCTCTTATGCTCAGCCTTTACTTGCTGACACGTGAGACATCGACGAACAAAATCCCCAATGTATTTCTTCATCCCACTCCAATAATACGGGATGAAGATCATGGTACATCTTCGTGCCGCTTGGATGCACAGAAAAATGGGAGTAATGGAACTCCCTGAGGATCTCGATCTCTCGAGACCAACTAGGGAACCTGACCCTTATCACGAAGACTACCATCCATGTGGTGACCTGGCCTTCTTCATGTATCGGCATCTTAGGTCCTAATGGACAATAATATCTCATATCCTGTCCTGGGACTGATCACCTTTCGATAGGGGGAAGGTGTAGCCACTAAACTTCCCAAAGTACCTTGAGCCTGACCCTTATAATGCAGCCTCAACTATCCCACAGCCTCAAGCATCTGCCACTCTCAAGAAGCCACACTAGCAAACACTCCCCGTGACTTTCGGCTAAGTGCATTAGCCACCACATTTGCCTTACCAGGATGGTAATGCAAAGTGAAGGCATAGTCCTCTAGATATTCCATCCAACTGCGTTGCCTCATGTTAAGGTCCCGCTGTGTAAAAATGTACTTCAGACTCTTGTGGTACGAAAACACCTCGAACTACTCACCATATAGATAATGGCTCCAAACCTTCAAGGCAAAGACAATGGCTGCCACCTCCATGTCATGTGTGGGGTAATTCTGTTTATGGTTCTTTAACTATCAAAGGGAGCAAAAGCTAAGCTACCACTACACACTCTGGTGCATCAAATACATCCAGAATCCGTCCTTAGAGCACATCCTGACCTGCGTGTACCTCTATCCCCTTTCTGGAACTATCAGAATAGGAGCTAAAGTAAGCCTCCTCTCAATTCCTAGAATGCCTTCTCACACGAGTCATTCCACTAAAACTTAACCTCCTTTCGGGTTAATCTCGTCCTAGGTACAGCTAATCGGAAGAAGTCCTCAATGAACCTCTTGTAATACCACCTTGATCCTAAGGCATATCTCAAGGCGGCTTTGTCTCTCCCAGCTCCTGCTCCGCCTCAACCTTCTCCGGGTACCTGAATACCCCAAGCCGACACCCGCATTGCCACCCCAGAATCTCACCTCGATAAGCGAACTTCACTTGCGAGATTTGGCATACAACTGATGGTCTCTCAAGGCCTTCCTCAAGTGACCCTCATGCCCTTCCTCATACTTAGAGTAGATCAAGATGTCATCAACGAAGACCATAACGAACTGATCTAGGTAGGGTAGGAACACCTTATGCATGAGATCCATGAATGCCGCTGGAGCATTCGTCAATTCGAATGGCATCAGCGTGAACTCAAAATGCCCATATCGCATTCTAAGAGTCGTCTTAGGGATATCTGTCTCTCTAACCCTCAACTGATGGTAAGGTGTGGAGATCTATCTTGGAGTAAACCCGAACCTCTCTTGACTAATCAAATAAATCATAAATCCTCTTGAATGAATTTACCTATTCTTGATAGTAACCCTAATTATTTGTTGGTAGTACATGCATAGTAGGGTCTTGTCTATTCTTTGAAAACGACACGGATCACTTGAGGTGAAGTGCTCGGTCTAAAAAAACCTCTGTGCAACAATTCCTGTAATTGGACTTTGAGTTCTTCTTAAACTCGGTGACAAGATTCTATGCGAAGTCATAGAAATAAGAGGCCTCTCTACAAGTGCAACTCAATTTTGAAGTCTACATCTCTCTATCTTGGGAGTAGTCCAATGGTTCATCAGAAACGTCCTCATACTCACAAACCGCTCGAGGTAGACCTAACTCCTGTCTTATCTCGTCCTCCAAGCTAAGGCTTGTTAGCCAACCCATCAACTGCCCATGTCATCTAAAGTCGTACACAGCTTGGGGTAAAGCATCATGCTTATCCCCCTAAAACATAAAACAAATACCATCTGGTGTATAGGCAATAACGCTCTTACGATCACAATCAATGACGACTCGGTGTGCCATCAACCAGTCCATCCCAAGGATGACATCAAACTCCGACATGTCCATGACCCTAAGGTCCACGGTGAGTAGAATCCCCGAGATCTTTAACTCACAACCCCAACATATCTAATCAACATTCACCCAAGCTCCAAGGAGAGAACTCATATGTAGTGGCTCTTCCAAGGTTTCAACCTCGGAGCCCAAATCTTTCACACATGATGCAACAATAAAGGAATGAGATGCACCATAATCAAATAATACTCTTACCCATAAGCAAGAGAGTAGAAATGTACTCTGAATGACCGACTGATTTGCAAGCTCAGTCTGAGGTGTGATGGTGTAGACACGCCCCTAGGTCCCTAAAGTCTCGGATTGTGAGCCCTGGCCTTGACCTCGACCCATGCCTTAGCCTATCTGGCATGGTTGTGAAGTAGTAGGGGGCTTGTGCGGTGCCACGGGAGCGAGTCTTGGCTACCACGGCCCATGGTAGGGTATGGAAAACAAGCCCGAGTTTGAACGTCCCTGCGATGGCGGGGCCAGGGGTCTTATAACTCTAGGATCCCACACTCACGAGGTAATCCGGTTTCATTCTTTTTCCAAGTCCCCCAAGGTTATGTTTTATAACCCTAGTGTTTCTTTTCTTCTTTTTTTCCACATACATTTTATCATTTATATAATTCACATAACACAAAACATGAAATGTACAATGAATGAAATGATCTAGACCCATGTTGATAAAGCCCTAGGTAATCATATACCTAAGCTCTGATACCAAGATGTGACACCTCAAAATCCAAGGGTCCGTTGATCAGCCATCAAGCTCGTGGAATGCTCATGGAATGCTTGTGGATATCGTGTAACTCGATACCACACTGTTGTGTCCCATTTACTAGGATCCAAAATTTAACAAAAATCGAACATAGTCTCCTTTGTAAGCTCTATCCAAAACCCAACCTGCACAATATAAAATAACATGACCCATCAGAGGCCCAATATAACACAATGACCTCACCAGTCCATTTATGAGTAAAAATTGACCATACCGAGTCCATTTATCCATATTTATGTAAAAACATGCAAGGCTATATTAAAAACAGTCCATATGAGTTCAATTACCACTCTTTTACATAAAATACATGCCAAAACTAGTTTGCTTAAAAAATATTACAAAAAGAATTATAAAAGCCACAAGTCGGCTTTCTTCACTCTTACAGCCCCGGATCAGAGCCGTCCACCAGCGTATATCCCGCACCTAAAATGTTTTCCCTATATAGGGTGAGCCACACTTAGTAGAGTAATTCCTCTAGAGACTGCTCCTCACCTAGGTGCATACAGTATTCATGTAACATTCCAAATAGATATGCAAATTCTAGGTTGAATTCACATGTCATGCTATGAAATGAGATGATACTCACTCATGCACCATACCCCGAGTCTTTACTTACTCCCATCACACAATGCAATGCCAATGTTTAATAAAATCCATCATTGGTTAATTTCATCCAATTATCACTTTATAAACAAAACCCATGTGTCTTTCCGAGTAGCGGATTTTGGAATCTCACACTTTGGGAAGCTCTGCATGCCTAACTTCGCTTTTGGACTTTCAGCACATGCGAGGTGTATGAACCGAGTAGTGGGTCTCACCCGAGAGAGTCTAGCCCTTCTTGCAGCTTACGACATGAGTTTTCCATCTCGTGCAAGCGGAGTGCAGCTGGTAGACTTCGTCCAACGATATCCAGCCCACTTATCAATAACCAAATGTGGTGTTTAACCTCAACCATGCACTCACACCCTTGAAATGCGATGTCCCCATTGATGAGTCTTAAACTCTTCTATTTTTAATCCATTTTTCAAGCATAGTTTTAGAATTTTATGATTCCTTTTAATGCTAAATTGTGGAATATTCCCCAAATTTGTGTTTTACAGGTTTTGAATGCAAAAGAAGCAAATCCAGCAAGAAAATAGAAGAAAATTTGGCTAAGGCAGAAATATCGCAACATAAGTTCAAAATGTCATGACATAATCTCAAGATAACTAGTAGGGCTATGTCGCAATAAGGAATGATATGTCGTAAAAAAGATAAGTTGAGCTCAAGTTGGAAGTAAAGATTGTCGTGACATTGCACAACTTTGTCACGAAATAATATGAGTGGGATTAAATGATAAATGTTGTAACAAAGAAATGAATGTTGCGACATAATGGAAATCAGAAGACACTTTGTTGTGACAATGGATCTTTATGTTGCGACATTGTCTAAGAAGTCCTTGAAGAAGAATGTCGCGACATTCCTTTGTTCTGTCGCGACATTTATCCAAGAAAATGGCAGTAGAGAAGTGTCACGACAATCAAAACCTATGTCGTGACATAAAGAGTTGAAGAGGGAAGAAAGAATGTCATGACAGAAAATGACAGAGTAATGAAACAAGTCAAGATAAGTTGGCCACAACAAAGGTTTTTTATGTTGCAACAAACAATTTTTAGCAATTGGCAAGATTAAGACAAAAAATATGTTGCAACATTTTCAAAGTATGGTGTGACATAAAGTTCATAAGGCAACTTAGCAAGGCAAGAAAGCTATATCGCTACAGAGAAGTTATATGTCGCGACAACCACAACAACATGCTGAGGGAACAATGTCACGACATAGAATTTTATTGTTGAGACAAGGGTTGATGAGAACTGCATAAATAATGTCATGACAAAGAAGAATTATGTCGTTACATAAATTGAAGAGAAGCACATAGAAGAGAATAGAAGATTGTCGCTACACAGTTTGAGCAAAAGAGTTAATTTATGTCGCGACATTTCAAAATTATGTCACGACATAAAACAAGCTAAAGGGGGAGAAACTCTGTCACGACACAAAAATTTTATGTCGCGACACAATCAAGAGTAGCAAGAAGGAATCTTTATCGCAACAAAGCTTTTATGTCACGATATACCATTCGAGTATTCAAGCTGCAAGGAACTAAAGAAATGTCACAACACAAGACACTCATGTCGTGACAATCGCAAGACAAATTCAACAAAACTCTATCGCAACATTTTCAAACTATGTCACGACATGACACTGTAAGCCACGACAAAAAAAAGTTGGAGGACAAATAAAACAATGTCGTGACATAGTTTTATGTCGTAATAAAGATGCCCCTTGGGCTAGTTTTTGGGGATCCACAATTTCAACCTCAAAGTGCGACCTATCATTTGAAAATCTATAAATAGAAGAACCTAAGGCACTATGCGCCTTCCGCGACACAGAACCACGGGTAGTGGAGACTCCTTTGTGTGTGTGTATATATATATATATATTTTTTTTTTTTTTTCCCGTCAATTTAGTTTTAGTTTAGCTTTTCAGTTAGTTTTTCTTGGAATTAAGCAGTGATCTGGTGTGAAGTTTTGAGCTGGGTTTATTGTAAAATTTTAGTTTTCATTAATGTTTGATTTGAATGAAATTTGGAAATTTTCTGGAGTTTATTTATTTTAGTTCGCTTACAATCTTAGTGAATTTTCCTGATCAGTTAATCACTATTATTTGTAATCTAGTTTTAAAAGACTAAGCTCCATCTGGGAATGGATCGATGTTCATTATTGTTTTTTGTGCAACTTGAAAGAACGTCATAGTTAGAAATCTTGAATTTATTTAATTGGTGTTGTTCTTGAAATTATTTGTTCCGAATATTAGTAGTGTATACCCCGAAAATGACTGTATCTTGTTCTGATTTCCAGGAGACCCTCTGAGTGACACAGAGATGGAGATTCCTGAGAGTATGGAGCAGTTACTTGGGGGGTATGTTAGACTAATATTTTGGAACTAATGAACTCTGAAAGATTACTTTGATAGATCACTAATTTACTCTTGGTGTGAGGATTAGTTGGATGATGTATCATTTTAATTGATAAGAGGTTTCTCCTATGTCTGATGGAATGATCTTGATCCCATGTTAGCAAAGATCTAATCAAGGAGATAGAGAATTTTATCATATTTGAAGGATGAGATACCAATTAGATTGGAGAAGGTTTACGTTATCCTGTCTATGGGGGAAAAAAATTCTTCAGTCCTAAGAATTGGGTGTGAAGTATTGGAAATGAAAAATACTTAGATCTTAGAAAGAGGATTATAATCTACAAGTAACTGTTTAGACTCATGTATCTGGAAGGAACATGGATCTCTAATTAGTTAAATGTATGGTATGTGGAGGAATCCAAACTATACTACCTTGCATCTTTGATACTACCTTGCATCTTTGACAAATTCAGATTTCAAACTAATGGCTTAATTATGTTATAAAATGATGCAGAAATTGATAACTGTACACTGATCTATTTCCCAGTGTTAACCTACCCAGTGAACTTTCCAATCCAAGTATTTTGAACTCTTTATGTATAATTATAGAATTTTAATTAGTCTTACTTTCTTTTAGTTTAAACAAATCATTTTAAACTTTGGAGTTCAAATAGTAAGGATCTTTAGTAGATGGGGTAATTGATCTTTAGATTTCTCATCAATCCTCGTGGGAATGATATCTAGACTAAAATCCACTTTTTATTACTTGGCCTTATTCTCACTAAGCGGTGATCTAGACTAAAACAACGATTTAAATGAAGCATTCTCATCTGGTAGGCAACATATTTGCCACTCCGACCGAACAAACATTGGCAGTTTAAGGGGCCCGAATAGTCTTTGGCAGTTGTGTTGAAGATTTGGTTGATCACATACTTTGGTCACAATAACAAGTTTATGGCGCCGTTGCCGGGGACTAAATAGTCTTTTGAGGTAGTGCCAGAAGTTTAGCACACACACACTAATCTCATCATATTTTGGTCTTAACAAGTTTTTGGCGTTGTTACCGAGGATTAAAAGGAGAATTTAACTATCAATATTTCAACCAAAGAGAGAATTGCTAATTTGGACATTTTTCTCAATTTTATAAAAGAAATTCAGAAAATTATAAATTAGTTGTAATTGCAGTAGTTGAGAAAGCTACTAAAAATATTTTATGAGCTTAAATTGATATAGTTGTTTTCCATGGATTTCATTTTATCTTAGTGTGTTTCTATTTCAGAAAGATCTTACATGCATAGAAAACCAGAAGCAAAACTGCTAACTTTGGACACATAACTAGAAAGAACTTGAAATTTGAAAAGTAAAAGTGATTAATCACTTGGCTTCATGGCATAAGCGAGAGAGACACATACGACAACATATTCTAGAGGCTTAGTGCTTGAGAGACCTCAGAGACAAATGACTATGGAGGATTTTTGGAGGTCAGTTATTCAAGATGAATACTCTGCTGTGAGACAACCTACTATAGAGGCTAATAATTTTGAGCTAAAGCCATCTTTGATCATGATGAATTAACGTGACATCGTGGACATCTCGGTGAAGACCCCGATGAATGGGGAGAGAAGACTTTTGCGGATGGGGTGAAACTTAAGGTGATCAAGCTGCAACTTTTCCCTTTTTCACTGAGAGATGTGGCAACCAATTGGTTTGAATCACTGCCTTATGGATCAATGAATAATTGGGAAGAGTTAGTAGAGGCTTACATGAGCAGATTTTTCCCTCTTGCCCTCACCTAAGAAAAGAGACGGGAAATCATAGTGTTTAAATAAGGAGAGAATGAAAGTCTCTATAATGCATGCGAGAGATACAAGAGATTGCTGAAAAGATGCCTAATGCATGGAATATATTTGACCACCCAGACGGACATCTTTTATCACTCTATGAATCACACCTCCAAAGGTATAATAGATGCAGCCTGCTGTGAAGCATTCAAGAGGAAAAGTTCTGAAGAGGCAAAACAGTTGATCGAAGATCTTGTCGAATGCAACTATAGAGCTCCATCTAAGACTTCAAGGAGCAGAAGTAGACTGAAAGGAAGTGGGGATATAAATTTGAACGGGATGAAATTTGCCATAAGTAACATTTGCATTGATGAGCAGATAGAAACCATGATAGAAGAATGCACTCAGCACATGAAGTGGGAACAGTTGATGGAAATGAGAAAAAGAGTAGTGCTAAAGAGGGACTAGCCCATGAGGGTCCCTATTAAGTTGAGGAGGCACAGTTTTTTAATGTTAATAGAAGCTACAACTTTAAAACAAACCTCAACTTGCCCAGCTCATTACACCGGCCTTTCGGGAACCATAGAAATTTCTCAAATGGAGGTGGATCATAGTAAGGTCCAAGACCGGTGCAAAATTTTCAACAACAGTATGCTCCACATGGGTTCCAAGCACAATAGTATGTAGGAAGTCAGAGAGCAAAAAATCAGGGACAAAGGAGATCTCTTTCCTTTGAAGATCAGATGCTTACATTCATGGGATAAAATAAGAGGCTACTGAATATTCATGAGCAGAAATTTGATGAGCTAGCATCATTTCAAGCAAACACAAATGTGTTTTAGGCTAACACGAATGCCTCTCTTAAAAATCTAGAGACACAAGAAGGGTAGCTGGCTTTAGCAATGCAAAATCAGTCCAAGGATGCTTTCCCAAGTGATATAAAGAAGAATCCTAAGGATTGTGTGGTGGTGACTCTTAGGAGTGGCAGAGGGATACAAGGCAGAAAAGAAGAGAAGAAAAAAAACTAAAAAAGTAAAGAAAGAAGAAACCGGAAAAGAGACCAAGTTTAGCAGTTCAGACTTGGCTGAAGAGCGATAAGAAGAGTTACCAAATGAGTGCGGGTGAAGAAAGGAGAATTGAAAGAAGAGGAAGAATAAGCTTCTGAAGTCTATTTATTTCTTTCCATAGAGGCTTCAAAGCAAAAAATGGAGCGGTTCTCTAGATTCTTGGATGTCTTCAAGAATATAGAGATTAATCTACACTTTGTAGAGGCATTGACTCAGATGCCCAACTATGCTAAGTGTTTTAAGGACATTCTGAGTAAGAAGAGAAAATTTGCAGAAAAATGAGTGGTGAATTTGACAGCCATATGCAATGCTTATCAGAGAAGATGCAGGATCCTGGCAGTTTCACCATTCCCTACACCATTGGGAATTTTGAATTCAAGAATGCTGTATGTGACTCAGGAGGTAGCATCAACTTAATGCCAATATCAGTGGTAAAGAGACTTAATTTGGGGAGCTTACTCCCATAGCCATAACCTTGCAAATGGTAGACAAGACAATGGCACAACTAGAATGAGTCCTTGAAAATGTATTCATTAAGGTGGGATAAATCATTTTCCCTGTGGACTTTGTAGTTATGTATATGGAGGAAGATACAAAAGTTCCACTATTGCTTGGAAGACCTTTCCTGGCCACTGGAGCTGCCTTAATAGATGTTAAAAAAAGGAGAACTCACTCTTAGGTAAGAGAAGAAGCAATACACTTCAACTTAAACAAAAGCATGAAACAGTCTGAATGTGAAAGTACATATTGTAAGACTATAGAAACAGTAGTTCCATTTAGTCCTAAACTAACTTGTGGTTGTAATTATCAGAATTCAATCAATGACAATAAGATGAATTTCCAGTATCTTGATGATCTTGATTTTGGATTTATGAATTCCAATTTTGATTTAAAGGAAACAATCTTAAGTTTGAATGAGAACAGCCTAGAAAAATGCAGTAATGAAGAGAAGGCAAAAGAAACATAAACAAGTTCAAAAGGGCTAACCTTTAAGGAATTACCCAAACAGTTAAAGTATGCTTTCCTAGAACAAGAAAAAGTAAAACCCGTTATTATATCGATTGCATTAAGCTTGAGCTTGAAACGAAAAGCTGTAGGAGATTCTCTCATAAAATACAAGAGCTTGATTTCTTGGTCAATAGAAAGATTGGAGAAAGATAAATCTTCTATCTGCATGCATAAAATCCTCTTGGAGGATAATGCAAAGACCTCTATTGAACATCAAAGAATATTAGATCAAATAAAGAAAGAAGTTGTTAGAAAAGAGGTACTGAAATGGCTGAATGCAGGTTTCATACATGCAATCTCAGACAACCCTTGGGTGAGCCCATTTCATATGGTTCCCAAAAAGGGTGGATTCACTGTGATCAGAAATGAGAAGAATGAATTGATTCCTACAAGAGCTGTGACAGGATGGAGGGTGTGTATAGAAAACTAAATACTGCTATAAGAAAGGATAATTATCCTCTACCTTTCATTGACCAAATGTTGGACAGGTTAGCAGGACACCCCTATTACTATTTTCTTGATGGATGTTCTAGATATAACCAGATTGTCATAGCCCTTAAGAATTAGGAGAAGACTACATTTACATGTCCTTATGGAACCTTTACTTTTAGAAGGATGTCATTTGGATTATGTAATGCTCCTGTCACCTTTCAAAGATGTATATTCAGATTTGGTGGAAGAAACTATGGAAATCTTCATGGAAGACTTCTCAGTATATGGATCAATTTTTGAGAAATGCTTAGAAAATTTGGAAACAGTACTTCAAAGGTGCCAAGACAAGAATTTAACTTTGAATTGGGAAAAATGTCATTTCATGGTAACAGAGGACATTGTCTTAGGAGCCTGAAGATTTACATGTGGGTTAGAAGTAGACCAGTAAGGTTTCTATCATAAAAACTTTTTCCACATACCTACAATAGATTAAAGGACCAGAAAGTTTCTTAGGACATGCTGGGTTTTATAGGAGATTCATAAGGGACTTCTCAAACATTATGCAAATTGTTGGAAAAAGATGCAATTTGAATTTGATGAATCATGCAAAGCTGCATTTGAAGAAATCAAGTCCAGATTGATTATAACCCCTATCATGGTATGACTGAACAGGTTTAGAATAATGTGATGCGGTGACTATGCAATGGGCAGTATTAGGACAAGGCGAGAAGATATTCAGGCCATATACTGTGACAAAACCTTCAATGAAGACCTGAGAACTACTCTCCGCGAGAAGGGAGATCTTTGGCAAACCACAGCGAGCAGTCTAAGTAGGGGTGCGGGACACTATGCATAAGATCCATGAATGCCCGGTGGGCATTCGTTAATCCGAACGATATCACTGTGAACTTGAAATGCCCATATCGCATTTTAAACGTCGTCTTAGGGATATCTACCTCCCTAACTCTCAATTGATGGTAACCGGTGCGAAGATCTATCTTAAAATAAACCCACACCTCTCAACTAATCAAACAGATCATCGATCCTCGGCAAGGGGTACCTATTCTTGATAGTGGCCTTATTCAACTGCCGATAGTCTATACACAACCGAAGAGTCTTGTCCCTCTTCTTGGAAAATAGTACCAGAGCCCCCCAAGGTGAAGTGCTCGATCTAATAAAACCTTTGTCCAACATTTCATGCATATGGACCTTGAGTTCTTGCAACTCAACAGGCTTCATTCTATGCGGAGTCATAGAAATGGGTAATGTACCAAGGTGCAACTCAATAGTGAAGTCTACATCCTTATACGGAGGTAAACCCAATAGTTCATCCAGAAAAACATCCTCGTACTCATAAACCACCCGAGGTAGAACCAAATCCAGTCTTACCTCATTCTCCATGGTAAGGATTGCCAACTAACCCATTAATTACCCGTGCCATCTAGAGTCATACACGGCTTAGGGTAAAGCATCGTGGTTATCCCCTTGAAACATAACAAAAATACCATCCAATGTGTAGGCAGTAAACCTCCCTTGATCGCGATCAATGACTGACTCGATGTCGCGATCAACCAGTCCATCCAAAAGGATGACATCGAAACTCCGACTGTCCATGACCTAAGGTCCATAGTAGGCAAATCCTTGAGATCTCTAACTCACAATCCCGGCGATATATGATCAACGCTACTTTAGTTCATAGGAGAATTCACATCTGATGATAGCTCTTTCGAGGTTTCAACCTGCTTCAAATCTTTCACACATGATGCAATAATGAATGAATGAGATGCACCAAAATCAAAACAACACTCTTGCCCATAAGCGAAAGAGTAGAAACGTACCCTGAATAACCGAATAATCTGTAAGATCAGTCTGAGGTGTGATGGCATAGACACGCCCTTAGGTCCCCCGAAGTCCCGGACTATGAGCTCTGCCCTCGACCTCGACCCATGCCCTGGCCTATGTGGCCTGTCTGCGAAGTAGTAAGTGCTTATGCAACACCTTTGGACTAATACTGTCTTCCCTGGCTCATGGCAAGGTATGGAGGAATAAATTGCGTCTGTGCATGTCCCACTGATGACTAGGACTGGGGTGTCTCATAGCTCCGGGATCCCTATCTCTAAGGATAATCTCGTCTCATGTGTCTAGGCTGGTGGCAATGGAAACATGTCCTCTGCCCTGACTAGCTAGTAGCCTTGAAGTGTCTCCATCTTGGGATGACTGATTTTAGCCTTGGCCCTGATAGGCGCGGCCCTATCCCTAAAACCCTTACGGAGCATAAGTCTTCTACATTTTTCCCGAACTAGAAGAAAATAGTTGACTCTCCTTCCTCTTATCACTAGGACCCGCATCCCGAATGCTCTGTGCGTCATCCACTTCCATTTCTATGGCACGTAGCTATCCAATATGAGTGCATATCTTGTGGAGAGTCCTGATTTGCAGTTGACAATTTCATACCATCCTCAAATTTTCTCACTTTGGCCATGTCCGTGGTGACATAATCTTCCGCAAAACGTGCTAATTCAGTGAACTTAGCTATGTATTCGAGCACCGTCATCATTCCTATTTTCAACTCTAGGAACTCCCGAGTCTTTGCATGTTGAGCAGACGCCGAGAAATGCTACCATGTCATTGCCTCCAATTTCCTTGAGGCTTTGACCCAATCCTACCATACTTGGGATTCACCCTCTAGCTGGAATGTAGCTAACTTCGCCTTAGTGGCATCGGAGGTGACCTCCATAGCCTCTAATATCTTTCCGACTTTTTGGAACCAATAATCAGCCTCCATCGGCTTCCCTCCCCCCTTGAAGGTTGGAGGATGATGTGCCTTAAACCTCTAGAGGTTACTTGGTCCTCCCTTGCCCAAATTTGCACTAACTTGTGCAATAGTGGTGGCCACAACACTTGCCTGGGCAATGGTAGCAGTCCCAGTACCAATAGCCTCCATGAAGGCTTTTTGGTCAAAGGTCGGTGGTGGCTGGTTGTTGCCCCGTCCACCGCCTCTACGTCCTCTTCCTCAACTTTCCATCTACACATGTCAAATAGAAAATTGAGATTCCTTTTTCTTGTGTAACTAGTAGAGCATATGCCAACTACTAATAGACATCAACAACTCGAACCACCTGTTCATTCTTTTTTCGAACCCCCAAGGTTATGTTTTTTAACCCTAATGTTCCTCTTTTGCTATATACAATTTACTATGTATATAATTCACACAACATAAAACAATCAATCATGTAACACAAACATGAAACACATAATGTATACGTGGTTTAAACCCCGTCCCGTGAAGCCTGGTAATCACGTACCTATTCTCACAGTTCAATTTGTGACATCGTAACATAATGAATCTAATGACCTAGACCCATATCATCAAGCCCTAGGTGTTGGTATGCCTAGGCTGCGTACCCCGAGCACAGGGTTACATTTAATGGCCCCATCAACCAGTGGAAATACTACCTTAAATGTCGTATACCTAAGCTTTGATACCAAACTAGTATCAATCGCATGAATCTAAGTATTTCGATATGTCCAATTTACCGGGATCCATTCATCCATGTTTAGGTTAAAAATATTCAAATATTACATTTAAAACAGTCTATAAGAATTTGATCATGACTCTCTTACCAATATTACATATCGGAACTATATTGTTCCATAATTTTACAAAAAGACTTATCAAAGCAACATGTTGGCCTTCTTCACAATTACGGCCTCGAATGAGCGACGTCCATCGGTGTACACCTGGACCTGAAATTTTTTCCCATAAAGGGTGAGCCACGCTCGGTAGAGAATATATCCTATAAGGGCCTACTCCCCATCTAAGTGCACATGCAATGGTCATGTTCCACACATTCACATTCACATTCCAAGCAAAAAATTAGGAATTTCAACTATGGAATCCTACATGTCATGCAATCAAATGAGATGACACTCAATCATGTACCATGCCCCGAGTCCTTACTGACTCCCATCATACCCGAGTCCTTACCGACTCCTATCACACGATGTCGAGGCTCATGCGTGATAAAATCCATCATTTATGGGTTACATCCAATGACCATTTTACAAAAAAAAAAAAAACCATTTTTTTCAAACCAAAAGCTTTTTAGATGTTACACCTCAATGATCATTTGTATACAAAACTCATGTGTATTTTTGTGGGTAGCGAATTTTTGGTGTCACACTAATTTGTGCCAAAGTAGGTGATTAGTGCCCAAAAAGTGCTAATTTGAACCCTATTTTTAATAGGTTTTGAACGCTTTTTGTGTACTAATTGTTATAATTAACCTAATTGAAATGTTCGGGTCCCTATTGTACTACTGATCATATTTTGTGGCTAATTTTGTAGTTTTTGCAAGCTTTTAATGCCAAGTTTGTCATGTCATTCCAGCATAGTACAGTGAACTCAATATTCTGAGATCAAAATTAGAAGAAAAGAATATCAGAAAAAGGAAAAGAAAGCAAAAATAGCATGAATCAGATGAATAGTGCAGGATGAACAGTAGCCATGAATAGTGATGAATAGGAGGATGAACAGTGCTCACTAGCAAAATTTCACTACAAGCTGGAAAATTCGCTACATAGAGAAATTTCGCTACAATAGCGAAATTTCGCTATGTAGCGAAATTCCCCCCTGTAGCGAAAATCCATGTTCCCTGTTTTTGTGTACAAACGACCCCGTTTTTGGTTTTTCTCCTTTCTACCCTCATTGTAATAGTTTTAGTTAGGTTAGTTTGGTAGTTCACTTTGATTGTAAGGCTATATAAGCCATTGTAATACACTGTTGACCTAAGTTTGATTTTGACGGAAGCAAATACGGGTGCTCTGTTTTCTTCCCAGTTTTCTCTCTTCTATTTTCATTTTCTCTAAGCTTCTAAGAAGTAACCTCCTTTGAGGATGACAACTCAAGGATGTTGAAATTAGGTCTCGTATCCTTGAAGAAGAGGTTGCTAGGCTTAGATAAGGTTTGCATTTTGTTCCCCTGTTTTTCACGCAGCAGGTTTTGACATTTTGGTTCCCAAATTTGCAACTCTAGGTTTAAAGCTTTTGATGTACTTTCTTTGGCCAATACTTGGCAAGCTTTTAGGGTTCGGTGTATTCTTAGCTTTAGATACACTGATATCCATTAGTTGCTATTCTGAGCCATTGGAGGTAGGTTAAGGGTTATATTTTCCTTTGTAGATGCATCCTCGTTGATCAATACTTGGTAATATTTTAGGGTTCGGTAAATGCTTATTATTAGATCCACACCAAATTCGTAAGTTTTGCCTTTTCACGAATCATTGTAAGATGGAATTCGGTGATGAATTTTCCTTTGTAGGAACCATAAATGCTAAATAAATACTTTATCAAAGGAAAATTATTAGGGTTTAGTTTTTTAAAGTTAAATGGGTGATTCGAGAATTGACAATAGGTCATCCTCCCCAGCGAGGAAATGAACCCGAAATTTACCTCTTTATAACCTATCCAATGACCTAGCAACGACACTTCAAGGATTTCTTTTTACACTTTATTTTAGTTTATTTCATTTTATTTTCAATTTCCACAACATCAACTTCACACACTTTTTACACCAAATCCTAAAATCCAAAACAAATTCACCATTTTGAGCCTACTGTAAATCATTTGGTACGAAGAAAACCCATCCTGTGTTCGATCCTGGGCGCTATCTTTGCGGTAGTTGCAGCTACGGCGATGGGAGTAATTTTGTTGATTCATAACACCTACTTTGCATGCGAATAAAATGGCACCGTTGTCGGGGATGGTGCCTAAGTGCGAATGATGACATGTTGAACACTTGTGATCCTCATCACAAGTTACGGTAGATCCTTCTATTATATATATCTTTTAAGTGTTTCGGTGTGTTTAATTTTTGTTTCATTTTATTTTGTTTTTAGCTAACTTTACCCCTTTTTGGTAGAGTTGTTTTTTCCTTGTTTGGTGTTTTCTTTTTTCTTGTTGCAAGGGTTGTTCAGTGGGATAGAGTTTCTTAATCAAGGTTGAATTTGAACCCGATGGAAGAGGAATGATGGTCGACATGTGGCGGGGTAACCACTAGTGCATATATGTCCATGAGGATTCGAGGAAACCAGCCATGGCAAAGTCAAGCAACCCTTAGAGAGGAATCCAAATGAATATGATCCATGGACTATAGAAACCAATGGATGAGTTCCATATGGTAAGTACTTGCAACCATAGTTGGGGGAATCACACAAAATTCCTCATGGGAACCAGGACCTCCACAGTATGCACCTCCTGAACCTCCATATTATGCTTCAACTCTTTAGTCACCTCAGCCACCATAGTCAATCCCTCCATTTGAACAAGCCATTTTGGACCTTACCGGATAATTGGATGACTTTGTGGCGGAGAGCGAAGGATGTGCCCATTCGAATCGGAGGGTGTCAGTGTGGAAGACAATTTGAACAAAAATTAGATGGGATTTGAAAAATGACTTTGGGCATAAATGGGACGGCACCACTGAACTCCATTGAAAACCTCATGATCTTGGTAATGTCCACGAAGGAAGGGTGCAAAGTGACACCATGGTAGAGGAGGCTTGATGTCAGCAGCAGCCACCAAGAGACTATAGAGGATTTTATTGAATTATGCGAGAAGGGTTGTGAGATCCTCGGATATGTGTCAACATTGTTTTCAAGGAGAAGAAAGAAATCCTTAGCTATAGCGAGGAGGGCAATGGAAAAGAAGCAGTGGAAGAGCCCAAAAAGCATGTTCTCAAACCATTTCCCACAAATTGTGAACCCCCTTTATAGCTGCCCGAGGCCACCTCTGACCTTTGCCCATTAGCACTCTATCACGAACCATTACATATCCACCTTATACACTGTACGGTTGAGAGGGTGGTAAAACTAAGGCCACACCAATTCCTTGCATCTGCAAAACTTCAAAATTAGTGGCCCTTTGTACAAGCCTTTGCCACTACATCAAAAACTTGATGGCAGCTACATACCGTAGGCGTAGTGGATGGATTCGGGTCTTGGTTGGTTGGGCACCCGAACCTCGGCATTTCTAAGCTCCACTAGTTCCTCTAGCACCACTAGACAAGACACAGATAGCTGGTTTGAGTGAACAAGATTCGCTCATTTTTGTTTAGTCACTGCTATTTAAAGCTGTTTGTTTTAGTTTATTTTGATTTCTTTAATTTTTCTTTTTAGATTTTCTCTAATTTTTAAGTTGATCTTAGTTCTAGTTTGTTTTTCACTTTCTAGCAATTTTTCTTAATTTTTCTTGTATTAATTTTTGTAGTTTGGTGAAAATTTTGGAAGCAGAATGAATATCGAGAAGAAAAAAACGAGAGAATTTTCTTCTGAGCTTCAGACTACAAGCTCTGAGCGAAAATCTCCCTTGTTTTGCCTCCTGATTTTGTTTTGAGCTTAACGTTTTCATCCGAACTTAGTTTTAGGCGTTCTTGGTACCGTTGAAGCTTGATTAGAGTGAATCTAAATCAACCATAAAGAACACTTTGAATTTTTGAGGTGAAATTTTCAAAATGATCCTAGCGGTCATTTTCCTCTCTTTTCTTCTTCTAACTTACTTGTTCATTTAGAAGCCCAAGCGAATTGAATAAGGTGTCGATGGAAAGCTTGCAAAGTCTCTATCCAGCGAGAACATCACATCAAGGAAGTATTCGCCCTCCATCGCTCCACTCCATGTACATTGAGAACTGATGTCGAATTTGGTTTGGGGAGAGTTAGAGGAAGGAAGTGTTGTTTATATTTTAGGTAAAGTCTTTTTGTTTAGTGAATGTCATGCTGGATTAGTTTGCCTTTGTGCAGTTTTGTTGGTTTTGCGAAGTTGTTAGTTTGTTTTTCTCACCACTTTGTTAGTTTTTATTTGCACCATTTTTTTTTTTTTTATTGTGGTTTGCCTAACACATTAGTTTAGCGAAAAGTTTGAAACTTTGTCTAATTCTGTCTTTGTTAGATTGGTTCAATGCCTAATTGAGTGAATGATTAGTTGAATTCTTGTTGTATTTAACCTTTTTCTTCCACTTTTAGCTAACCACACACGGAGCACATTAGGTTTCAATAATAGGCTGAAAAACTGCACAACCCCCTTTACTTTGCACAACCTATCCTAGTGTCGTTGACTACCTTTAATAGGATTCTGGGACCCTGTGGAAAAGAAGGCCAATGGAGTCTTCCAAAAAAATAAAATAAAATAAAAGAAAAAGAAAGAAAAATTACGCGCTTTGCCTTGGGGAAACCAGACACGGTCAGGGGTTTATAGAAAGCCTTTAAACTGGTGCCTAAGCCCGGCGGTTGGGAGCCACCAACTTAGTGTTCGCTGCAGTGGATGGGTGAAGTTTAGCGAGTTGTAGGTTGGAGTCTCGAAATCTGTTCGGGTCAGGGGTGAAACACGAAGAGTTTGTGGTTGAAAAATCCTTATGGCTTGGTGCCACAAACCTTAGCGGTTGGGAGACATGTTGAATCCGTTACTTGGACCACAACACAAAAGAATTGTGTAATAAGGGTGGTCTGATCTATTTAGGTTACTTAGCATACTAGGTTGTGCCGTTAGCGGTTGGGGGAGAGTGCAATTTGGTAATTTATTGTTGAGCTAATCAAGCAAACCGCCCAGATTTTTGGTGGAAGTTCTGGTTGAGTCATCGAGAAGGCTCTTTTGATACTCCATTTGTATGGCATTCATTCTCAGAGGTAGTTACTAGGCTAAGTTCCCGGTAATTTTCATTGAGGGTTAGGCATTACTTCTGCACGAGCTACTGACCTTGTAACATAATTTGTTATAGTTTTATATGTTTTTTATTTTCTTCTTGCATTGCTAGGGACTAGCAATGTGTCGATTGGGGTGTGATTAGTGCCCAAAGTGCTATTTTGAACCCTATTTTAATAGGTTTTGAGCGCTTACATTAATCTTAGTGTTATAATTAACCCAATTGACATGTTAGGTCCTGATGTACTCGATCATATTTCATGGCTAGTACGCAGTTTTTGCAACTTTGTGCCGGTTGTCGAGTCATTCCAAGCATGAAGAATTACGGTCGAACTCGGCATTCTGGATCAAATCGAAAAGGATATCGAAAAAGGAAAAGCAAAAAATAGCATGAATCAGATGAATAGTGCATGATGAACGATGGCAAGTGAATATTGATGAGCGGGAGGGGATGAACGATCTTGAATAACGAAATTTCGCTCTAATTTGGAGAAAATTAAACTGCATAGCAATTTTCGCTACAATCATGAAAATTTCTCTATCTGTAAAATTCCCCCTTTGTAATCTACGTTTCTGTTTTTGTGTACAAACGACCCCGTTTTGGTTTTCTCCTTTCTACCCTCATTTGTATAGTTTAGTTAGGTTAGTTTGGTAGTTCCTTTGATTGTAGGCTATATAAGCCATTTAAATACCTTGTTGACCTAAGTTGATTTTGTGAGCAAATCCCGAGTGCTTTGTTTTCTTCTGTTTTCTTTCTTCTATTTTCATTTCTCTCTTTCTAGGAAACGAACCTCGCTGGGATATTTCAGCCAGTGTTTGGCTAAGGTCTCGTATCCTTGAAGAAGAGGGTTGCTAGGCTTGGAAATAAAGTTTGCATTTTGTTCACACATTTTCAGCGACGGAGTTTTGACATTTTGGTTCCCAAAATTTGCAACTCTAGCATTTAAGCTTTTGATGTATTTTCTTTGGCGATACTTGGCAAGCTTTTAGAGTTGATTTATTCTTAGCTTTAGATACACTTGATATCCATTAGTTGCTGTTACGAACCCTTTGGAGGTAGGTTAAGGGGTTATATTTTCTTGTAGATGCATCCTCGTTGATCAATACTTGGTATCTTTAGGGTTCGGTGGATGCTGTAGCGAATCAACGAGATTCATTAGTTGCCTTCACGAATCATTGTAGGATGGGTCGAATTGATAGATTTTCATTGTAGGAACCATAAATGCTTTTATCAAAGAAAATTATCGGGGTTTTAGTTTTTAAAGTTAAATGAAGATCCAGGTTCGAGGAATTGACTATAGGTCATCCTCCCCAGCGAGGAAATGAACCGAGGACCTCTTTGTAACCTGTCAATGACCTAGCGACCCGACACTTGAGTTTCTTTTTACACTTTATTTAGTTTATTTCATTTTATTTTCAATTTCCACAACATCAACTTCACACACTTTTTGCAAATCTAAAATCCAACAAATTCACCATTTTAAGCCTCTTTTGTAAATCATTCGTGCGAAGAAAACCCGTCTGTGTTCGATCCTAGAGCACGCTATCTTTACTTGATAGTTCGCTACGATAGAAGTAATTTAGGTTACTAATTTTTTGATTCATAACACCTGCGTGCCTGAATCGGTAGAGGTGCCGAATCAACAATATTTATAAACCTAAATTCCTCCTATTTGTCGTGCAAGCTCACTGGTATGCGATTCTAGGGTCGAACTCGGGGATGGAGTTTCTTTGCACAAATGACTAACGGTGAGGGTTCAATTTATTGGTCAGATTTGGATACTAGTTTGGTAAATAGTAATTTTAAATTCAAACTGAAAATAAAAAT